>VDFB02000363.1:47030187-47630187 GCA_007258455.2 Sequoia sempervirens | reverse complement strand
AAGAAAGATAAAAGATGACATTAGAGATGGTCTCTAAGCAATGATAGATCAAATCCTATCATATGCCTACGCTACTAACATGAATATAGGATACAGTCAATCAGGCATCCATCAAATGATTGAAAAAATCAAGAGGAAAAACATAATTCAATGGAAGCTTTCAACTTCTTTTAGTTTTGCTAACATGTTTGTTTCAGTGTGCAGGAACAGGTTCATCAAGTTCGAGATCATTTTATCAGATATGTGGAGTAAAACAGGCTCCCACAAGGGTAGAGCCTGACATATCAAAAGGACACCTCTCATTCGCATCATATATGAGAGTTATTTAATCAAAGAAAGAAAGTCATTATCTAGGACTACCATCAAGAAGTCTAATTCAGCATGGTAAAACATATTGCTGCTACAAAGCTGATAAAAGTGGAAAAAGAAATCACATATTCAAGAAAAGCCATGTTTTCATATATGTTCTTATGCTGCCACTGTTTTATGTCATGTCTTCATATCATTTTTTGATTGTGTCATCATCATTTATGTTGTAAGGAATCAAACGGATTTATACAATGATACAACAATTCATCTCATGAATAGTTCAAGCAATGTAAAGAGGGACATTCATGCTTTGTATTGATACAACATCAATATTCACAACCAAACAGCTATGGAGATACAGTGGCCATAAACATCAAAGGGGCAGTCATGTTATTCATTCATTTATTAAAGCATCAAAAGAAACATTCAAATACCAGAATATGGTTGTCATTACTTTTGTCATTCTTTATTCGTTTCAATTAGCAGAGTTGAAAGAACAGGAGGATTATGCTACAGGAGGATTATGCTCATCAAAGAAGAAGCGAATTTAGATGCATGATCAGCAATCAAACATTTTTTACAAAGAAGACAACTATTATGATTTGAAAAGAGCATTAAGTTTCAATACACTGTGCAATTTCAGCTTTATCATCAAGGAGGTATCATGTCACTAAAGAAGCAATGATTAAAATATCAATGGAGCAACAATTATCATGAGCAGCAATTATGAACAACAGTATTCAACAATATATGTTTAAAGCTATAGCCAGCTTTCAATTTTTATATTTTATCAAGGGACAGTCACAGTCGTGAGAATAGCATAGTCTACTATCATAAATACTAAGGGAGAAAGCAGCTTATGAATTAAATGAAAAATGCATTCAAGAGTGGAGAATGGAGCAGACCAAAAAGGATGCCTCATATATTGATTGAAATATAGAGTTGCTACATTTTCAGTTATGGAATAAAATCAATAACAGATTTTTTTTTCGTTGCATACAACAAGAGATATTTAATTTCCAGTCACAACTGCAGCTTGGAGCTTTCTGTTTTCAAAACATAGAGATACCCATTTAATTCTTTCACTTCAAAATCATAAATATGTACAAAATGGAGGTCATCATGAGTAACATATAGATGTAAAAGAATGCAATAAGGATATCAAGCATGTGGCAAATAAAACCCTCAAGCGTACCTACAGAAGGAAAATGAAATGCCACGACCTGACTTATCATTCTTTTCATTCTATATATGGAAACCAAAAAAATGTGAAAACAAGTATGAAATCGCGGCCTAAGGATTTCTATTTTTCTCTTTATTTTTAAGAATGGCTAAAACCCACAAGAGTCCATGTGAAGAAATTATGAATACAAGAAATCGAGGGATATTTGAGCTTATTTAAGAATGTCAACACGCAGAAACAGAGAAGTCATGGATCTTCAGTCAGGTTATGAGCAGAAATTCTACATTTTTCTCAAAATTAGCATTAAACATGGAGATATACATAGAAAAGAAGTTGTTTATTCATTCTGAAATGAAGAGTATGCAAAAAAATGAGAATGTGTTTTTGTTTGTCTATGGAAATGGTGCAAAATTTCAAAAAAACGAATACAGAAAATGCAGTTACCATACTTTTCCTACATAATTTGCATGGCAGTTATCAGGAAATGGCATAGAAATGTGATTTGAGCTCCAGATCTCATACCTATGGTAGCGCTGGCAGAAGAGGTCTCTAAGAAATACAAAGTGTGAAAATAGAATGATAGTGAATGATTAGGGTTCCATTATTTACTCGCCCTTTTGCTTTGCTTATCACGAGCTTTCTTCATATTTTATGATGAGATATTTTGACCTTATGTTTTCAAAGATAAATCATTCCAATGGTCTTGAATTGTGAAGTCAACAACCTAATGATGCATGGAGCCATGAAGTTTCCAATTTAACACTTGGCTTTGAAATATTAAAGTCTTCCCATTTTTATTTTTGCAAATGTTGAGCAAAAATAACAACTTAATTAAATATTAAGGATATAATTCCCCTAATATTTAATTTGTAGTATGAAGCCAAACGTATTAAATATTAAGATAATTATCTTTAATATTTAATCAAATTAATACTTTTACCCAATATCATGCGAAATAGGTAAGTGAAGGCTAACTGAAGTCAAAGTCATCAGGGAAAACTAGAATCATGCGAGTTATTAAGGTTTTTGACACTTTACTTCAGTTCTACATCAGATTATCAACTGGAGAGTTACCATGAAAAAGATGGATTTTAAAATATGCATGGGCAGATTGATACAAATGAGGTGGTTTTTGTGTGCTTTAGGCCACTTTTTTAGGTATTTCAGTTTAGTTCGAGTTGCATATCAATTACATGCTTTATGACTGCCAGTTCGAGATTGTGTTCACTCATTTTTGCATGAGTTTAAACCACTTTTTCAGGGATTTTTACTTGTTCTCGGATTTCACTTTGGGATTGTGATTCTTCACTTTTAGATCACTTTCAGTTGCTTATTCATGCACTTTGGAGTGCTTTCATATTGTATATATTGAAAAAGTTTATCTTTTTCAATGCAGTTCTTGTTTTTCATCCTTTGCATTATGCAAAGTGAGATACCTTGTAACTCAGCATTTTAGATTTAATACAGTTTTACAACTTTACAAGTTATCATTTTTGCAGAGTTTCCTTCTTTTCATTATCGCTATTCAGCATTAGCTTTCTCAGATTCAAGAGTCTTGTATTTATTGAATGTTTAAGATGCAAATTTAATGTGTTTGATTTCAAAACCTTTAAATTCCTATCACGTTCATGAATACATGTACACAAAAAAGCAATTTTAATTACAGATCATAAGTTGTGCTATTAATTTATCCTCTCCTTTAGGTTGTGAAAATATAATTTTCCTTCATTAAGACTGGATTGTCAGGCCTTCTGATGAAACACTTATGTAATTTGGTTGCCCAATTTGAGTTGTGAAAATAGATTCCATAATAATCAGTTGTGAATCAATCTGCTCATAAATATTAATTAGGTGCATCACCGAGGTTTTAGTTTTAGTTTCATGCATTTAGAAATAGTTCTTCTTACCCTTTTCTCAAGGAAAATCATTCAAGTACCTAATTGATCATCATATAGGAAGCCGGCCTAGAATCCAGAGGTTCTATCTTCGCCATAGGAATACCCACAGCCTAAAGATAGTTCCCATGTTTCAACAGATTGCTGAATTTAATTATTCAAGCGTTTGGGTGCAATCTGATTGACAACAGTGCTTGTGATGACCTGCCAGGAATAGATCATGTTGCATACATGGCAACTATTTCCTATTAGTAGGCCAACGGTCCATGACCCAATAGGATTTCTAGATGACATCATCGATCCATAGTTAGTTCAAGATCTTCCTCCAAAATAATAAATTTCTAAATCTCTAATGACACACCAAAGGATATGCATACATCCATCATAAATCACTTGTGATGCATTGGGGGAACCTAGTTGGCTATGTACATGTGATATGATCAAAGGCCCATGATTGAAGGAGTGTGTAGGTAGTTAGGTTATGGATATCATAATGCACATATCACTCAAGGTCATGATATAAGTGTGCTAGCACATGCTCTAACCCCGGGTGAATATGGTGCATCTCTCTTACATCTCTCTAATATATTGAATGAGGCTTGCATGCAAGTGGGAGCCTTGTTTTTCTATGGTCACCCAGAGTGCCATTGTCACAATCATAATCCTTCGAATAAGGGGTACTATCACTTTTCCTTGCTCCAACCATCATAGGTAGATGTGCCTTGTAGTGTTCAACCATTTTTAATGGGAATATTCCATACAAACTATTTGTAATGCACGTCCCAATGCCCAAAAATGATCACAATGGCTATTCTTGCCCAATCTATAAACAAAAATAATTCTTCTCTCTCATTTTTAGAAGTCTCTCACAACTTATTTATTGACATTCTTCTTGGAACTCTCTATTATTATAGAAACTCTGCCAAAATCTTCTCACATTGGCAAGGGCTCCTCATGCATATGATCTAATCACATCCATCATATCATGAGAAGGGCCACAATTATTGGTAATTCTCTCTTACTTGTTTCTTATTGATCTCATCTAGTGTCTTTTATATTGTGATAGGGATTCTCCTCCATAGCAAGGTTTGTTTCTACACATGTACAATTTACTTTTATGTTTTTCAATATTTTCTTGCTATTTGTAGAGGTGGAAAAACTAAAGTGGGGCTTTAACTAAGGAAAATCCCTAAACAACCCTAATATTTTCCCCGTCTCCATGCATGTAGGTATCAAGCAAGTTGGAGTGATACCAAACCTCATCATATCAATTTTAGTACTTGATCTGTATAGATGATAGTGCAAGTGTGCAAATGTCCCCATGACATACTACCATCTAAGGTTGGGAATTTTCCCATCTAGTACCACATCCTACATACTTTGTACTTTCTTTTCATGTTATCTAAACATTTTTACCATTCTATATATGCAAGTTATTTAAGATTTTTAGTTACATTTATTATCAAGTCTAGCTTATATTTTTGTTTTAAAAGATTTATATTTCTAGTTCACTTGAACTAGGTCTATTGAGGTAGTTGAGATAAATTTGATCCTAAATATCTCATTATCTTGAGGGTAGCAAATTGTTTCCCCTATATTATCCTTATTACCATTATTACCATTCTTCTTGTCCTTACCTCTCTCCTTAAGATATACCTCACACATTCAATGCATCCAATGAACCCTTTAAAGTCCTTCTCATTTCCTCTAAGAGAAGCGTAGTAATGCTGACATCCAAATTCAAATCATTTGTAAAAGAACCATCAATTTCAAGGATCAAATTTTCCCAAGGTTCAAGAAATGAACTTAATAATAAAATACATTTATCCTCGTCATCCATATTCACATCAATTGATTGTAACTAACTCTATATTATATTAAAAAATTTAGGTGTTTGTAACTAAGTTCCCATCCTTGATTTTAATATAATACAATTTTATTTTTATAAATTTAAATTATTAATGAAGACTCTTTGTTTGATATCTCTCTCCCATTAAATTCTACAATTTAAGTGCAATAACTTAGTTAAAAACATTCAATAAAATAAAATCACATAAAGACAACAACATGTGCCATGATATTTTTCTATCAACTTTTAGCCATTCTTCATCTAACATATTTTTTGGGTTTGGTTTCACTCTTCAAAATGATCCATTGATCTCTTTCCTCCAAGATATCCTTAATATGAACCAAGATGAACTAGCAATAATTTAGCTTTCAAATTTTAAAGCTTATTCCATTGAATTTTTCAATCTCCAACCAAGATGAACTAACCATGATCTCTATAACATAGAACCTAAAACTACAAATGATAGATTGTAAATGAAAATGAAAATAAAAAATGAAGTAGATAAAAACCATACAAATGAATATTTATGTGGATAAACCATTTAATAAAAAATATACACCCAAAGAGACCAATCATATATTAATGATAAAAAAGTTACAATACATCATATTATCCCTCTAAACTTTAATATCATAAAAATTCTTGAATGACCTATAAAAAAATATGATTCTACTATCATATCAAGGCACAAACATATAGGAGATATTAATAAAATACCATGAATGGTATTCTAGACATGTGTTCAATACCATACACCCAAAACTAGGCATCTAAATCCTAATGAAATATCTCATACCTCATCAAAATGGTTAACATACCCTGAATAATAAGTAAATTATATTATGCACATCACATCCACCTCCTACATTATAAATATCATATATTATATCTCATCAACCAAATTGACCAAAATCCTAATCCTAGGTTCTGAATGAGAATATTGACTGAATATTTCTTATGCAACTTGATATTTACCCAAATTTTAATAACTCAAAAATTAAATTACACTAAAACTACATGTGAGAGGATAAAAAATTAATAAATAATTTTCCTACCTAATAGATGGGTATCCAAGTCTACCCTCTCCATTTTCCTTGGAGATATAATTATTATTTAATGATAAAATTAAATTCTAGGATTTGCAAGGTGAGTGTCACCTAATCTCAATAGGATTTATATTAGCCTAGGTGCACACACCATCAACTATATTTTCATGGGAATATATAATCATGATCAAGGTGTTCAGGATCATGAGGTGAGGAAAATAGACTTGTGATAGACATACAATATTTATTTGGTGGTTTGGCCATTGGTCACTAAAGATTTGATAATTGGAATCAATTGGCTTACCCATAAATATTCAAGATAGATTAACTCATAGGCTTTGAGGCCTTTAAAAAATTGACTCTAAGCCCAAAGGAGATGACATGTGGTCAGGTTTAGTTAGCTAGACTTTTGGATCTCAAGTTCCTTGGATACATGTATTGTTCACTATTTTGGATGTGAGTTTGTTATTAGATTAAACCTAATTAATACTCAAGATATAAAAAATTAAGGACCTTAGGTTTAAGGATCTATTGAATGTGAGAATTAAATTAAATAAGACATAATCTAAGTCACTTCTAAATAAAAAAAGGCTACATTTGATCTCCCTTCAAGGGAAACATGTCAAACTAAGGTGAACCATAAGAGATCAATGAATGGGAGTGACTTTGAGGAATAAATGGATATAATGATACTTGAGGCTAGGATATTAATAAACTATTAGCTATTTTAGATGTGAGCTTTGATATTATTCTCACTTGAAATATCCTGGATATGAATTTTATATAATATCATGTTTGAGAGACTCAAAGGATGTTAGATAATTTACTAGAGACAATTTAGTCGAAGTCTTGGATATAGAATAATTATTTATGTTGTCTCCAAATTTTTTAATGAATGTGAGAGCATTATAAAATATATACTCAGGTGCATAGTTTAAAGAATTATAATTTTATAATTATGGGAGGACTTTAAGATGTGAGACCCCTTATAGGTTAATATAAATTTGTTTCATTAATGTTGGGCATGTCTTAATAATTATTGAATTCCACTTCTTATTTATTCATGGAAATGTTTTGGGTAGAGATTAGTCTAGTAGGTCAATTATCAATGATTCTTTGAGTGAATAAATGTTCAAGGATCATTTTGGGTGATCACTATAAATGTGAATTATTTATCAACTCCCATTTATTCTAGAATTTTTGGTTCATGTCTTACAAAATTATTATCAAGGAACCCATTTAATACATTATTTATTTAACTAAATTTTAGTTTTGGTTAAATAAAAGAAACATACAAATCCTTCACTAAGGGCCACATATCATCACATCATTCGCTCTAATCAATCATTGATATTCTATTTGGTAGATCAATGGACAATGCATTCTCCTAGACTTACTACATATGTGCTTTTTTAATATAAATCATGTATAAATCAAGAAAACTAGTTTCCAAGACTTAACTAAGAAAAAATGTCTTGATAATTAAGCTTGAGTATTATTGAGTTCCATGTAAACATCAACTTCTACTTCTATTACTTTTTTGAACTAGATTAGTTTGAACTAAATCAAGATCATCAATGCCTATAAAGAGCCTCAAATCAAAAGATTAAATATAGGCTATTGGAATTTCACTTAAAATTTCCACTAACACTTCAAATATTTACCCACAAAATTACATTGGTTACTCTTTATAAAACTTGACCATTTAGGAGATTTAATTTTAGCTAAGAAAAATGTACAATACTTATGTAACTATGATAATTACTTTTCAACTTTGGAAATCCTAACTATAAATATTCAATACTTGATCCTCCTAATATTCCATGACTTTTATTTCCTATTTGATTTAATTGAATTCAAATGCACTTAATTACCTCCATTCACTAGAATATTATATTATCATATCACATGTATTATAGGATAACCAAAACATGATGTATATTAGTACTTCAACATGAAGGAATAAAGATTTAGAGAGTTAAAAGTTATATTTTCCCTTAAATAACAAATAAATTTCCATTAAATATTGATATCAGATTGAACACATTCTCATTAATCCTTCTAGCAAGCTCATAAAGCATTAAAAAACTTATATATCACATTGGAATCAAAGTACTAAATAACTAACTCTATCTCTTAGGAAATGCAAGTTACTTTAAATTTTTTTATTGAAATTATAATCTTTAAATATTAACATTTCTTTCATGTAGTTCTTTGGACTTCACAACCAATTCCTCAACATAAATTAATAGTGATTCTCCTAATCCTTAAGAAAGAATCTAAATATCATCCACTACCACCAAGATCCCTTTATGCTTCGTATTGCACATCTCTAATGGATTCCTTAAGAAATATCCACCCCTTTCTCCTATAAACATACTAAGGAAATAATATAATACACTTCATCCCCATATTCAAACATAATTATAATCAAACTCATCAGTTTAGAGATAAAATATATTCATCTTTATCACAATCATATTTATTCATAATTCATATAATTATAGGAACATGTATTATTGATTTATCATTAAAGTGCATACGATCATTCTTGGAGGCCAACTCAAGTATCTAGCCTATGTTTCCACTTAGAAACCCTTATAGAGGGATATTCAAATTTATAGTAGTGTTAGTAAGGTACATTCTATATCGCATACAAATGAAAAATGAAATATGCATCAAATTTAGTCTATTCAAACCAAATACATGCAAATAGGTCTCAAAAACATCAAGTGATGTTGATGTGTTGATAGATGATGTAATTGCTCAAGATTCCAACAACATGATGGTATAATCAAGATGATTCAGAAGAAAATTGGATAGCATAATATTACGATCATGAAAGATTTTGTAAATGGGATGAGAGGCCTGTCGTTTATAGAATCTTCAAGAGGGAAATCAAGGGACAAGATGG
The DNA here is from genome assembly GCA_007258455.2 of Sequoia sempervirens. Taxonomy (NCBI): domain Eukaryota; kingdom Viridiplantae; phylum Streptophyta; class Pinopsida; order Cupressales; family Cupressaceae; genus Sequoia; species Sequoia sempervirens. The sequence continues at coordinate 47,620,991 of VDFB02000363.1, read as the reverse complement.
ATTGGCTGATGGATGTCTAGGATTGATTAAGGATTATGGTTGGGATCAAAGGTTGTATTCATGTGACAAGTCTCACATGATGGATAAGGTCTAGGTTTAGGATTCAATTATGGCAACATCCTTTTGTGAATGGTTGAGATTTGGAGATGTAGTATGGATTGGAGGGATGAGATGTAAAGTTATTTTTAATTTTACACACTCTCACATCTAAAAGGATAAAGGTGGGAGGGGTAGTATGGATTGGAGGGATGAGATGTAAATTTAGTTTTAATTTTACACACTTTCACATCTAAAAGGATAAAGGTGGGAGGGATACTTATCATGTGATGAAAATTTTAGATTGTGATTCATGTGAATGGAATCAATGACTAGGATTAAATGGACAAGGATTGAGGGATAAAGTGGAATTAAAGAATGGACGAAAAGGTGGTGGAGATTTTTGAATGAAAAAGACAACTGAGGAGGGGGGTGAATAAGTTGTATCTTATCGAAACACCAAAACCATGATTAACATTTAGATCCACAAGCATCCATTAAACCCTTAATATATTATGAAGTTTTAACATGAAAAGAAGATGAAAGAAACTTAAACTTAACACCAAACACAAGAGAATGCTAGATTTACCTAGAAAACCCAAGAAGGGAAAAACCACGGTGAATATTAGCTCACAATATAAGTAATAGAAAAATTGGTACAAAGGATCACTCCCAAAATAGGACACACTATCCAGAAAGGCTCATAGCCAAGGCTCATTGCTAGTGTACAAAAAGAAGATAGAGAAGAAATGTTACACATAGAACATGATCTCAATGCAATAAAGATTCCACTACAATAGCTCCAACACCTTTGCAGTCTATTTGAATGATTGTAGACACCTTCTGCTCATTGTATCCGGTAATCCAACACTAGAAAGTTCATACTACTATGCTCAATTTCACATCACTCACATCATATACTTTGTGATTAGGGAAAAAATATTATGGTTGATGCAATAAAGCATATAAATCAAACCCTAATAAACAATGGAGCACAAATAAGCATAAAGACATAAAGCATAAAAAAATATTACCAAATCTTCATGCCACCATTACTCTTCTCCATTTTCCTTGAATATGATAATTGCCCTCAGATTTGAGTGTACAATAATAAGCCTATGAAAAGTGACTAGAAAAATATTGAAGATTGTTGTCTCACACTAGTAGCATGTACTTGCATAATATGTGTGGATGAATGACAATAGATAGAAATGGATGAAAGACTCAAGAATGATTTTGACAACATAAGAATACTTGAGGAATCAACCCCCAAATGGCTTATGAGAGGATTGATTTATAGGAAAGTTATGATTTGGATTGACGGTTGAGATTGGATGTCAATAAGATATCTTAATCAATGGCCAAGATTGAAAGTTGTAGTATGGACTAGGGTTAGGTCAAAATTAGGGCAATGACAAGAAATGAATGACTAAGATTGAATTATAAAATAATTCAATCAAGGGCTGAAATTAAATGAGATGTCAAGAGATAAGATTTGATGTGGAAGATAAGATTGACACGGATAAAGAGGTGATAGGAAAAATTAAATAATAAAAATTATTTAATCTAGGTGTTCAATGAATAATTAAATAATTAAAATAATTATTTAATTATAGAGAAATGCGACAAAAGGAATAATTTTGAATTAAATAATGATTTAATTCAAAATTCTTGAGAGAGTGGACCAAATTAAATAAATAGAATTTATTTAATTTTAGAAGAGAAAAGACTAATGAATAATTAAATAATTAAAAATAATTATTTAATTATAGTGGAAAGTGAACAAAAATTAAATAAATAAGAATTTATTTAATTTTAGAAAGAAGAGGACTTAATTAGTGACATAATTAAATAAATAATTTATTTAATTAATCAAGGAAGAAATAAAGATAGAAATGAATTAATTAAATAATTAAAAAATATTTAATTAATAGAAAATAATTAAATAATTAAAATTATTTAATTATCAAAGACCAAAGAGGAAATGATGGAGAATTTAGAAATTGCAAGCCTGGGATAACTTTTAGTGTCTACATACTTCACACACACATCTATCTTGCATCTATCTTAACCTCCTTCAACAATTCAACTCATACTTATACCATCCTCAACCTCGAAACCCTCTCCAAGGTTGGAAATGCACCTCAAACATAAAAATTCAAATTAGGTTGATGCCAAAACATTCTTGTGGTGGATTGGAATGAAGGTGAACCGCAAAAATCCTTAGCTAGGACTAAAATCTATCATAACACACCTCAACATGCTTCCACAAAATTCAAAGACACTTTGCATGTAGTGTAAACACTAGGTCAACCATTACCCATAAAAACACCATTAATAAATTAAGTGCATGCTTCCTTTGATCAATCCATAACTTCCAGACAACAAACTTCACCTGAACATGATCCAAAAAACATCTTGAAAACTAATAAACTCCTTCATAACAATTTTTACCGAAGAATGTATAAGGTTTGTACACTTAGAAAACTCTACCAAACACTGTAACTCAGAATTCCATATTCCACAACACCAAACCATGAATCCTCTTGAAACAAGTAAGAGACCAATGCCATAAACTCTCACTTAGAATTGCAAGTCTTGAAGCACAACTATGGAGAAACACAGAGCAAAGACATTTCTCCCAGACACCACTATAATAGACAGTTCACACACTAGTGAAAAAAAAATCTTCTATACAACAATCCATCACCACAAATTCTAAATATAACATCTTTGGACACCTCTATCTAACATATCCAAACCACACAAGTAGATCTTCAACCTAGAAGAAATGTGGAGCAAAACCAAAACACACCTCTACAACACAGATCAATACTACAAAAATCTCTCTCAACCAATAGACAGTTGACATCAATGACAACACAAGCTTGTTGACATCAAGGACAACACCTTCATACTTGAAAAAATATCCCCCTTTATCATTGATGGCAACACAAGGTGTGAAAAACTATCAAAGAAAACTCTCCTTTCTTTTTGATTGATTAGACAACTTATACAACATTTTCCTCTCCCCCTTTCAACTTATTCATTTTCACATGCTTCACTCTCCCTTTAAAAATAATGATTAGATAGCATACACAACTTTCTCCCCTTGCACTTTGTCACATGATTCTCTCCCCCCTTTTGACATTAATGGCAAAGGAAAAAATATTTTGTGTTGTTCTCCCCTTTTGACATTGAACCAAGATACTTGCTACTACTTTGAATACTCTTTTCCATTACTGCTCTACATACCCCCCTTAGGAGTACACACCAACCTATACCAAATCAGCAACCTCTGCATAATGACAACACTCACTCCATTTTGCAACAATGTCACTACCTACTCCCCCTGAGAGGTAGCTACCAACATTGTTAGAAACCAAGATCTGAAATGCAAACTAGAAAATAACCAGGTTCCACAAAGAGAAAAACAAAAAAGCAGAGAGATTGCATAAAGATGTGCAAATTGATATATTCAAAGTACTAATAATTAGAAGAGATAATTTTCTTTATAAAAGAAAAGATGCATAAACCTAATATTATCTTGAGCAAAAAGATAGCTCAACAAGATAAGGATAACAACCTATAACCTAAGAACTAAATAATGCCTAAGTAAACTTATGCAAAGTGCAATTAAATATTAATTACACCAACAAACATTACTCTAGACAATGAATGAATCCATAGATCCACTAGATTGATGCATCTCCATATGCATCTAGTTCAGAGGAGGGACAATGACCCCCAACTTCTCTTGGAGATACTTAAAAACATCCTTAAGAATAGCCTTAGTGAATATGTCAACAATATGATCCTTTGTAGGCACATATTCAAGCGTCACTTCATTCTCCACAAACTTCTCTCTTAGAAAGTGATATCTGATTGAAATATGTTTTTTCCTTGAATGCATCATTGGGTTCTTTGAAATGTTTATTACACTTGTATTGTCACAAAAGATAGAAATAGGCTCACCTTACGCCACTCTGATATCTTTCAATGTTTTCCTCTTCCACAACACTTGTGTGCAACAAGATGTTGCTGCAATATTTTCAATGTCTATAGTAGATAAAGAAATTGAATCTTGTTTCTTACTTAGCCATGACACCAATCTACATCTAAGAAAGAATGCACCACCACTTGTACTTTTTATGTCATCCACACAACCAACCCAATCTATATGTGTAACACTCAATGTGAAATTAGTATCTTTTAGATACCATAAGCCATGATCCAAAGTGCCCTTTGAGTATCTGAGTATCCCCTTTACTACTGAAACATGTGACTCTCTAGGACCTTAAAATCTAGCCACAAGACAAACTGCATGCATGATATTTGGTCTAATAGTGAGATATAGCAGTCCATCAATCATAGATCTATATTTTCTTTGATCAGTGTTAGGGGATTCATCATTCTTGCTCAATTTGCAACTAGTAGCCATATGATTACATACCAATTTGGAGTCTTCCATTCCAAAATTCTTCAACATTTCTTTAACATACTTTGACTATGAAATGAATATGCCTTTTTTATTGATTTGTAGCCCAAGGAAGAAATTCATCTCCCCAAACATAGACATCTCAAGCTCTTTCTATATCTCTTTTGAAAAATTCTTACACATAGCTTCATTTCCTCCAAAAATTATGTCATCAACATACACAACTACAATCAATATTTGATCTTTCTCAATGTTAAAGTAAAGATTACTATATCTGTGATGCCTTTATTGAATCCTTGTTGTATCAAATACTTATCCAACCTTGCATACCAAGCTCTATGATTTTTCTACAATCCATATAATGTCTTCAATCTATAACCCATATTATGTTTATTTGATAACTAAAATCCTTTTGGTTGTTCCATGTATACTTCCAACTCCCCATTCAAGAAAGCATACTTCACATCCATTTGATAAACTTTAAAATCCTTATGTGTTGCAAAAGCCAAAAGCATCCCGATTGCTTTCATTCTAGCCACTGAAGAAAATTTCTCCTCAAATTATATTCCTTCAAATTGTGCATAGCCTTTACACTCAAGACTTTCCTTGTTTCTTACCACTTTTCCACTCTTATTTAGTTTAATTTTGAACATGCACTTATATCCAATTATGTTTTTATTTACTGGTCTTGGGACAAGTTCCCAAGTTCGATTCTTCTAAACCTGTATAAGCTCTTCTTCCATAGCTTTCATCCAATGTTCATCCTTACATTCCTCAATCATTGTCTTAGGTTTAAATTTAGAAAGTAGATAAAAATTTACCTCTTCTTCAGTAGCTTTCCTTCTTTTCAACACTCCTTTTCTTTTGTCTCCAATGATATGTTCTTCAAAATTATTTCTCTTTACATACTTAGGGGTTCTAGGGGTCTTTTCTAGAGCTTCTTCCTCTTCATCATGTGCTTCCTATTCCATAGCTTTTTCTTCTTCTTCTCTATAGGAAGGTTCATTTGATTCATATCCATCTATCAGTACTAAATTCTACATATCTTGATCCACTTTGACACTTGCACTCTCGACAATATTTCTCAATCTTTTATTCTAACATCTATAAGCTTTTCTTTTAGTAGAATATCAAAGGAAGATACTTTCATTAGAACTTGCATCAAACTTTCCTAATTTTCCGTCATCTCTTCTAATATAGCATTTGCTTCCAAACACTCTAAAGTATTTGATAGTAGGGATCCTTCCATACCACAACTCATAGGGAGTATTTGTACTATTTGATTTTGCTTGAACTCTATTAAGTATGTAAACAACAATATGAATTGATTCTCTCTAGGAGACTTCCGCTAGGTTAGCTTCTTTCATCATAGTCCTTGCAACTTCTTGAACAACTATTTTTCTTTTCAACCACTCCATTTTGATGAGGAGTTCTAGGGTAAAAAAATTCCTCTTTATGCCTTGATTCTCACAAAATATGTTAAATTAATTGGAGGTGAATTCTCCACCTCTATCAGACCTCAAACATTTGATCTTCAAGTCCATTTCATTCTCAACCATAACTTTAAATCCTTTGTATCTATCTACGGATTCAAATTATTCTCTAAGAAAAGTAACCCATGTCAATACCTATCACCTTGTAACTTCTCACTCTTGTAGGATCACAAAGGTTTGTATCCACCAATTCCAATAATCCAGTAGAAGATTCTTCTTTACCCTTGAAACTTCTTCTTGTTTGTTTTCCAATCTGACATTTCTTGCAAACAACATTGATAGGCTTTGTAATCCTTGGAAAATCTCTTACTACTTGAACTGAACCGATCCTAACCAAATTATCAAAATTGATGTGACACATCCTCCTGTGCCATATCCAAATTTCATTAATTTGAGTCATAAAATAAAGACCATCAACACCCTTGAGTTGATAAACATTTCTATTTGTCCTCTTTCTAGCAACAATTGCAGTTTCATACCCTTTTCTGATCTCACATCCATCATCCTAAAACATAAGATTGTATCCTTTGCTACACATTTTTCCAACACTCAAAAGGTTATGCCTTAAACCCTTGACATATTAAACATCATCAGCATTATGCTTGCCATAAAAACTGATTAAACCTATTCCACAAATCTTAGCACTTGAATCATCATCAAGTCTAACAAGTCCATCATATTTTCCAATTTTAACAAAATAACTCTTGTCTCTAATCATATGATTTGAGCATCCACTATCAATGATCCAATGATTCTTATCTTGTCTAACATGAAAATTAGACACCAAATTACATTCATTCTTAACCTTTGTCTCCTTTATCTCTGGAGCACTTTCCTTCACACATCCTTCAGATTTAGTAGAAACAAATTCATCTTTTAAAGCTAAGAATAACCACTCATCATCATCAGGATCTCCATAATGATATTCATCATTAGAAATAGCATTAGATTCTCTAACATAATAGATTTTCTTTAACTTTCTTACCTTTATTCTTCTTGCTTTTGTCATCCAAAGATCTATTTGGGTATCTCGAAGGATAGTGACCTATTTTTCCACAACTGGAACATTTGAAAGGTAATTTACCTTTATACTTACCAGTATCTCTTCTCATCCTTCTCAAAAATTTACCCTCCACATCATCAATATCTTCCTAAATTGGTTCTTTAGTCTTCTCTGTTTTAGCAGCCTTCAAAGTAGTCTCAATATTTGCACCATTGTTAGTACCAAACTATCTCATATCAAATGTAGTTAAAGAGCCATACAACTAATCTCTAGAATACTGGTCTAGGTTTTGAGATTCCTCAATAGCAACGACTTTATAACAATCTTTAGTAAGGGTTCTAAGAATTTTCTTTACCACTTTAGCTTCTTTGACCTTTCCTCCAAGACCTCTGATTGCACTGACAATTTCATCAATTCTCTGCATGTAGCTTGTGATATTTTCTTCTTCAAACATTCACAGGTTCTAAAAATTTTCTTAAAATTCTACATCTTAGCTTATTTGACCATAATATCTCCTTCACAAATACTTTCCAACTTATCCAATATTTATTTAGCAGTTTTCAAATCCATAACTTTCACTAATTTAAAATTTGCAAGATTACTCAAAAGAACAAACCTTGTTTTTCCATTTGTTTCATAGGCCTTGATCTCATCGCTTGTGTTTGGTCCATTTGCAGGTATAGTGTAATTAATCTTCACTACTTGCAAAACATCATATCCAAGGAAAACTAGATAGCCTTCCATCTTCACTTTCCATAATGCATAGTTTGTGCCATCAAACATAGGGATCTCTTTCTTGTTCGCCATCCTAGATCTACCTCAAGATGTTAAGCTTTTCTTCAAGGATCCTTGCTCTGATACCAATTGTTGAATGAACAAGACAACTAAGAGGGGTGTGAATCAGTTGTATCTTATCAAAACACCAAAACCCTCATTAACATTTAGATTCACAAGCATTCATTAAACCCTTAATCTATTATGAATTTTTAAAATGAAAAGAAGATAACATAAAGTTAAGCAACTCAACACCACATACAAGAGAACACTAGATTTACGTGTAAAAACCAAGAATAAAAAACCATGGTGAGGATTAGCTAACAATATAAGTAATATAAAAACTAGTACAAAGGCTCACTGATAGAATAGGACACACTATTTAGAAAGGCTCATAGCCAAGGCTCACTACTAGAGTACAAAAAGAAGATAGAGAAGAAATACTACACAGAGAACATGATCTCAATGCAATGAAGATTCCACTACAATAGCTCCAACACCTTTGTAGTTTGTTTTAATGATTGTAGACACCTTTTTCTCATTGCCTCTGGTAATTCAACACTTGAAAGTTCACACTACTCTGCTCAATTTCATATCACATATGTATCATATACTTCATGCACACATCTATCTTGCATCTATCTTAACCTCCTTCAACAATTCAATTCATACTTATACTGTCCTCAACCTTGAAACCCTCTCCAAGGTCAATAAATGCACCTCAAACATACAAATTCAAATTAGATTGGTGCCAAAACATTCCCATGCTAGATAGGAATGAAGGCAGACCACATAAATCCTTAGAACCCAAATTTTTCCTAACATGCCTCAACACTCTTCCACAAACTTTGAAGATGCTTCACATGTAGTGTAAACACTAGGTTGGCCAATAACCATGCAAAAACCATTAATCAATTAAGTGCATGTGTCCTTTGATCAATCTATAAATTTTAGACAACAAACTTCATATGAACACAATCTAAAAAACATCCTGAAAACTAATAAACTCCTACACAACAAATTTCACCTAAAGAATATACAAGGTTTGTACACTCAAAAAACTCTACCAAATAGTGTAACTTAGAAGACTATCTTATAGAACACCAAACCATGAATACTCCTGACATAGGAAAGAGACCAACACCATCAACTCTCACCTAGAACCACAAGTCCTAAAACACAACAACGAAGAAACCTTGAGCAAAGAAATTTCTCCCCTACACCTTTGTAATGCACAATTCACACATTGGTGAACACAACTTCTTCTATATAATGATCCATCACCACCCATTATGAATATAAAATAATTTAACACCTCTATCCAACATATCCGAACCAAACAAGTAGATCTTCAACCTAGAAGAAATGCAGAGCAAAACCAGAACACACCTCTGCAACATAGACCAATACTGAAACAATCTCTCTCAACCACTACACATTTGACACCAATGACAACACCTTCATACTTGCAACAAGGATTAATTAACCTAAATTAATTAATTAATTGATAATTATTTAATTAATTTATTTAGAGGATTTGGGATATGGATAGACTTATTAAATAAATATAAATTATTTAATTAAGATGGGTGATAAGTGTGAAGGATAAATTAAATAAATATTAAATATTTATTTAATTAAAACATGGGATAAAGGTGAAGGTTAAATTATATTATTTATTTATTTTCGATGAATTGATTCATTTTTTATTTTTCTTTACTTATAGATTTATAACATATTATATTAGCTATTTAAAAGTTCCTTCTTACTGTCCTATTTTATTATTATTGTTTTTGAGTTTTTTGAATTTTGTTATTTATTAATCTTTATATTTTGATCTTTTTCTTGCATTGAGAATTTGTCTTCTCTTAGATGTAACAAAAATTATTATATGTTTTCCCCATATAAAACCTAGATATGGGGTTTGGAAACAACAAATACTTATTGAAAAATCCTAAGAAACTTTGCACTCAGTGTCACCTATCAAGAAACTCAAAAAGAAATTATCAATCAGAAAGGGAGTACCTGCAAAGGAAAAATGTTTAATTTCAAAATTCAACAGCTCATTAACACTTTCCTATAAATCAAAATTCTCCTTCTAAGCATGCATACCAAATAAAGAACTCAAGCAAGGAAAATGGTCCAAACCAGAAGTTGGATAGAATGAACATAGAACCCATGCAAATTTTTCCTCTTTCATTGGCCTCTATTAGAGGTGTTAAGGATACCCCAAGTGTGGCTATATCCTTTCTAAGTAAGGGGAATAGATTAAAATTTTATTTGTTCAATACTTCTATTCTATTGGGCCCAACATGTCCCATAATCAATGACCTTCACTTATCCAAAATCATCAGATTTCTAATCTATGGTAGTTATTGGCAACCTAAACTTTAAGCTCATAAAAAGGGGATTCCATTGCAAATTAGCTTTGCTAGAGAGACAAAGCACTAGATACAAGTGGGTAGTAAAAATGACAAGCCTTCATTGCCAATGGGTTGTTTTGAGGAATTTCACCAAGAAAAAATTCCTAAATCTTTTTATCTGGATAACTAGCTCTTGCCTTCTCCTCATATAAACTTTGAAAATTTAGAGCTACTAACATTCCAATCCTTGATAGAAGAAGGAGAATTTGAAGAGTTGGCAAAAAGGATACTCACCAAGGTAGGGTCACAGTTGGTGGATGAAATACAAAGGAGGATAACTTTGAATTCTTCAAAAATTTATCCATATCACAGACCCTTAGAACTTGATCTACTCATAAAAAACCTCTAGGAAAAAGAGGTCGTAAATCCCATGTAATGAAGTGCCAAGAAGAAAGAGAAGCAGGACTACAAGCAACACTGGACAAAAGCATAACAATTTCCCCAAACAAGAGACTTAGACTGAGGAGATCCTGCTACTTTCCTTGAGCATAATGAAAATAATCTCATGGAATGTTAGGTGCATTAATGCCCCTAACAAAAGGGCTCAAATCAAACATCAATTGGATGTTTGTGGAGCTAACATAATTCTTCTTCAAGAGTTCAAATTTTTAGATAGCATGTTTGAATCATCAATTAAGAAGTGGTCAAAATGGAAAATAGTTCACTCACCTTCACAAGGGAAACTAGGGGTATAATTACTACATAGAATGATCAAAAAATTAAGGTGGTTTTAGCTACAAATGAAAGTAATTACTAGCTATTGAAAATTAGTCATTTTAACTTAAATTTTTGGTTACTCAATGTCTATGGTCCGTCATCAACAACTAGGAAAAAGATGTTGTGGGATGATCCTAATCAGATTCTAAATCAGTTAGGGGTGGAAAGAGTAATATTAGTTGGGGAGTTCAATGCAATAACTTTCTTGCATGAGAAAACAATGGAAGACTTCAATTCCTTTATCTAATATAATGCTATCTTAGATATTCATCCAACCAATGGTAAATATACATGGACAAACAAATGAATAGATTTTATCCAAACTGCAAAATAGTTGGATAGGTTTTAAGCTTCTCCCAACTTGGGTTTAGGAATTTTTTCTTTGAAATCTGAAAACCCATCTCTTTTGGGATCAGACCATTTTACAATTCTATTGGAAATCTCAGTCAAGAATAATAATCCAAAAGGAAAGTCTTCATTCAAATTTGAGTCAATGTGGTTCAGACATCTGAAGTTTATGTCCCTTCTCAATCAGTGGTGGTTGAGAGCTCCCTATGTTATAGTTTCAAGAATGTTTCAAATTTTTAAGAAATTGATGTTCATCAAACAACAAATCAAGATATGGAACAATCAAGTGTTTAAAAACATTTTTTGTAAAAAAGAAATGCTCTACAAATAGTTATCAAATATAAAAAATTATATCATTTCACATGGTTTGGATGCCTCTTCCTATGATCAACAAAAGAAGCTTCAAATGAAATTAGTAGAATTTTTAGCAAGAGAACAGGTGTACTAGAGACAAAAATTAAGAGATATTCGGTTGAAAGAGGGTGATAGAAATACTAAATTTTTCCACATCTCAACCCAAGTGAAAAAATAAAAAAACACAATCGTTTCAATATAGGATAGATCATCTGGAATTAACTTGTGCAAAGAAGTTGATATTCATAATGAAGGCATTAATTTTTTCTCAAATCTTCTCTCAACTCCATCCTCTCAACCCTCAAATATTGCAAAGGAAAGGGAAGATCTATTGGAGGCTATCCCACAATTAATTTCTTTAGAGGATAATGTGAAATTAATGAGACCATTTACCTTACAGGAAGTGAAAGATGTAGTCTTCTCCATGCTTGTGGATAAGGCCCTAGGACCAGATGGATTCATAGCCTTATTCTTTCAAAAATGTTGGTATTTCATTGGATTTGATCTGCTTAGAGCCATGGAGGAATCAAGGAAGTCTAGAGCAATATTGAAATAGTTTAACTTAACACATTTGGCCATAATTCCAAAAGCCAAGGAGCATAAAACATTTGCCAAATTCAAAACCATTTCTCTTTGCAATGTAGTATATAATATATTTACAAAGGAAATATACTTGAGGCTCCATTCCTTCATCCCAAAAATCATCTTAGAGGAACTAGGTGGCTTTGTTCTAGGAAGGGAAAATAGGAGGGCACATTAGTTTCCCATGAGGATTTGCATTCCATAAACACAAATAAAATGTCCTCACTAATAATCAATTTGGATAATGTTGAAAGTATATGATAGGGTGGACTGGACCTTTTTGATCCAAGTTTTAAATAAGTTTAGGTTTAGATAGAAGTGGTGTAAATGGATTCTCTCATTTTTGTCAACAACAAAATTCTCAGTAATAATCAATGGAACTCTAGTTGGAATTTTTTCCTCAACCCAAGGGGTCGACTAGGGGGATCCATTATCCCTATTCTTATTTAAAATTCTAGCAGAAGTATTGAGTAGATTTATTCAAAAAAGTCAGTTGTAGGGTCTATGGCATGGGGTTCAAATTCCTTTCACAAGCATAACAATGAACCATGCACTTTTTGTTGATGATGCAATTTTGTTTGGAAAGGACTCTCTCACTGAAGCTAAAAAAAAAAAAATCCTAGATAAGTATATGACTGCATTAGGATAGAAAAAAAATACACAAAATTCAAAGACATATGTCTTCAACACAAAAAGAACCATCATAAGGAAGATAATCAAATAGCTAGGATTTTAGTTAGATGAGCTACCATCAAAATATTTAGGAATTCCTTTCACAGGTTCAAACAAGCCAACATATTGGAAAAAATTCATTGACATCATCTAAACCAAAACTTCAACATGGAAAGGAAGATGGTTATCTTTATCAGGGAGAATCTTAATGATTAAATCTATCCTATCAGCCATCCCAAGCTATTATATGGCAGTTCTAAAGGCTCCCAAATCTATTATTTTAGAAATAGAAAAGTTGATTAGAAATTTCCTATGGAAAGGAAATTTAGATAGTAAAAAGAAAATCCCATTGATTTCTTTGGAGAAGATTTCTATAGAAAAACTTAGAGGTGCACGAATACATAACTTATCGGCGAGAAATATTTCTCTGGAAGCTAAAATAGTTTGGAATCTATACTTTAAACCTTAGTATAAATGGTGTAAGATAATGTAGGAAAAATATTTAGACACCACATCTTCAATTAGAATCTTCACCATTTCAAATCCACTAGTAGGATCAACCATGTGGAATTTTATTATAGCATGCAGAGGTGTAATTTCCCTGTTTATCACTTGGGAAGTTCACAATGGTCAAGATTCACTTTTTGGTTAGATTCATGGAACGATCATCCTCCTTTAAGCACAATTCATGAACTTCAAACGACAAGAGAATACCTATCGTCTAATTGGGGCACAAGAGTTAAAGACTACTTCCATAGTTTTGATGAATTTACTGGTAGAGTAATTTGGAAAGAGCTTTTAGATATTCCTATTCCAAATAATCAAAAACATAAATTTAATGCTATCCTAAGGGGTAGGATAGTATACAAATTAGATGCTTCTGACAGGCTAATTTGGGCACCTTCAAAATCAAGAAATTATATAGTCTGTCAGGGTTATATATCAATCATCAACAATGGAAGCCAATTAGAAACTCAAAGGGCCCTATCCTTTTGCTGGAATGCAATGTTTCTTACAAAAGTAGGCTTCTTTGCCTGGTTAGCTTTGAAGAAGAAGATACTAACCAGTGATAAGCTTTCTCAATTGCACATTTCAGATCAATTTAAGTGTGTCATGTCCAATGTTTCCTTTGAGGATACAAATCACCTCTTTCTTCAATGTCCATTTTTCCTATAATGCTAGTTATTTATGTAGAAAAATTGAATTGGTATTCTCCATTACAAAATACTTTGTGAGACTTATTTACAAGTTGGCCAGTTATGTACAAAACAACTCTTTTTGCATGTAACTAAAGGGTGGTTCCTCTTATTGTTATATGAAGCATATGGTTAGAAAAGAATAAGAGAATATTTAGGAATGAATCATCAACCAATGAAAATTTTCTCAAAAAGTTATAAAAATCAATTTTAGAAGTTACTAATGCATATGTTCAAAAATCAAAGCATGTAGGTTTGATCATAATAGACTGGGACTCACAGCTCATGAGGCAATGGGATCAACTGGTACTACCATTCAAGGGTATTCTTCATCAACCTAAACAAAAAATTGATAGATCAGCGGTCTCTTGGGTTTCTCCTCTAGAGGGTTTTCATAAGTTAAATTTTGATGGGGCCTCAAAGGGCAACCCGGGTAGATCAGGTGTAGGTGTTGTCATATGAGACAACTTGGGTTCTACAATGTATGCAAAATCAATCCATCTCCCATTTGGAACTAATAATTCAATAGAAGCACATGGTCTTTTGTGTGGTTTGAAAATAATTGTAGAGCTCAAGATTCTCAAACTTCAAATTGAAGGAGATTCATTGCTTATTGTAAATGGATACAAGCAAAAATAAATACAAAATTGGAAACTGGATTACATCTTACATCAGGCTTGGAGATTAATGAATAAGCTAGAAGAGTTCAGTATCACTCATACCTATAAAGAGGGAAATCAATTAGATGATTTCCTGGAAAATATAGGGAGTGACCAAGAAATGGAAGAAATAGTCTACAAAAAGAATGACATATGTTCTCATCTAAACTTGGCAAAAATCACATCCAAAGAAAGCCTCCACAAGGGGCATAAATTTTAAAAGGAGATGTCCGTTCTGGGAAAAATATTCATGCCATTGTAACTGATTTTATTTTAATCATGTGTATTGATTTTTTTGTAGAGTGATTCAAAAGTAATGGCCACCTCATCGTGGCTCGTCTATCAAAGCCTCAAGTTTTAATGATCAATTGCAATGGTCATTTTTTCGTTCCAATGAAATTTTTTCGTTTTCGAATCACTTCCACAACATTTCTCATGATATTTGATTTGACAAGCTTTTAAGGTGATAACAGGATTCCATCCGCTTATTTTCTATAGAGCATGGCAAAGTAATCATAAGAAGGGCTCCTCACAACTCACGATGCTTACGGTCCTAAAAATATTTCTTTAAGGTGGTGTATCGCATTTTCCAATGGTGTAGTGGTTACAAAAATTTAAGCTTCAGTGTTGGTGTTCGTTGGTTTTTATCTAGGGAATTCTTGTACTCTTAGCGACATCTAAGCAGTATCTCAGAGCTACCAATCTTGGCCTCCCTTGCTTCTCCAGATGGAATATTATCCAATAAATAGTAAGGCTTTCTTCCCAGTTCAAGATTAGGAGCTTCCTTTCTCAGGCAGCATCGACAAATCAGATTTGAACCAGGTTTTCAATACTACCTATCCGAGCATGGTGCAGTGCATTAAGTATATAATTGGGGACGAAATCCTCAATCCTCAAGCAAAGAGATAATGTTTTACTCTCCAGTATCCAAAATTATGGTTTCTGGAGTGGTGAGGCATATGTCAGGGTCTTTTTTCCACGTCATTTCCTTCTTCAAAGGAGGGCATATGTCTCTGCATATGGTGCGATAAAGATGTCTTTTGAAATGGGCTCAAACAGTTTCTTGTATGGAACATTACAGAGGAACGCCAACGAGCTGGTAAGTGGCATGATAGCAAGCTTCAAATGCAAGTACCATGATGTCTCATTCCTCCTCACACATGAATGCCACCCTTGGTGTGACCTATAACGTTGATCTAAAAACTTATAGAGTTGAATCTAAAAGCTTAAATATTTCTAAGGTTAAATTAATGAATTAATGGCTTACAAAAAGGTGGGATAAAGGTGATAGATAAACTAATTAAATAAATAATAAATATTTATTTAATTAATCACTAGAATGTAAGTTAAAATTCAAGTGTGGTTAGGGCATGGTCACTTTTTAGGTGTCTACATGTTCCATCCCATCTTATTGATGTAGGGATTCATCCATCTAGGAAATTGATACTTTGTAAATTGGTCTAAGTAAACTATGACATCCATCTCAACAAATCCAAGAAAAATATGGAACCCACTACTCAATCAATATAAGTAAATTATGACATCCACCGCTCAATTAATCCAAGGAAACCATGGCACCTCTCAATAGATCCTAGAGTCAAACTCGTTGGCTTAACCATCACACACATGCACAAGCATGCAAATATATAGGTATACACAAGTTTGTAAATATCCAAGTCATAATTTGGTTCAAGACACATGTTCTACAAGGGATATGCATATAAACACCCCAATAGGCCATGGAAAAAGGTACAAGGAAAACTATCAATAGCAAGGTAATACTATATAGCTTTAGCTAAGATAGCCATTATCCTAGAAATACCTTGATAATCAAGGAAGCACATCACAATCAAAGTAAACACTAAGTTGATATAGTGAATATTCTATCTCTACTAGTATAACTATTTTCTATCTTCTAGATTCATCTAGACAACCATCATATGAATTTAAGAATAGATAACCATACAACTCAAATCTCTATATAACATAGTATATATACAAAACCATTGATGCCTTGGGATTGATCGATACCTTTCACTTACCCAGGGATCACCTATGACTTAGTATAATAGTTTACATAGTCTTCCTTATTATTGAATCATACCCATAATGCACTATATAGGTGATAATAATATATGAGCATCACAACTTAAAATTGACACTATGAGACAAAAATTCACATCATAGAATGGAATATTCATATAATAACCACACTAGGTTCCAAAATATGCATATGGCATCATAATTAACATCATCACATGACACATACAATGCATATATAGAAACTATTTCACTAGTTAAGAACACTAGGCTTCAACCTCAACATGTACCTTATCCAAACCTTCTTTAACTCCTTGATTCCAAGAAAATATTAATACTCTATTTTTCTAAGAATGTAATACCTAAGAAATCATTCTATCTCCTTTTTTCATCTTCTTGATAATGTGATCAAGTTATCAATTATCCTCTCCAGAGGCACATGAACTCCCTTTTTATCCTAGTATTATCCTATAAATTCATCTCAATCTACTTCCTGAAGAAATTAGATTTCCCATGTTATTTTCATGGTTAGCACTTGGTTTCTAAATTTTCATGTAAACACATGCACCATCATTGAAACACTTCGTAGAAAATATTTGTGAAGCCATGCACTCCCCCTACTTAGTTAGCCTATAAATGTTAACAAATGCCTATATAGTAAAAAAACATCATCATGAAATCATGTTCCATGAATAATCATAAAAATTGTAAATATATTATAAAAACATTACTTTAAAATATTGATTCTAAGATCAATAACTGCAAAAAAATTGTACTCAAGTCCTTTTTAATCCTTCTTGCACACTATTTTTTTTGTCAACTTATCAAATATTTATAAATAATCTAAGTGGTGTTAATTCAAAAAGAATGATTCCTTAAGGTATATTAAAAATTAAAAATAAGAATATGAGAATATTACTTTGAGTACCAAAAACTATCAATAATAAAATTCCTTATTCATGAAACATTATTTTATCACTCATTAAAAATCATGTATAAAAACATCATGATCAATTATATTTTATCAACTATAGTGTAGAAAATTGTACCCCTTTCTAGAAGAAAGTACAATTTCACACTTATTTGGACCCATTTTGGTGACCTTTTTCATTAATGCATTTTAAAATCCCATTAATAGGCCCCTAATACCCCTTTATAATGTATCCCAAGGCCTCTTTAATTTTATTTTATTTTATTTCCAACACCACAACCTGCATTGAAGAAATGCCATTAATCAAATTAATGCCCCAATATTTTAGGAGTCCTGATGATTTAGGTCAGGACCCATTTTCCCATGAGTGAATGGGTCTTCATTAAGTGCCCTAAACTCAACTTTTGATATGTTTTTGGTGGTATTTCAATCTCTCAAATTCAAATTTCATATGTCAACTTTCGGGATCTGATAATTGGAAAATTAGATAGGAATCATTTAAAACTAAATCTCACATTCATTTTAGAGAGAGAGAGAGAGAAGCGAGACAAGAAGTGAAGAAGAGAAGTTCATATGCGATCAATCATTCAAGAGTGAAAACTTGGAGTAGCAACTGAGTTGTTTTTGTAGGTCTTCAAGCTCCTTTTGTCATCAAGATCAAGCATTGCCAAAGAATTGATGATAGTTTCCTATAGAGGATCATGATGGATTCTAGGTTTTGAGAGATGCACAAGAAATTCAACCAAGCCTAATGAATTTTTTCCTAATTGATTCCATCTTCTATTATCTCTCTACTTTTAGCCTAAGGAAGGTATAATCAGATTTATGGCTTATTAAGGTGATTTGAGATCTCCTAAAGTAGGTCTTCATCATTATGCATGTTCATTTAGAGATCTTATTCTAGCACACCTTAAGTCGGTTCCTTTGCATTATTAGTCTTAATCTTAGACACACTTAAGGTTAGGATTGCACACACATTTCATGTTTCATATCTATGCTTTTCATCTAGGTTTAATTACCAAACTTGGGTTTAACCAAGGTAAACCCCTATCCACCAACAAGCAACAAATTTGTTTTATAGATTTTGCCTAGATTTGGATCCAAGAGCAAGGATATCAAGTTTCAGGAAGGAATTGTAGGTCTTAAGCTTCATTCTTATATTTAGAGTTTTCCAAAAAAACCCTTCCAGGACCCATTCACCCTAGGGAAAATGAGTCCCTCTTCAACTTGCAGAAACAACAACTTTTGAAAGGTGCACAAAATATAATCCTCTCAATTTTTCTAGAAAATATATTGATTCCTTCAATTTTATGCTAAATATCCTAAATCCACTTTATAGAAGTCAATTCGGAGCTGATTTTCTATTTTTAGTCTTTCTCCTAAAGTGATGTTTGACCTAGACTCCCACCCTTAGAAAAAAGGGAAATTTGTAGATTCACACTTTGACTTGACTCGCCTCAAGGTTGTTAGTTATTTCATTGTGTAGATCTCATTTCATAATTAATTGAGGAATGAGAGGACCCATTTTTCCTCTTTGGATCCACTATTCCATTTTAGGAAACCCTAGGGACACCCCTATTTTCCTTCATTTCATTTTGGTGAACCCGACCTTGTACAACAATATTCTAAAAATTGAATTCCTTTTAACCCTAGATATGAGTTTTGTAATAGATTGTATTAGTTTTGTATTGGTTGCATTACATTTATGGTTCTTTAATCTTGCATTAGTGAACATTTCATTTTAGGTTAAATTTGCATGTTTACATCATTTCAAGTCATAAAAAAAATCAGAAAAATTACATTAAATCTAAGTTAATTTTGTAGTAGGATCATTATTCAATCATTTAGTTTCACATTTAGATTCATAGTGCATCTTGAAAATTTTCACATAATCTAGATCATTTCACCCTCATTCAACTTGCATTTAGAAACAAAAATCTAGAAAAATCTATTACAAAACTTTCTGTTACAGATCAAAAAAAGAAAACATATAGGAAAAGCTCAGCAAAAAAAAATTCAAATTTAAAAACCCCTAATCCATGACCCATTCACCCTAGGGAAAGTGAGTCTCGATACAAAAAAAAATTGCAAAATTTTTGACTGCATTGTGA
This sequence comes from Sequoia sempervirens, assembly GCA_007258455.2. Taxonomy (NCBI): domain Eukaryota; kingdom Viridiplantae; phylum Streptophyta; class Pinopsida; order Cupressales; family Cupressaceae; genus Sequoia; species Sequoia sempervirens. Next base: position 47,601,214 of record VDFB02000363.1, on the reverse strand, counting down.
TCTCTGATTTGCATTTCTATCTTCGTTTCCAAATCTAAAAGTTAGTTTTCTGAAATAGTTTATTTAAGCATTCAAAACATTGCTCATTTAGTTAGATTGTGTGACAACTTGAAGATTATTTTCTTGCATATTTCAATCAAAATTAGTGTTATATTTTTACATTTTTCTTTCATTTTCAGCATTATTGCATTGTTAGTTAGATTAGTTTACATTTTTCAATCATTAGAAAACCAAAACTAAAACCAAAAACACCAAAAGAAACAAGTAAAAATTTGATGAAACTCCTAGAGAAAGCATGGTTATTTGATTATGTCAAATCTCTTTAAATTCTAAGTTACCCTATTCCTCAAGCCCTTTAGTAGTGATGACTTTGATATGTTAGATGAAGCCCTTGAGGATTTCATCTCACAAGGTTCATCCACTAAGACTTGTCATGACAAACCAAAACATAGAGAAGTTAATGCAATCACACCTCAACTTATCTTTTATCCATCCTCAAAACAACCTCAAGTTCAAAACAAAATCGTGCTTATCCTAGAAGAACCTAAAAATAAACCATTGAAACCAGGAGATATCTTAAACTTTACAAGGCAACTTCATAACAACAATGTTTCACAACAATCGAGGTATAATACCATTGCTCATACATTTAACACAAGGAACAATATGAACAAGACAACTGAGAGGGGGGGTGAATCAATTGTAGCAATTTTAACCTTTAAAGCTTCCACCACATATTAGATCAACAACCAATCATAAATCCTTTATTTTGCTAATGTGATTAATCATTAAGTGTAAAAGCATAAATAGAAAGAAGTAAAACCATACACACAATAACACCATATTTGATGTAGATTAGGGGTAGGTTCAACAACACAAATTAGTGCTCATACACCTAATGGTCTCAAGGGTAACAATGGCAGAGGCAAACTTCTACACATTGACACTATTGGTCATCAAACCTTTTGATCCTTCAAGCATGGAAGACATTGCAGTAGTGTGGATTAACATATGGTGAAGGGGTAGAAATTTTGTTACAATCCTTTTCATAAGGTTTTGGTAACCTTTCAACATCTAGAACCAAGTTCAAAAGATGGAAACTTCAAAAGACATTCAATTACAATGGGACAGTCAATTACCCCATATGTAACAAGGTGCAAACTTTAACCCATGATGAAAATATAAAACCGAAGGGATTCCAAGGTGTAAACATCAATCTTCCACTTTTCCTAGCCTTCATCAAATACCAAACAATGCTACGGTGCGAAGACATTGGCAAAGCAATCCCAAAGAGGAGTTTTGATTGTAAAACAAACTAAAATGCAACAGACTGTCATCTTGTTCTCTTCCATACATGTAAATCCAAATCTCAAACCTTCCAAGGAGGTTGAAGGTATCAAGGCAGAATTTATTACAAGGTTTCTTGGTTTGTTCATGGAGGAACTCCAGAAATGGCATTTTTATTGTTCCATGTAACCCTAGGTGTTGGAATTGATGCCTTAATCTCACAGGTTGAAACCTCTGAGAAAGCATGGTCGCTGTGACTGGTGAGATGTTTGACCAATCTACTAGTAGATCCTAAACTGTTGCTGTGACCTCCTAAATGTCTTGGCAATTGACATCTGAAACCTTCAATGTAACCTTGGACTGTTGGAATGATGTCTCAACGACGATAGGAAGTCTTGCCGATATCAGCGTGACCTTTGGTCTGTCTGGCTGATGTGATAATCGTTATGACTTTCTCCTATCGGTATGAGGTCTTGGCGATTGGGAAATGTCTGGCCAATGGTTTGGTTCCTAGCGAATGTCGAGGAGACTCATGGCGACTGATATTTTCAAGGAGACCCTTGGCCGAAAGGCTTGCTTCGGTGTGATGTCTCATCGATAGCGGTAAGTCTCGCCGATGGGTATACATTTGGAGTCTTCACGGTAGCACAAATACTTCAATGTGAAGTCTTGGCGACAAGGAGATATCTCGCTGATTGGAGTCATCAGGGTAACGAAAGGGTTTGCTATGAACTCTTGGCGACAGGTGTTTGTCTCACCGATGTTGTGGGATGTGTTCGGTATGACTCCTGGAAAAAGGTGGTCTTGGGGTAATCTGGAGGACTTCGGTATGAAGTCTCAACGAATGTGGAATGTCTAGCCGACGGTTGGACTCTTCGATATAACTTGAAGGCATCAATATGATGTCTTGGCAAAGAGTGATAGTCTTGCCAATGGGAAAACTCTTGTCTATGTGACTTGTGAACTTTGCTATGACCTATTGGCGAAAGTGGTAAGTCTTGCCAACTGTTGGACATTTCAAAGTGACCTTTGAACATTGGTATGATGTCTCATCGAATGGCGATTGTCTTGCCGATGAGAATGCTAAGGTCAATGTGACTTGGGAACTTTGGTATGATGTCTTGGCGAGAGCGATAAGTCTTGGCGATAGCAATACAAGTGATGATCATCGGTATGAGGTCTTGGTGACACAGCGAAGTCTGAGCGATAGATTTTTGGACTCAGTATAATGTCTTGCCGATAGTGAAGACTCTTGGCGATAACGACAGATGGGATCTATGGCATTGGGGAGACACGGTTAGTGTCTCACCGACATGCGACACAGGTTGAATGCCTTTGACTGAGTGAAAGACTATCCTACGTGGTGCGACTTGGACCAATCAGAGAGAGCAGAATGTGAACCGTTTGTTGTGAGACCATTGCAACCATTTCTGTGTGGAAGGGAAAACTCTACACAAGGAAATGGAAACATCTTCGACGATAATGATGTTGAGCTGGAGATTGTTGTCCAATAGTTGGAAACGAACCAATTCACAGAGGCTGTTGAGAAAAAATGCATATATGTATGCATTGAACGTTCTAAAGGAAGTGAATAGGAAGAGTTGGTGAGAACAAGAGAAGCAAGAAAGAGAGAGTGATAGAGAGAAGGTCGAGTGGCTGGCTGAAAGGCCGAGGCCATGAGGCCAAAGCAGAGGAAGAGAGAGGCAAGGTTATGCTACTGGAATCTCTCCTGATCATGAATTCCATGGTTGATCTCTCTAGATCAGTTGCTACCAAATTGTTTCTAGAATAAACAAGATGTAATCTCTGAAAAGGCTATGAGCCTGAATTGTATTGTAACCTTTAGTTGTTGAATAATACAATGGCTCGATCTTTGGAGCGTGGGGTTTTTTACCCGAAAGGGTTTTCCCCATGTAAATCTTTGTGTTATGGTTTTCTGTCTTATCTTTCATATGTGTTGTTGCTTGTTGTTGAATTTACATGTGCTTCTCTCAGAAGGATCAATGTGGGAAATGAACTGTGTCTGTTTTCGCTTTAGGACATAGTTGTACATGTCTTTTAGGTAATAAAATTGAAATTAAATTTACCGAAGGCACTACTATTCTTGGAGGTTTCTCTAAGATGCCCATATTTTCCCTAACACTAGGTAGGGTTTCTAACTAGTTCCACCAAAATGTTGATTTCTCCCTCTAAACTTCATGAATCCTAATCAAACCAAAATAATAATAATTTTAAGATAGTCCTTCACATGTTTCAAACAATATTCAATCTCTACAATGCACCAGATGTCCATACATCATGACAAAAGTTAGAAGAATGCAGAAATACACATGCAAGAAAGAAACTTCTTCTTCAAATTATTTCTCCAACCCCCCTCCTTGAGCATGCAAGGAATGTTTATGCATATACAACCATATTCCAACTATTTATAACCATATTTTGGTTAGTGGCTAACAAATCATCAATTTTAATATTTTGCAAAAGTTGCTTGACAACTTTTTTTTGCAATTTTGACAACTTTTACACTTTTGCACTACCTTGCACCTAAAGACCCAAACTTGACTCCAAATGACTTATAATGGCCTAGAAAGACCTTATTAACATGAAATAAACACCAACATTACCAAAATGCATCAATTGATCCAAGGTGCACCTGAAACCAAGGGTTCCCCTGCACCAAGATTTTACGTGGAAAATCCAATGAGGGAAAAACCATGGTGAGGATTAGCTCATAATATAAAGAATTCTAGAACCAAATAAAAAGGCTCACTACAGAAAAGGATCACTGCCAAGATAGGACTTACTTTTCCAAAAATAGTACAAAAAAGGACTCATTGTCCAATGAGGGACCACTGCCCGGAGGGCTCACTTCCATAGAATTACAAAGAAGATAGAACGGATTTGTTATAGAGAGAAAACTATCTCAATGAAATAGAGATTTCTACCACAATTCTCTCACACACTTGTAGACATTCTTGAATGATAGAGTAAACCTTCAGGTCATTACTTCCAGAAACTCGCCTTATGAATTTCACACTGATGTGCTCAAACTCGCATCACACACACACACACACACACAATATTTCGCATCTATCTTGCTCTTTTTCTTTCACAAATATCTCAACTTATATTTATATCGACTTCAACTTTGAAACTCATCTAAAGTTGGCCACACACACACCATTTGTATTTACAAATTCAAATTAGGTCGGCACCAAAACATTCTATGATGGAATTAGAATGAGGGTGACCCAAACACATCCTTAATGAGGACCTAAATAAGTCCCAACACGTTTCGCCACACTTCCATAAATTTTGCAAGTAGTGTTTAACACAAGGTTGGCCAACACCCATGTAAAACACGTAAAAAAATTAAGCACACACAACCTTGACACGATCCAATATCTCTGGATAACAAATTTAACTTGAACATGATCATATTGGCTTATTTTTAGAATCGCAAGTCCTAAAACCACAATTTAAAGAAATCCAGAGCAACTACATTTCTCCCAAACCATAATCAAATAAACAAAAAATTATGGAACACATGCTACTGAAAATATCTTGCATTGTACAAAGATCCAAGAGCCAAAATTCAAGATACAACAACTACCAACAACCATGAACAATATATCTAAACCACAAAAACATGGGAACACATCTTGGAGCATAACTCAAAGCAAACCAACAAACCTTCTTTGTTACAATTTTCTCAATATCCTCGACATAGAAAATCAATAACCAACTTCCATGAAATCAATGATAGCAGCAACCAGTTGATAACCAGTTGACATCAATGGAAACACCTTCATACTTGCAACAATCTCCCCCTTTATCGTTGATGGAAACACATGATGTGAAAAAACATCAAAGACAACACAGCAGCTTGAACCATCAATCTACAAAATACTTTCTCCCCCTTACTTTTTCACATGATACTTTCTCCCTCTTTGACATCAATGATAAAGGAAAAAGATATATTACATTGTTTTCCCCTTTGACATTAAGAACATTACTAGTACTGAATACTCCCCCTTAGGAGTACACCCAAATAACTGCACAATGATAACACAAGACACTACCTTCTCCCCCTAAAAGATGGCCACAAAGCACCAATCTAGAAATAAGATAGATCCATAGATCCACTAGACTAATGCATCTCCATATGCATCTAGTTCAAAAAATGAGGGGCAATAACCCCTAACATCTCTTAGAGATACTCAAAAGTGTCTTTAGGAAGAGCCTTAGTAAATATGTTAGCAATCTGATCCTTTGTAGGTATATACTCAAGCTTTACTTCATTCTCCATAACCTTCTCTCTCAAAAAGTGATACCTTATTGATATATGCTTTATCCTTGAGTGCATCACTAGATTCTTTGAAATGTTAATTGCACTTGTATTATCACAAAAAATAGAGATGGGATCATCATAAATCACTCTGATATCTTTCAATGTTTGTCTCATTCACAAAACTTGTGTAGCAAGATGTTGAAACAATATACTCAGCCTCTACAGTGGATAAGGAAACTAAATCTTTCTTTTTACTTAACCATGACACCAATTTATAACCAAGAAAGAATGCACCACCACTTGTACTTTTTTTGTTATCAACACAATTTTTTCAATCTACATTTGTATAAGTACTTAGTGTAAAATGATTATCCTTAGGATACCATAGGCTATAATTCAAAGTGTCATTCAAATATCTGAATATCCTCTTAACAACAATGATATTTGTTTCTTTAATGTGTTTCTTTAGGATCTTCTTGAAATCTTTCCACAAGAAAAACTGCATGCATGATATCCGGTCTAGTAGCAGTTAAATACATGTCAGTCCTCTAATCATAGATCAACCTTAGGTGAATCATTATCTTTACTCAATTTACAGCCAATCACCATAGGAGTGCATACCAGTTTGGAATTATTGATCCCAAACTTCTTCAACATTTCTTTTACATATTTTAACTATGAAATAACAATCCCATTTTTTGTTTGATTGATTTGTAGCCCAAGAAAGAAATTCATCTCAAACTCTTTTGACATCTCTTCAGCAACAACTTGCACATTATTGCATTTCCTTCAAAATAATATCATCAACATATACAACTACTATCATGATTTTATCATTTTAAATTTTGAAATAAAGATTGTTATCTATTGTACCTTTATTGAAACCTTGTTGAATCAAATACCTATCCAATCTTGCATACCAGGCTATAGGAGATTGCTTCAATCCATATAAATCCTTCTTTAATCTATAGACCATGTTCAATTGTTTCATGTAGACTTCTTCTAACTCACCATTCAAAAATGCAGACTTTCCATCCATCTAATAAACTTTAAATTCATTATGAGCAACAATTTCCAAAAACATTCTAATAGCTTCCATCCTAGACATCAGAGAAAAATTCTCCTGAAAATCTATACCTTCTACTTGTGCGTAACCCTTACACACAAGCCTTGCCTTATTTTTGACTTCTTCTCCATTCTCATTCAACTTGTTTCTGAATACCCATTTTGATCCAATTATGTTTTATCTGCTGGTTTAGGAACCAATTCCCAGGTTTGATTCTTCTCAATCTTCGTAAGTTCTTCCATTTCTCTCATCCAATTTTCATCTTTACTCACTTCACTCATTTTCTTAGGTTCAATTGTAGAAAGTAAACATAGATTTATTTCACCAGCAATAGCTTTGCTTCTTTTCAATACTCCTTTCCTTTTATATCCAATAAATTTTTCTTCAGAATGATTCTTTTGCATGTATTTAGGTGTCTTTGGGGATGCCACTGGAGCTTCTTCTTCCTCATTCTACTTTTCTTATTCTTCAACAACTACTTCTATCTCATTTATGCATTCTGGTTCATTTGATACATATCCGTCAACTTCAATTGAATTCTTCAATGCTTCATCAACCTTGAAATTTGTGCTTTCTACAATCCTTCTCAACATTTTATTTTAACATATATAAGATTTTCTTCCAAGGGATTATCCTAGGAAGATACCCTCATAACATCTTGCATCAAACATTCCTAAATTTTCTTCATCTCTTCTGATATAATGTATCTACTTCCAAATACTTTGAAGTACTTTACATGAATCTTTCCATACCACAACTCATAGGAAGTCTTAGTGTTGTTAGCTTTTGCTTGAATTCGGTTGAACACATAAACAAAAATGTGAATTTCTTCTCTCCAATAACTTTTGGTAGATCTACCTCTATTATTATTCATCAAACTTAGCTTCTTGAGTTGTTCTCTTCTCTTCTTTCAGCAACTCCATTCTACTGATGAGTTCTAGGAGTATAAAATTGTCTTCTTATTCCATGCAAGTTTCACAAAACATGTTAAACTCATTGGAGGTGAATTCTCCACCTTTGTCATACCTTAATCATTTGGTTTTCATGTCCATTTCATTTTCAACCATAGCTTTCAATGCTTCGAATTTGTCTAATACATAAGAATTTTTCTAAGAAAAGTAACCCATGTAAATCAAAAGTAATCATCAATCAAAGGCATAAGACACCTATCACCTTGTAGACTTCTCACCCTTGTAGGACCACAGAGATCTATGTGAAAAAAATCTAGTATTTCAATGGTAGATTATTCCTTTGACCTAAAGCTTTTTCTATCTTTCTTTCCAAAATGATAGTCCTTGCAAATAACATTAATAGGATTTTTAATTCTCGGTAAATATCTCATAGCTTGTATTGCATTGATTCTCACCATGTTATCAAAATTCATATGACAAATCCTTTGGTGCCACAACCAACTGTCATTAATATGAGACATAAAGAAATTTCCATCAACACCCTTAAGTTGATAGATATTTCCTTCAAACTTCTTTCCAAAAACAATCATTGTTCTAGATCCTTTCCTTAATTCACATTTCTCATCATTGAATATAAGAATATATCCCTTGCTACAAATATATCTAACACTCAAGAGATTATGCCTTAAATTAACATAGTAGACATCATCAGTATTATGCTTGCCATGAAAAATGACTGAACCTATCCCACAAATCTTAGCACCAGTATCATCTCCAAACTTAACTAAGCCTCCATCATATTTTTCAAGTTTAACAAATTTACTTTTGTCACCAATCATGTGATGTGAATAGCCATTGTCAACAACCCATAGTTATTTTCTTGTTTAGAATGAAGGGTAGAGAACATAATATCTTCAACTTTATCTAGAGCACTTTCCATCACCTATTTTTCATTATTAGCAGAAGTAGATTCATCATTTATATCCAAGAACAAGCATGCATTATCATCAAAATCTCCATAATCAAACTCTTCATCAGAAATACCAACATATTTGTTTACATAATATTCTCTCTTGATCATCTTTCCTTTGTTTTCTTTTCCTTCTCTATTTTTATTCTTCTTAGATCTTTCTGGACATCTCAAAGCATAATGACCAATTCCTCCACAACTAAATCATTTGAAAGGTAACTTACCTTGATACTTACTGAAGCCCTTTGTCATTCTTAAAAATTTAGCTTCTACTTCATCTAAGTTCTCTTCATTTAGATCTCCAATATTTGTAGCCCTAAAAGCAATTTCTAACTTTGATCCATTTCTCAAGCTAGGATTTCTCATTTCAAATGAGGTTAGAGTACCCAAAAACTGATCTTTAGTATAGGTTTTGTAATCCACAAATTCTTCAATAGCAAATACCTTTTCACTATATGCATCAAGGAGAGTTCTGAGAATCTTCTTCATAATCATGGATTTCTCCATTGTTGCACCAAGTCCTCGCATTCCACCTACTAGCTCATCCACTCTCTATACATAGGATTTAATGTTCTCATCTTCAAACATACATAGGATCTCAAATTGTACCTCCAAATTCTACAACTTTGCTTCTTTGACCTTTTCATCTCCTTCATGAATCTTTTCCAATGCATCCCAGACCTCCTTAGCAGTCTTCAAGTTTGCAACTTTAATTAATTTAGAATGTGAAAGACTATTCTTTAGAATGAACTTTGCCTTATTGTTTGCTTCATGCACCTCGATCTCATTAGTTGTACTTGGACCATTAGCAGGAGCAATGTATGCAGTCTTATAAGATTTCTCAACATCATATCCATAATTTTCCATATATCCTTTGATCTTTGTCTTCAAAAAGGAATAGCCAGTCCCATCAAATCTAGGACACTCAATAGTGACCTTGCCCGCCATCCCAAGCCTCTTAAGTGGTTAAGCTCTTCTCCAAGGAACCAAGCTTTGATACCAATTTTTGAACAAGATAACTGAGAGGGGAGGTGAATCAATTATAGAAATTTTAACCTTTAAAACTTCAACCACATATTAGATCAACAACCAATCATAAATCCTTTATTTTGCTAATGTGTTTAATCATTAAGTGTAAAAGAAAAAATAGAAAGAAGTAAAACCATAAACACAATAACACTAGATTTTATATGGAAAACCTAATGAGTGATAACCATGGTGAGGATTAGCTCACAATATAAAGAATTCCATAACCAAATACAAAGGCTCACTACTAGAAAGGATCACTTCCAAGACAATACTTACTTTTCGAAAACTGGTACAAAACAAGACTCACTATCCAATGAGGGCTCACTGCCACAAAATTATGAAGAAGATAGAAGATATTTCTTACAAAGAGAAAATTATCTCAATGCAACAAAAATTTCTGACACAATTTTCTCACACACTTGTAGACATGCTTGAATGATAGAGTACACCTTTAGCTCACTACTTCCAAAAACTCGCCTTATGAATTTTGCATTGATTTGCTCAAACTTGTGTCACAAACACACTATTTATCATCTATCTCACATCTATCTTGCACTTTTTATTTCACTAATATCTCAACCTATATTTATACCAACTTCAACTTTGAAACTTATCCATGGTCAGCAACACACACACCATTTATATTTACAAATTCAAATTAGGCCGATGCCAAAACATTCTACGTTGGAATTAGAATGAGGGCAACCTAAACATATAATGAGGACCTAAATAAGTCCCAACATGCTACACCATGCTTCCATAAAATTTTCAAGTAGTATTTAACACAAGGTCGGCCAACACCTGTGTAAAACACATAAAACAATTAAGCACACACAACCTTGACATGATCCAATCTCTCCAGATAACAAATTTAACTTGAGCATGATAATATCAACTTATTTTTAGAACCACAAGTCCTAAAACCACAATTTAGAGAAATCTAGAGCAACTACATTTCTCCCAAACCACATCCAGATACACCAAAAAGTATGGAACACATACTGGTGAAAATATCTCACACTATACGATGATCCAAAATCCTAAATTATGGATACAACAACTACCAACAACCATGAAGAATATATATGAACCACATAAACATAAGAACACATCCTGAAGCACAACCTAGAGCAAACCAAAAAGCCTTCTTTATTACAATTTTCGCAATATCCTCGACATATACAATCAATAAACAACTTCCATGACATCAATGACAACACCTTCATACTTGCAACATTCACTACCTTTGCCTCAACCTATATTGCCTAGTGCTCCTTGGTTGCCTTCACATAGTGGAAAGGAGTATGATCTTGTTGAAAAACTTAAGAATACTCCTACTAAGATATCCTTATGTGATTTTATTCAAGTTTTACCTAACTTCCATAGTATCCTTCAAACAACTTTGCAACAATTTGTCATTCCTCCTAATAAAAATTCAAGTGATGTAGCAGTCTTAGTTCAAGGAATGAATGTGGTTAATCTAGATATTTTTTTCACCAAAGTGAGTTACCCTCCTTGGAAGTTCAAAAACAATATGAAGCTTTCATGATCATAGCCATTATAAATTAGAAGGGAATAAAGAGAACCCTTGTTTACAATGGATCGACCCCTAATGCGTGTAGTTTGAACCTTTTGGACAAGATTGAAATTGATAGGAGTAAAATTGAACTTGATTCGTTGTCCATTTGGGAATTTGATAACATAGAAAAAAACCATTTGGTGTCATCAAAGTACCTGTTACAGTTGGAAAATCCGCATTGCAAACCAATATCCATATTATGACTCATGATCTTTCATATAATCTTCTTATAGGCAGGCCATGGATTCATGAAATGAATGTGGTTCCTTCGAATCATCATCATTTAATGAAGTAAGTTTACAACAATAAAGTTTACATAGTCAAGGCCGACCCTAAACTTGAAAGTTGTTTGCATATTGAAAAAGATAAATAAAGTCTTTTGAAAACACTGCTACCAGCTTCACAAGTTTAAACCACACAAAAATAAGAAAAATAAAAGGATGTCAAGGAATTCATGAATTTATTGAAAGATGATTGGGGTTCCTTCTAAAGATTTCACACCAACATTCATGGGAGAATATAAGATGACAAAAAAAACCACCTGAAAACGAGAAATAATCAATGGTAATGTCAACAAAAAACTTGGAGGAACAATCACAAGCATCTACCTCATCTACTTTAAAAGAAAAAGACACAAGTTATACAAAAAACTTTGATGTAGTAGACTACCAACAACCACTAAATCTGAAAGAGATGGAAAAACTTTATGGAAGAGGTTATGAGCTCTTGAAAAAAATTGGTTATAGTGGAAAGGGATGTGGAAGAAAATAATAAGGCATCCATGTTTCTATAGAGCCTAACACACAAGAAACAAAAACTAGTCTAGGATATTGTCCTTCTAAGATAACAAAAGCAACAAAAGACCATCCCTTAACATCAACACCATCATATGTAGTAACCCTAAGATAACTCTCACTTTAAAGCATCCCAAATTGATTGATACTACATATAAAGATTCATTGGAATACTTTGAAGATGATGGATCTTTGAAAAAAATGTTAGGCGTTTATGACAAGTCATTTACCTCCCCTAAGAAATAAGGAGTCACTTGTGCTATGGTTAGTGCTAAACAAGTGAATGAAGAAAAGGATCTCAATGATGTTGACGTGGAAAAAGAAGATAATTATGAAATTTTGAGACACAATGCACTTCCTATGGGAGATACAATCAACATACAAATGGTTACATATAATGAAGAAAGAGTGATTCAAATAGGGAAGTGTCTTGATGAGGATGAACAAGAAGATCATGCAACATTACTACACAAATTTCATGAACTCATTACTTGGAATTATTTGAATATGCTAGGTATTGATGCTAAGATAGTGACACACAACATAGTTCTTGAACAAGATGCTAAACTAGTAAGACATAAGATACGAAAGATGAATCCTAAAATAGCTTTATTGGTGAAGGTTGAGATTGAAAAACTCCTTGAAGCTGACTTTATACAACCTATTGACTATTCTCTATGGCTCTCAAACATTGTCATAGTCATAAAACCTGATAATGGTATTAGGATGTGTATGGTTTTTTGTGACCTAAATAAAGCATCCCTTAAGGATGAATTTACCCTTCTTAATATTGACATGATAGTAGATTAACCTACGAGACATGCTTTATTGTCATTCATGGATGGATTCTCAGGATACAATCAAATCTTTATCAACCCTCAAGATCAATACAAGACAATATTTACTATAGCTTGGGGAACATTTTATTGGGTGGTTATACCTTTTGGATTAAAGAATGTAGGCACAACATATCAAATAGCTATGAAATTGATATTTCATGATTATATACTGTATAAGAGAAAAATTGCACCTTTGTAGTTTTGCCTACATTTTTGCTTCCACTTTAGTGTCCACTCCCTTAGCGTCTTGAGTAGGCTCATTTTGGCCCTTGCATTAGCATTTTTCCCTCTCAAGATGCTCCAACACCCCCTTTCAATAACCACCCTTGTGTGTCAACTTTGCATTGGAATTTGTGTCTTTCCCTTTCACATCATTTTGTAGCATGATGTGTCTAGATATTAGCGCATCGCGTAGACGTCTACGCACCGCATTAGCGTCCTATGATGTGTAAATGCTTAGACGACCGTTTCAAGCATGTTTTCCACTTGGCAGCTAAGTTTGTCAATGGAAACGGCTTGGGATTCTTTGTAACAGCCCAGGAGGCTTCTCCTCTTCCTTTTTAATTCATTATTTCCATCCATTTTTAGGTTGGGAAGTCCTTCCAAGTCTTGCTAGCACTTTTCTAGTTTCATTCTAGCTTTTAGCTTCACTCCATCACTTGCTAACAACTTGTTGTAGCAACTTCAAGATCTCACAAGCTTCAATTACAACATTCTTTGTAGCCTTCTTGTCTCTTGCAACTTCATTTCATGCTTGTGAGCATCTTGGGATTCCATATCCCCTACTATTGGCATACTTACTTGGTGATACGAGTTCTCCTCCTTGAGTGGGGTTTGCTTTTATCACACACTTATTTGTGGTGCGATTTCTACTCCTGAGCGAGTTTTTCTTTCACCACGCACTTTGTTCATCACAATCTTTATCTTCTTGGCTGTCCATGGAGATGGGAACACCAAAATGGGGGTTTGACTGAGGCAAACCCCGATACAACGCCAACATTATCTACAGATATCATGCTTGCAGGCTGTAAAGAAATTCATTTGGTGGAGGCTTCATCAATCACATGCTTGTAATTATTTCTTCCCTCTCTTCCTCTTAACCTTTATTAGTTTTTCTTCATTCTATTTCATTTCTATCACACTATGTCATTTTCCTATACTTTTTTAGTTCTTAGTAATCCATTTTCTATCAGTTACTTAGGCATTTTTTGTGATAAACTTAGTCTCTTGTTCGTACGAGATTCCAGCATGCCACGTTGTCCCTTTTTTGTGCTAACGTCCTTTGGCCAAGAGCCTGCTAGTTTTTTCAAAGAACCTTTGTGACCTGCTCTTTCAGATTCTAGAACTCTCACCACTATTCCATTGAGGTAATATAGGGCATTTCACCCCGTGAGGATCTCTGGAAGAAGAGAAATTGTGAGTAGTGAATCCCCCTATATCACATTTTGGTGAACCTGATGTGAAGAACATTGTTCTTTGAAAAAGATATAAATGGATTTAATAGATTCTTTTGTTAGTTTTGTATCTAATATTATACAAAATATTAATGATATTCCATTCAATGCATGTGATGGTGACTTGGCTCTGCCCATGTCACTTGGTATCTTTGATCCTTCTCATGAGATTCCTCTTGTTTTAGAGGATGTCTTGTTGCAAGAAGATGAAATCATTCTTAATGTTACTCTACCTTCTACTCATTCCAATGTACTCTTTCATAGAGATGGTGCATTTGTGAATGATGAATCTCCCTTTCCTTTCAATGCACTCTCTTTCCAAGGTGATGCATTTGCAAATGATGAATCTCATCTTCGTCCTAATGTACCCTCTTCTAGAGATGAGGCATTAACGAATGATGAACCCCCTTCCACATCTGATTCTCCTTGGATCAATGTTGAGAATGTCTCTTTAAGTAACTATTCCACATTTGATCCTATTTGGATTGATGTTGAGAATATGTATTCAAGTAATTATTCTGCTAGTTGTAATGAGTTTGTAAATATGGTAGACATCTCCGCTGCCCCTCAAGGGCATAAGAGACCAATTATTCATGTGACTCTGGCTAGTCCCACTCCTAAAATGATTTGTGCTATCGATGGTGTTCCATTAAATAGTAGATCTCTTGATCTTCCTAAGGCTCCTTCTTATAGACCAGTAGCCTATACTTACAACAACAGTATGAATAAACAACCAAGACTTCCTCAAGCTCCTAAACATATGACTAAAGCACCTAGTGGTAACGTTCTTGTCAGGCAACCTTACGTTACTCTGAATAAGATCTCACTATGGGATTTGCTTCAGTCTACCCCAGTTTATCAAGGTATGCTTCAAGAAGCTTTGCAAAATATCCTCTTTCCTTCTTCCACTAGGCTAGCAAATGTTGATGTGTTGATGGCATATATTTGTGCAGGTTCATCGAACATTACGTTCTATCTACAAGAGCTCCCACCTCTGGAAGTGCAAAAGCAAGCGGACCCTCTAATGATCATAATTAATATTAATAAGATAGGCATTAGGCGTACTCTCATTGATGTTGGTTCAACGCTTAATGTGTGTAGTATTGATCTACTACCTAAGATTAATATTGACCCATTCTCTCTTAATACTTCTTATCTCATCCTATGTGGGTTCGATAATGCCGATCAACAATCCCTAGGCACGATAGTCGTGCCTTTGAGGTTGGGACTCGTTACTATTCCTACCCTTGTATATGTTATGGAAAAAAAAAATTCATGTAACCATCTTATTGGTAGACCATGGATTCATGCTATGGGTGCAGTCCCGTCTACCTTGCATAAATCTATTAATTTTATTTGTAACAATAAAGTAGTCACAGTCAAAGTTGACCCTGAGGCTATGCACCTATGTGAGATGGCGGCTATTGGTCAAGCTTCAATTGTGCCTACTCTTATTCCTTCAATATCTTCTAGTGTGTTGATGTTTACTTCGGAAGTACCTACTAAAAAGGATACTTTCGAGACAAGTGTCACTAGAGAAGATCCTTCAAAAACAAGGAATCCTAAGTGTGCTCCTTCTACATATTCTCAAAGGAATTCATGTCTTGGTGGTGATTAGGGCCCTTTAGACTTTACAGATTCCTTCATTGGAGAATATAAAGTCGACCTGATCCACTTAGACCTTCTGACAACATCATCCACACCAGCTATCAAAGATTATTATTCTTTTGTATTGTGGGGTGGTGTGAGCAATAATTGTAATATCCTTACTATTGATTCTCCTTCTGAGGAAGATGATTACTCTTCAGCTAAAGAAGATAGTGTTGACAACCCTGTTAATAAGAATGATAGCGATCCCATAGAAGAGTGTGACCCTCGTTGTTGGGATAATGCTCTTTATGAGGAGGGTATGTGCAGTATCATGATGGGCCAAAAAGTGGCAGTATTATGGGTATTTGTAGGGTATGTGGCTGATGACTTTTTTTATATCCAAAATTGATGAAACAAAAAGGGTTTTTAGAAGAGATTCTCAGCTTTCTACCAATATCAATTATGCTTTAATTTTAATTTAATAAATAATTATTATTTATTTTCTATTAGAATTACGACTAAAGTTGTGATTGATAGGTTGATTGAAAAACATCTATAACTTTCAAATGGTATCACATTTTTTGAATCCAAAACATGCGTCACATTATATGCTTCACATACTATAGGATTACAAAAATAAAAAATAAATTTCATGAAGTTTTGACCAAGTTAAGGTGGTCCGACATACGAGTTTTTATATTTTTTTAAAGTTGTAATAAAAAATTCATAATTAATTATTTACTTGCAAAAAAATTACAAAAAAATATGTATCACATCCGGACATGAGTCCTCTACTTATATATAAAATATTATAGAAAAATATTATCATTTTATTATGGTTAGGGTGGTTAGACAGACACCTACTTCTTATTTTTTCCCTGAAATTTAAGTACTACTGCATTGAAATTTCAAATTTTCACCAAATAGATTTTATTTATTTTTAAATAAACCTAGTAGTTTAGAAACTACATTCAATTTTCTATAGATTCTATTCTTACATATTTTTGAAATAATATATATAACTTATTCAAATTTTTACGTCAAGTTGCCTAATACTGATTTTTCTAATTTTTTTGCCAGTTAAGGGCCTGTTTTTTGCATGATGATCCTGCACATACCCAAGATCCTCCTTTTCAAGACTTGCAAACACATTATGGTCTTGGATTCAGGCTCATTTCTAAGTGTGGCTACAAGTGTAAAGGTTGTGGCCGCAATGAGCAAGGCATTCAAGTCCCTATATAATTTGCGCCTCGTAAGCGTAACTTAGGGCTTGGCTTCTTGGATGAACAATCTAAAAGGGAACCATGGTTGAATGGTGGCATGAATTCCACTCAACTTTGTTCTAATGGATTGACTTTCATTCTATCTTATATATTTGTGCCTTCTTCTTCTTCTTGTGAGAAGTCAAACCTTTCTCCACAAGAGGAAGGGTTGCTTCCTACTCCTTGTCCTTTATCTGAGCAAGAGTGTATTTTGTTGCGGCTTCTAAAATCCCGCATAATCACTCTTCCTTATCCTACACACAAGAAATCTCATGGACATGATAAACATTCTTTTTGTGCATACCATTGAGTGCTTGGTCATTCCACTAACAAATGTAAGGCCTTGAAGGATAAAATACAACAACTTAGTGATTCAGGTGCCATCAAACTCTCATTTGATTGATGTACCTGCCTCTACTTTGCTTGACAAGTGATATCAAGGTTCACCTATATCTTGTCCAAAGTATTTTGCATGGTTCTCCTCCCCTATATGTTGGGGGAAGTGATAAATTTTCATAGAGATGTGTGTCCTTCTTAAGGGCCCCTCTCTTTGCTCTCTCTTTCAATTGAAGCACCCCTTGAGTGGACCCCTCTTCCTTTTGAAGGGTTCTCGAGGGACCTCTTTGAAATCCTTTCTTTCGAATGAATTCTTTGCATCTAGCTTTGGGGCAGCCTGACTATATGTTACCTTTCAAATAGTGTGTCCCTCGAGTGGACCCCTCTTTTTTCACGCCAGGTTCCTGAGGGACCCCTTTGAAATTTTTTCGGTCTACGTGACTGGTTGCTTTAGACATGTTTTATCTGCGGGTAGACATGTCGCCGCTTTCAGATGCATTCTATCTGTAGGTAGACGTATCGATGCTTTAGACATGTTCTATATTTGGGTAGACATGTTGGTGCTTTTAGATACGTTCTATCTACGGGTAGACGTATCGATGCTCTAAACATGTTATATATGCGGGTAGGGATGATGCCACTTTTAGATGTGTTCTATCTATGGGTAGATGTATCAACGCTTTAGACATGTTCTATCTGTGGGTAGACATGTCATTGTTTTTAGATGCATTCTATCTGTGGGTAGACATATCGAAACTTTAGACATGTTCTATTTATGGGTAGACGTGTTTCCTATTTTAGATGCGTTCTATCTGCAGGTAGATGTATCAACGCTTTAGATTTGTTCTATTTGCAAGTAGACATGTCACCGCTTTTAGATACATATCTACGGGTAGATGTATCAACGCTTTTTGACATGTTCTATCTGAGGGTAGACATGTCACCGCTTCCTGACTCTGCAAAGTCAGCTTCTTGGGATTTCCTTCATGTGAGATTTCTTGAAGGATACCTTCCTTGTAGGTATGTGGGTCTATAAGGTGCTTTCTCGGCTTCCTCCATGTGAGATATCTTGGGGGATGCATCCTTACAAGTTTGCGGGCTTGTGAGGTGCTTTCTGGTGATACACGTTCTCCTCCTCAAGTGGGGTTTTCTTTTATCACCTCTTTTGTGGTGCAGGTTCTACTCCTGAGCGGGTTTTTCTTTCACCATGTGCTTTGTTCATCTCTCTTATCTCTTGCATATACTGGATCGAAGATATGCACCTTCTTCATCTTGAGTATATGCTCCTTATCTCTTCATCTTTGAATTATTCTATGTATTATTTGGGGATAACGCATAGTATCAAGACAACCTTTTACATCAAGGTCTCTTTACTTTGATGACTCAAATCCTTTAGCTTTTCTCTAACGTTGCTATCTGGTACAGGTTTCTCTTGTCTAATGTACTGGTTTTGCAGATCGTCAGCCTGGGGGCATGCTTCCATGGTTCAAAGAATTATCTACTTCCTCTACAGTATCCTTTTGGCATATGATGTTATTTATGTTTAGTATATTTCCTTTAGCATGCATATTAATGTAGATTCGAATGCCCACTAAAGTGGGGGAAAAATGTATAAGAGAAAAATTGCACCTTTGTAGTTTCGCCTACATCTTTGCTTCCACTTTAGTGTCCACTCCCTTAGCATCTTGAGTAGCCTTATTTTGGCCCTTGCATTATCATTTTTCCCTCTCAAGATGCTCCAGCACCCCTTTTCAGCAGCCACCCTTGCATGTCAACTTTGTATTGGAATTTGTACCTTTCTCATTCGTGTCATTTTGTAGCATGATGTGTCCAGACATTAGCGTGTCACGTGGACATCTATGTGCTATGCTAGTGTCCTATGATGTGTAAATGCTTAGACGACCATTTTCGAGCATGTTTTCCACTTGGCAGCTAAGTTTGTCAGTGGAAACGACTCAGGATTCTTTGTAACCACCTGAGAAGCTTCTCCTCTTCCTTTTTAATTCATTATTTCCATCAATTTGTAGGTTGGGAAGTACTTTCAATTCTTGCTAGCACTTTTCTAGTTTCATTATAGCTTTTAGCTTCACTCCAACTTGCTAACAGCTTGTTGTAGCAGCTTCAAGCTCTCACAAGCTTCAATTACAACATTCTTTGTAGCCTTCTTGGCTCTTAAAACTCCATTTCATGCTTGTGAGCAGCTTGGGATTCCATATCCCCTACTATTGGCATACTTGGTGATACAAGTTCTCCTCCTTGAGCAGAGTTTTCTTTTATCGCCTCTTTCATGATATGGGTTCTCCTCCTCAAGCGAGGTTTGTTTTTATCGCATGCTTATTCGTGGTGTGGGTTCTACTCCTAAGCGAGTTTTTCTTTCACCACACCCTTTGTTCATCACACTTTTTATCTTATTGGTTGTCTGTGGAGGTGGGAACACCAAAACAGGGGTTTGACTAAGGCAAACCCCTATACAACCCCAACATTCTCTCTAGATATCACGCTTGCAGGTTGTAAAGATGTTTGTTTGGTGGAGGCTTTATCAATCATGTGCTTGTGAGTATTTATTTCCTCTCTTCCTCTTAACCTTTATTAGTTTTTCTTCATTCTATTTCATTTCTATCACACTCTGTCATTTTCCTACACTCTATTAGTTCTTAGTAATCTGTTTGCTAGCAGTTACTTAGGCATTTTATATGATAAACTCAATCTCTAGTTTGTACGAGACGCCAGCGCACCACTGAGATGCCAATGCACCACGTTTTCATCTGCTTTTTGCACTGACATCCTTTGGCTAAGATTCTGTTATTTTTTCCAGAGAACCTTTGTGACCTGCTCTTTCAAATTCTAGAACTCTCACCGCTATTCCATTGAGGTAATATAGGGAAATTTGCCCCGTGAAGATCTTTGGACAAAGAAAACTCGTGAATAGCGAATCCCCCTATATCACATATACATAAGATTTTTGAAGATTATTTTCATGATATTCTAGCCAAATATTTAACTTGACAAGACAATGTTAACATCCTTTGAAAAATATTTGAATGAATGCAAAAATACAACATTAGATTGAATCCAAAAAAGTGTGTCTTTAGTGTATATAGTGGAAAACTTTAAGATTTTTTAGTATCTCATCGAGGCATTGAGGTGGACACAAAGAAAATTGATGCTATAATTAACATGCCACCTCCTAAAAGCATCTCTCAATTGTGTACCCTACAAGGTAGATTTCAAGCTATCCATCATTTTGTAGCATCCTTAGCAGATCGAACATTCCCCTTTACACAATTTCTTAAGAAGGAGGTTGAGTTTAAGTGGAATGAGGATTGTAAATAGGCCTTTAAGATTTTGAAATATTATTTTCCTAATCCACTTGTTTTACAACTTGCTATGCAAGAAAAATTATTCATTCTTTATACAGTAGCGTCAACCCATGCTCTAGCAACATTGTTGGCTAAACAAGATGACAGTGGTAGGAGAACATCCTCTTTATTACATTAGTCGAACTTTGATTGATTATGAAACATGATTTACAAAGATAGAAAAGGAATTTTTGGCTCTTGTATTTTTTACTACTAAATTGAGACATTACTTATTAAACAAAGAAATACATGTGATGACAAAGTTTGATCCTTTAAAATGTCTTTTTGTTAAAATTGATTTATCAGGACGTTTAGCTAAATGGGTTATATTGTTAACTGAGTTTGATCTTAAATTTACCTCTCAAAAGGAAATCAAATGACAAGCCTTAACTGACCATTTAGCTAATGCTCCTTCTCCCCTAGCATTACCTAACATGGAATCATTCCCTGACGAAAGTGTAATGACTATTGAAAAAGAAAAAGAAACATGAGAATTGTACTTTGATGGCTCTAAGTTTTGAATTAGCTCTGGAGTTGGGTTTATACTAATTCCTCCTTCAAGAAATCCTATTCCATTTTCCTTCCATCTAAACCTCCTATGTACAAATAACATTGTAGAGTATGAAGCTTTAATCACATGTAGCGTTAGCCTTAGGTGTTCACAAAATTTCCATATTTGGTGATTCCCTATTAGTCATTAAACAAATAAATGGTTCATTTCAAGCAAAACATGATAAACTAATTTGATACAAATACCTTACGATGACATTATCAGATAAATTTGAATCATACACCATTGATAACATATCACAAAAGGATAATCGGCTTGCAAATGTAATGGCGAGTGCCACCTCCCTTGTATCTCCTGAAGATCCTTTTCTTGGTTTCACATTCATAATGAAGTTAAAGAAGTGTTAATAATTGATATCAAAAACTCTAGTGAATGGTACACAACAATATACAATTACTCAAAAGACGGTACCCTTCCTAAGCTTGCAGCTAAAACCACTTGATCTCGTCTTCAAAAACTTGCATCTAAGTACATAATTTTAGCAGACGTCTATATAGATGATAATTTAATGGTTTCTTGCTTAAATTTCTTAAACAATCTAGAATCCCTATAGAACTTGAAGAAGTCCACGTAGGTGCTTATGGACGAAATTTTGGAGGAATATTGTTAGCGCAAACTTTAATTTGTATAGGATATTATTAGAGACATACGAAACAAGATTATTTTTCCCGCATTAAGAAATGTCACAAATGTCAAGAACACAAAAATTTGATTCATGCTCCTACTTTTGAGCTTTGTGCCCAAGTTCCTATTTGGCCATTCTCAATTTGTGGATTGGATCTTCTTGGAAAATATCACCACCTTCTTCTGCTAGACATGCCTTTATAATTACTGCAACAAATTACTTCACGAAGTGGGTAGAAGCTATCCATCTTTGTTCCATAATAGCTGATGCAATACATTGATTGATATTGGAACACATTATTGATCGCTTTGTCTTCCATCCACATTAGTTTCGGACAATGGAACTCCATTTAAGAACAATGGTTTGAAAATATTCTTGGAAACATTTCATATTTTACATCATTTTTCAAAACCATATTACCCACAGTCAAATGGTCAAGTGGAATCAACTAACAAGACTCTTGAACAAATCTTAAGGAAAATAGTAAGTAAGCATAATAAAGATTGGCACACTTAGTTAACTTATACGTTATGGGCTTATCATACAAGTATTAGAACATCTACAAGAAACACTCCCTACAACCTTGTCTATGGTGCTGATGCAATAATTCCCTTAGTGTTAGAGATTCCTTCATTATGAATCACTCTTAAAGGGCTTATCGATGACAACACTTATAAAGAGAAAAGATTGCATCAACTTGAAATGCTTGACGAACAACGTATCAATGCTCTTGAGAATCTTCAAGCTTACTCCAAACAAATGTAGCATAGTTATAGATATAACATCATACCTTGTGCATTTAATAAAGGTGACTTGGTGTTGTATGAGAATCAACATAACATAAATGCTACCTCGAACGAAAAAGGAAAATTTATCCCTAATTGGCTAGGGCCTTATGTAATTGAAGAAAATTATGGTTCTGATATCAATACATTAACAAAAATGGATGGTACACTTCTAAAAGAACCTATCAATTCCATGCATTTGCATCAGTACTAGACATCTAATATAATCTTTGAATAGTATGTTATTAAAGTAATGTTGTTAGATTAAGTAGATAGTTTTCTATTTTTATCTCGCATTGCTTCATTCTTTGAAAAATGATCTTAGCATGTCTTAGAATCTAGGGTGATCATTCAAGTTAGTTTGAATTGTTAGTTTAGTTTGCATACTATTCAAATGCATCTTTTGTTTTGTGTTAGATTAGATCCTTTATATGCATTTAATGTCTTTAAATTAAAAATAAAGTACATTTAATTTAACATAGCATACTCAATCACAATGCAACATCTACTGTAAATTAAGAGTTTTAATTAGGTCAAATAAACATTAGATCATGGAGACATTTATTAAATGTTCTAAGGAATATTTAGTAAATCTAGTAAATCACATTTACATCTAACTCAATATAAGATCATAAGAACAAAACATAAGTGCTCATATATATATATATATATATATATATATAAGAGTTCAAATACTGTAATCATAAATACAATGCTAGTGGAGCCTATGACTTCTAAAACCCTTAGGGTCTAGTGGTGCTCATGACTGTCGAGATATAGTAGAATGTGATCATGATCTACTAGTGGATCCTCGTAGGCCCTCCACTAGTCCAACCGCTCTCACCTCCCGTATGAGTGCCTCAACATGCTCTTGATCTATCCAGTTTTTATCTTCATGCACCCTAGCAAGCCCCCCTATAGCCTCAAGACCTCTTCTCATACAACATCCTCTATCCTACTATCTGTCGAACCTCAAAATTCTCACAGTGCTAAAATCTCTACTAGAACTTGGTTAGCACAACTAGTGGCACTTCATATGTTGCACCTAATCTCTCTATTGACTCAAAGAGGTTTGCATGTTTCCCCGTAGAAGGTGGGGGCATGTACTCTGAGAGTGTATCATTCTCTGTGTACAATACTATCTCAGTGGTCACTCACTAGTAGGGCTCACACCACTCTCGTGTGGACCCTGCAAGATAGAAATCATAAAAGGTATCAATACACATCATCATATATATAAAGCATATACATAAAAAATCATAATGAAAGCATAAATATCACATCATCACCTAGATCTCCAGTCTGCCAGTCAGGGTATAATCATCTAGCAATAGTCCCCTCTTGTGCTAGATGTGTGGATGGCCTACTACCACTGGCCTCCCCATGCTCGTGAATGTGGATCTTTGCTATGGCTACTACATGTGATCTAGTGACCCATATAGGAGGTGGATCTCTCCTCTCAAGAGAAACTAGATCCTCATCTATATCATCAATATCCTCACTCATAGACTAGATATCCTCCTCCTCATCCTCTACCTCATCCTCCTCCTCATCTAGAAATATATCAGGAATTGTATCATCCTCATATGTTTCATCATCGACCTACTCATAATCCCTATCATCTTTGTGCCTAGGAAAAGGTCATGCATGGCTTGTAGGGTGATGTCTAGGAAAGACGTCGGATGGTTGTACTCCAACCCACCATTGGTCATGGTCCTCGTACTCCAAATCAATCATGTATACATCATCAATATTAAGAACATGGGTGTCTCCAGGCCTTGGGGCACTTCGTTTTGATCGTAGATACCTGGTTTGATCCTATAGTGGAAATTGTATTTGTCCAAACTAGCGCATGACACGGTCATAATAGAATGGTCTCACTATATAGTCATGTTGCCCCAAAAAAAATTGGTCCTACTAAAGTCTAATAAGCTCATTTCTCTCATCTTCCCAATGTGGTATCCTAAGATAAGGTCTCAATGAGACATCACCATCCTCTAAATGATCAAATCTGATGTGGTAGTGCAACAAGTCTCCCTCCTGCCATACCCACCTTAGTGGATAATTTTAGGCCCACAGATATCCCATGGTTGCTATGGTAGGATAACCTATTGGTCTAGTGCACATTATATGCTTGAGACACCACATCTATAAGAGTGTACAGTGCATTATACTGTCAAGCTCCTAGTAGAAAAATTGCCTGAGATCATAATACAAATGGGCCAGCATATTGCGACCCCAAGCATAAATGGTCTGATGTTATTCCATGCTCTGAATAACATGAAACAACCCTCCATCTAAGTCGGCCCCTCATCTATCTGGAACTAGTGTGAGTGGTGTGGTGATGATCATAATCCTTTGAATTAGTAGTGTCCACATGTGTAGAATCCATCTCAACTCAACACGAGGTCTGATGATCAAATCCTAGAAAGACCATTGTAGACAATACAATATGTCATCCCGCATCTACTCATATGTACGCTCATTTGCCGAGTGTACAGTCTCACCCCATATGGGTATCTACAGGATGGAGTGTGTTCCTCTATTGTCAATATCATCTCATCGGTAGGTAGATGAAAGGTACAAGTGTCTACATCCCACCTCTCTACTAAGGTTAGAAGCATGGTGTCATGGTACCTCATAAGTGCCATGGTGTAAACCCAAAATAATCTGGTGTCTTGTAAGATACTGATCTCCTCCTTTGAAAGCCATGTAAGGAGGTCTCCAAGGAAACATAACTATTTCCCTTTGAGATATTGACGAGCTTGAGGAGGGATCTAAATAATAAAATAAACTAAGTAAATCCTAAATATAATCATTAAATAGTTAAAAAAATCTACACTAAAGTTGTTATAGGACACTTTACAACCAACTTGGACACTTATGCCATTTTTGGACTGGGGGTCTTGGACACTTTAGACAATTCTGGACACTTTGCGCCAAAATGGGACAATTTGCAACAAAGTGGATGCTTTGCGACAATCTTTTCTAGGGTCCTAAAAATACTAAAAATACGTGACAAAGTACTGTAAATAAATGAAAACAAAGAAAAAGTAGCACAAAATCCACTCACTATGGGTTGAATCATGCATCATGCCACCTCATCACACAACATGTCAAGTCTAGGAGGCATGTAGGGTCAGCTTGGCATCCTGGATCACTCTACACCAAGGTAAACTTCAAAGAGATAAATGTCAAAATGAGAGGTAAAAATGCCATTTTCATTCATATATACCTAGTTTAACTAAAAATATTCATATTTTACTTTAGGTATATTTCATTCAAATCAACATATAGGGGCTCGAGGACTCCGTTGTTTATTTTGTTTGTTGTGTTGGATTCATAATTCCGCTCTCGATCTCATCAACTTTCTATCACTATGTGGTATGGTACTTGGAAATACCTTATGATATGACTTAATTAATTTGATGTGGTTTTGTGGCTACCCTGATTCCACCTCCATAAAGCAAGTGAAATAAGAGGGCATACATCTACCATCAAATTCAATTCTCTATAGACATTTGATAAGAGGATTTTTGAATGACTAATGAATTTGTGTTGTAGGATGTGGTTCCTAACATTGTGGTTTTGTAGATAACTATAGTGGGGGCTTCATTCTCCCTAATGAATCCATATGAGTATCCTCTTATAAAATATGTTAAAACTCCTTCATCTTGCATATGTATGTTGTGTCATATGATAACTAAAGTGGGGGCTAAATGTAGTGTAGAAAATTGTACCCCTTTCTAGGAGAAAGTACAATTTCACAGTTATTTGGACCCATTTTGGTGACCTTTTCATTAATTCATTTTAAAATCCCATTAATAGGCCCCTAATACCCCTTTATCATGTATTCCAAGGCCTATTTAACTTAATTTTATTTAATTCCCTACACCACAACCCATATTGAATAAATTCCATTAATCAAATTAATTCTCTGACATTTTAGGAGTCCTGATGATTTAGGTTAGGAACCATGGGAAAATGGGTCCACATTAAGTGCCCTAAACTTAGATTTTGATATGTTTTTTGTGGCATTTCAATCTCTCAAATTCAAATTTCACATGTCAGCTTTTGGGATCTGATAATTGGAAAATTTTATAGGAAGCCTATAAAACTAAGTCTCACATTCATTTTAGAGAGAGACACACAAGCAAGACAAGTGAAGAAGAGAATTTCATATGAGATCAAGAATTCAAGAGCAAGGAGAAGAATTCAAGAGTGAAGTCTTGGAGCAACAATTGAGTTTTTTTTTCAAGTCTTCAAGCTACTTTTTTCATCAATTCAAGCATTTCCAAAGGATTGATGATAGTTTCCTATAGAGGATCATGATGGATTATAGGTTTTGGGAGATGCACAAGACATTCAACCAAGCCTAATGACTTGTTTCCTAATTGATTCCATCTTCTATTTTCTCTCTAATTTCAACCTAAGGAAGGTACAATCATATTTGTGGCTTATTAAGGTGATTTGAGATCTCCTAAAGTAGGTCTTCATCATTATGCATGTTCATTTAGGGATCATATTCTAACACACTTGAGTAGGGTTCCTTTGCATTATTAGTCTTAATATTAGACACACTTAAGGTTAGGATTGCACACACATTTCATGTTTCAGATCTATGCTTTTCATCAAGGTTTAATTACCAAACTTGGGGTTTGATCAAGTAAAACCCCTATCCACCAATAAACAACAAATTTGTTTTGTAGATTTCGCCCAGATTCAGATTTGGAAGCGGGAATATCAAGGTGCGTGAAGGAATTGCAGTTCTTAAGCTTCATTTTCAAATTCAGAGTTTTCTAGAAAACCCTCCTAGGACCCATTCTCCCTAGGGAAAATGAGTCCCTATTCAACTTGCAGAAACAACAACTTTTGAAAGGTGCACAACATTTAATCCTCACAATTTTTCTAGAAAATATGTTGGTTCCTTTAGTTTTATGCTAAATCTCCTAAATCCACTTTATAGAAGTCAATTTGGAGTTGATTTTTTTTTTTTAATCTTTCTCCCCAAAGTGTTGTTTGACCTAGACCCCCGTCCTTGCAAAAAAGGGAAATTTGTAGATTCACAATTTGTTAGTTATTTCATTGTGTGGATCTCATTTCCTAATGAATTGAGGAAAGATAGGACCCATTTTCCCTCTTTGGATCCACTATTCCATTTTGGGAAACCCTAGGGATAGTGCCCCTATTTTCCTTCATTTCATCAACCTACAGTTAAATTTAATATAGTCTAGGGTATCCAACTATAAGGTCTTTAGGAATTGTCCAATTACTAAACTCTACAAAACTTGGAACAACATGGGATATTACAATGGTCTTTTATTTATATTTTAGTTATTCTCCCCTTTAATTATTTATGCAGAGGGTGTTTTATTTTCCTCTACATAATTTGGTGAATTTGTGTCATGTAATGTTTCCTAGTCAATCCAAGTCTGTAGATATTAGGTATATACTATTTTTCCCTTATTTTCATATGATGTGTTTTCCCTTCCTAAATTTTATTTTTCTTCCTATTCCACTTTTCTCTTCATCCTATCAAAGTTTCAAACTTTCCCTTATCGTTATGTTGTTGCTCAACCCCCTTTGGCCTGGTGTGTAGTAATTGTCTATCGATATGGCCAAATTCCTAATCCTTAAGATTTTTTCACATGTTCCCATTCCCCTCCTAACTTACTAGCACGTGTCATATTTTTTCTAGTATTTTTTTTTGGTATCATAATTTTCAAAGTGAAATATTTTCCTCACACGTTCAATGTTCAAATTTGAAGTTGTAGGTGTGCTTAGTGGCTAACTTATTTTATTGATGTAGGATATACAAGTGAGTGTTTTCATTTGGGTGAATCATCTACAATTAACTAAAATTCATTTGAGGACTTTTCATCATGTGCAAGAATCCTAGGAAAAAAACCTTTGGTGATTTTCAAGATTGATCTCATACAAATTTCATGATTGAGCTTCATTTGCCATAAATTCCAACCATATTGTATTAATTTGATTTTCCATGGATATTGGTATGAATTACTATTGTTATTGATAATATAATATAACCATTTTAATATAATACTATTGCAAGTATGAAGGTATTGTCATTTATGTCAATTGGTTATCAACTAGTTGTTGTTGCCATTGATGTCATGGAAATAGGTTATTGATTGTATATGTCGAGGATATTGAGAAAATTGTAATAAAGAAGTTTTTTGGTTTGCTCCAGGATGTGTTCTCAATCTTGTGTGGTTTAGATATGTTTTTCATGGCTATTAATGGTTGTTGTATCCAAAATTTGGGCTTTTGGATTGTTGTACAGTGTGAGATATGTTCACCAGTATGTGTACTATGCTTTTTTGTGTATATGGTTGTAGTCCGGGAGAAATGTAGTTGCTCTAGATTTCTCGGAATTGTGGTTTCAGGACTTGCGGTCTTGGAAATAATTTGATATGATCACGTTCAAGTTAAGCTTGTTATTCAAAAAGATTGGATTGTGTTAAGGTTGTGTGTGCTTAATTTTTTATATGATTCACACGGGTATTGGCCAACCTTTTGTTAAACACTACTTGCAAAATTTATGGAAGTGTGGCAAAGCATGTTAGACTTATTTAGGTTCTCATTAAGTATGTGTTTGGGTTTCCCTAAATCTAATTTCACCGTAGAATTTTTTGGCACCAACCTAATTTGAATCTGTAAATACAAATTGTGCGTGATCGACCTTGGATGAGTTTCAAGGTCGAAGATAGTATAAATATAAGTTGAGATGTTTGTGAAAGAGGTAAGTGAAAGTGAAAGAGCAAGATAGATGAGAGATAGATGTGAAATAGTGTGTGTGATGCAAGGTTGAGCAAATCAATGCAAAATTCAAAATGGTGAGTTTTTGGAGGCAGTGAGTTAACGGTGTACTCTATTATTCAAGCATGTTTACAAGTGTGTGAATGAATTGTGGTGAAAATCTCCATTGCATTGAGATAGTTTTCTCTCTGTAACAAATATCTTCTATCTTCTTTGTATTTTTGTGGTAGTGATCCCTTCAATTGGTTAACCCTCATTGGACAATGAGTCCTATTTCAGACAAGTAAATCTTGGTTTAGATGAGTAACTCATGTTTTGGAAATGAGTCTTTCTAACAGTGAACCTTTGTATTCGGTTTTGAAATTCTTTATATTATGAGCTAATCCTCACCATGATTTTTCCCTCATTTGGTTTTCCGCATAAATTTGGTGTTACTATGTGTATGGTTATGCTTCTTTTTGTTTCTTCTTTTACGCAATCATTAATTAATCACATTAGCAGAGTAAAGGATTTGTGAATGTTAATTGATCTAACCTTTGGTGAAAGTTTTAAAGAATAAAATTGTTACAACTGATTCACCCCCCTCTCAGTTTTCTTGTTCAACAATTGGTATCAGAGCTTGGTTCCTTGGAGAAGAGATTAACCGCTTAAGGAAGGTCCAGGATTGCAAGCAAGATCACTATTGAGTGTCCTAGGTTCGATGGGATTGGCTATGCCTTTTGGAAGAAAAAGATGAAAGGATATTTGGAATACTATGAATATGATGTTGAGAAAGCTTATAAGACTACATACACTGCTCCTACTAATGGTTTAGGTACAAATGATGAGATCAAGGTGCATGAAGCAAATAATAAGGCTAAGTTCATTATGAAGAATATTCTTTCACATTCTGAATTAATTAAAGTTGCAAATTCGAAGACTGCTAAAGAGATCTGGGATGCATTGGAAAAGATTCATGAAGGAGATAAAAAGTTCAAAGAAGAAAAGTTGCAGAACTTGGAGGCACAATTTGAGATCCTGCTAATTTCTGAAGATGAGAAAATTAAATCCTATGTATAGAGAGTGGATGAGCTAGTAAATGGAATGTGAGGACTTGGTGCAACAGTGGATGAATCTAGGATTGTGAAGAGGATTCTCAAAACTCTTCCTAATGCATATAGTGAAAAGGTATCTTCTATTGAGGAATTTGTAGATTATAAGACCTGTACTAAAGATCAATTGTTGGGTACTCTAATCTCATGTGAAAGGATAAATCCTAGTTTGAGAAATGGATCAAAGTCAAAAACTACTTTTAGGGCTACAAGTACTGAAGATCTGGATGAAGAAAACTTTGATGGAGTGGAAGCTAACTTTGTAAGGATGAAAAAGGGCTCTGACAAGTATCAAGGTAAGCTGCCCTTTAAATGCTTTAGTTGTGGAGGAATAGGACATTATGCTTCAAGATGTCCGAAAAGAGCTAAGAAGAATAAATATAGAGAAGGAAAGGAAAATAAAGGTAAGATAATCAAGAGAGCATATCATGTAAATGAAGATGCTAGTATTTATGATGCTAAGTTTGATTATGGAGATTTTGATGATAATGAATTCTTGTTCTTGGCTATAAAAAATGAATCTACTTTTGCTAATACTGAAAGAAAGGTGAAGGAAAGTGCTCCAAAGAAAGTTGAAGATACTAAAATCTCTACTCTTCCTGCTAAACAAGAAAAGAATTGTTGGGTTGTTGATAGTTGTTGTTCACATCACATGACTAGTGATAAGAGTAAGTTTGTTAAACTTGAAAAATATGATGGAAGCTTAGTTAAGTTTGGAGATGATGCTAGTGATAATATTTGTGGGTTAGGTTAAGTCAATTTTGATGGAAAGCATAATACAAATGATGTCTACTATGTTAAGGGTTTAAGGCATAATCTCTTGAGTGTTGGATGGATGTGTAGTAAAGGATATAATCTTGTGTTCAAGGATGAGAAATGTGAAATAAGGAAAGATTCTGGAACTGTGGTTGCTACTAGAAAGAAGTCTAAAGGAAATATTTATCAACATAAGTGTGTTGATGGAAATTGCTTTATGTCTCAAATTAATGACAGTTGGTTATGGCACCAGAGGATGTGTCACATGAATTTTGACAACTTGGAGAGAATTAGTGTAGTACAATCTGTGAGAGATTTACTAAAAATTACGAAGCCTATTAATGCTATTTGCAAGGATTGTCAATTTGGAAAGCAAGATAGAAAAAACTTTAGGTCAAAGGAATAATCTACTACCAAACTATTGGATTTAATTCACACATATCTTTGATGTCTCGCAAGGGTGAGAAGTCTACAAGGTGACAAGTATTTTATGCTTTTGATTGATGATTAATCTAGAATGACATGGGTTACATTTCTTAGAGAAAAATCTAATGCATTAGACAAATTTAAAGCATTCAAAGTCATGGTTGAAAATGAAATGGATATGAAAATCAAATGATTAAGGTCTGAAAAAGGTGGAAAAATCACATCCAATGAGTTTAACATGTTTTGTGAAGCGCATGGAATAAGAAGACAATTGTCTGCTCCTAGAACTCCTCAACAGAATGAAGTTGTTGAAAGAAAGAACAAAATGATTCAAGAAGTTGCTAGATCAATGATAACTTGGTAGGTCTATTGGAAGTCTACTGGAGAGAAGCAATTCAAACTATTGTTTATGTGTTCATTCAAGTTCAAGAAAGATCTAACAGCACTAAGACTTCCTATGAGTTGTGGTATGGAAAGATTCCTACTGCAAAGTACTTCAAAGTATTTGGAAGCAGATCTTATATCAAAAGAGATGAAGAAAATTTAGGAAAGTTTTATGTAAGATGTGATGAGGGTATCTTTCTTGGATACTCCCTTAGAAGCAAAGCTTACAGATGCTATAAAAAAAGGCTGAGAAGGATTGTAGAAAGCACTAATGTCAAGGTTGATGAAGCATTGAAGAATTCAATTGAAGTTGATGGAAATATATTAGATGAACCAGAATGTAGAAAAGAGATAGAAGACATTGTTAAAGAATAGGAGAAGAAGATTGAAGAAGAAGAAGAAGCTCTGGTGGTGTCCCCAAAGACCCCTAAATATGTGAAAAATAATCATTTTAAAGAAAAAATCATTGGAGAAAAAAGAAAAGGAGTATTGAAAAGAAGTAGAGCTACTACTACTAGTGAAATAAATTTGTGTTTACTTTCTACAGTTGAAGCTAAGATAGTAAGTGAAGCATATATAGATGGAAATTGGATGAGAGCAATGGAAGAAGAACTTATGAAGATTGAGAAGAATAAAACCTAGAAATTTTTCCCTAGACCAACAGATAAAAACATAATTGGATCAACATGGGTATTCAAAAACAAATTGAATGAAAATGGAAAAAGTGGTCAGAAATAAGGCAAGGCTTGTGTGAAAGGGCTACTCACAAGTAGAAGTTATATATTTTCAAGATACTTTTGCTCCAATGGCTAGGATGGAAGCTATTAGAATGTTTTTGGAATTTTTTTCTCATAAGGACTTTAAAGTTTATCAGATGGATGTAAAGTCTGCATTTTTGAATGGTGAGCTAGTAGAAGAAGTGTACATGGAACAACCAGAAATATTTCAGTTGTCATAACAATCAAACATGGTTTGCAGATTAAAGAAGGCTTTATATGGATTAAAGAAAGTTCCTAGAGCCTAGTATGTAAGATTGGACATATACTTGATTCAACAAGGTTTCAATAAACGTACTGCAAATAACAATCTTTATTTTAAAATTAAAAATGATAAAATATTGATTGTAGTTGTATATGTTGATGACATTATCTTTGAAGGAAATGAAACAATGTGAAAAATGTTTGTTGAAGAAATGAAAAAGGAATTAGAGATGTCTATGTTTGGTGAGATGAATTTCTTTCTTGGGCTACAAATCAATCAAACAGAAAAATGGATTTTTATTTCACAGTCTAAGTATGTAAAAGAAATGTTGAAGAAGTTTGGGATGGATGATTCCAAACCAGTATGCACTCCTATGGTGACTGGTTGCAAATTGAGTAAAGATGATGATTCACCTAAGGTTGATAAGAGAAAATACAGATCTATGATTGGAGGACTATTGTATTTAACTACTACTAGACCGGATATCATGCATGCAGTTTGTATTGTGGCTAGATTTCCTAAAGAAATACATGTTGTTTCCATCAAGAGGATATTCAGAATGCATCAAGGGAGAATTTTTGGGTTATACTCCACACTATGCATCTTAAGGTAGTCCCTCAACACTATGCATCTTAAGATTTTATGGCTAGACTAGTTGCAATTCTTTTGAAAATTTGGAGAGGTTTCTCCCTTGGAAGGGTGCATCCTAACATTTTTTAAGAACTTATTAGTTAATGATGTTGTGTATTTTGCAAAGGTGAGATTGATTGTTATCAACATTGGGATGAATTATATAGAAAAATCATATAGAATTAGTCTCTTTTTCCTACTGAATAAATCTATGTTAATCCCCTTCAAGGATTTGGTGCACCTATTGAAACAAGAAATAAAATATCTAAGTATATTTCAAAAGTCAAATATTAGCATATGGCTTTCTTTGGGCAGATTAGTGGCAGCAAGATTCATGTCTCCCCTTTGATACAAGATCTTCAGTCATAAGGTATCAGACAGTCCAGTCCATGATTCAATATCAATAACATACTAATAACATCCAAAGCTATTTTTTACTTTTAATAACAATTGCCATTAGAATTTGGCCATATGTACTTGGAGTACCCCTACAATAGGATTCTAGCTAAAACACTTGCGCCAACACTTAGAAGCAAGCATTTACATTATTTTCTCTGCTTTTCATCTTGCTTGGGTGGACAAAGGAGCTTAGATCATAGAGGCTCTTAAACCTAAATTGGTTTTGCATACCTTCTTAATAAAGTTTTTTTATGCCTTATATTTTGTTTGATTTTGTTCTTTTTTATGATAGATAAGTATTATTGTGTGGTTTCAATAATTTTTGTTATTTTTTGCTATTGTTGTTTGAGTATTTTAGATCTCTTTCATAAGCTTCAAATTTTGTTTGAAAAGAAAAGAAATTGAGATTCCATACTTTTAGTTAAATCCTCAGGTTCTAGTTTCTTGGATTTATTTTATTAACAAGTTTACTTGTAGTAGCAAATGTTGGATTCAGATTCAAACCTTTTTGTCCATATTTTGAGTCTAAAATTTTAAACCTTAGATTTTTGAGCCATGAAAGCAAGTTTCTGTTGGCAACCAACTTTGCATTACAACATGAGAATAGACATTTTTTTGCATCGACTTTGAATGGCATCATGAGGTTTGGGAAAGTATGACAGCTAGAGGTGATTTTAATGCATTAAATTTAGCAAAGAGAAAGAACCTTCTATGTGACCAAGGAGTGCATGAAATGATGAATGACAAAAAACACTTGTTTAAATAAGTAGTTGAATTTCTTGAGCCCCTCTAAGATATTTTCATGCAAGAAGATTTAGTTAACTACCCCAAGACATAAGTTGAGATTATCAAGGAGTTCCAATGTGATAAATCAACATGTTTGTCCCTTCTATTCCTAGAAGAAGGTGAAGCTAGTTGAAGCATTGAAGAAGCAATTGTACTCCTTGTTCTCCTTTTGAAGACATCTTACTTGTTTCTCTCACACAATTAGTTACTTTTATCTTATATCTTGTTGTAATTAAGCAAAAGATGGGGAGCGACTAGAATTTTGGTATCAATTTATGCATATCGAATTTATAACACATGCTTGAGCCTTCACAATCAATAAAAGAACTGATTATTGCCTTTCTCTTGTATGGTTCCATTGTTTTTTCTTAAAGAATTGTAGGTTTCTCTTGTGGATATCAGTTGCTTTCACAACTACACCTTTTCCTCCTAGTCTTTGTGACAGTACTCCATGAGTTTGTGTGAATGCAAGTCAGATCCCTGAGCTTGTTTTGTGCTTGATAAGTAGGTCCAGGGCTTCTCCTATTATTGGTGTATCACCTTTTTTTTTACTTTCAGTCACTTCTCCCTCCTTTTCCATGATGCAAACCTTGTTTAGATTATTGAGTAGTGTTTTTTTAGTAGTATTTATAGGTAGAATATGGATATCTTGAAAGACTAGATCATAAGATAAATTTAGGTTGTCTTTGATACTCATAAATAGTTTGTAAAAACAATATTTTTATCTTGTGCAGGTTGTATTACCACTAGATATTGGAAGATTTTTTGTGGGATATGGGATTATCCTTACTTCCTATATAGTATGTCTCCTTTCTATATAAGGTTAAAAGGGTTGATGTTTATCCTCTAAATATACGAGTGAATCAACATCAATATTTATATAATATAGCTACCCATGACTCATTTTTATAGCATATATAGCATTTTGAGGTCTGAAAAAGGTTGATTATGTTTGTTTTTTGGAATTGCTTTTAATTCCCTTATTTTTAAATACCTGGATAGGTTCTTGTCTACATAGCTGAAATAACTCCCAAGAACTTGAGAGGAGCACTCACAAATACAAATAAGGTTAGAGTCTTTAATCTACCTTATCCTTTTGTCAATAGATATGTGAGCACATGATTAAAATAGATAGAATTATATCAATTAAAAGTTAGAAGAAGCATCATTGCACTTCATTATGCTCAAAAGAAAGTGCTCCTATCTACAAATCTGATTTTCATTGGTGACTCCTCTAACAATTGTCAATAATTGTTGGCATACTAATAATATACCTTCTTGGAATGTTGGTGACATGGCATGAACTTTCTATTACAGGTAATAAAATCCATTAAGATAAAACTTGACATTTTTTCATCAAATAAAACATCACAATAAGCAATGAATGTTCTCCTTCTAGGTTGAAGTCTAGTAAAAATCATAATATATATAGGCTTAGTATCATAAATACATTGAAATTATATTTTTTCATGTGAGGAAACTCAACATTGGTCCACTTATATTTGGAATGAATGGTCTTTGCAGTACTTATCCTCTATTCTATTTTGGTCTTGGGTCTCCTCTTTATTCCAGAGTCCCCCAGGTGGTTGGTGAGTAGCTTTTTCATTTGGTAATTTCATCATGTTTTGTGGTTAATATGTAGGAAATTAAAAGAGTGAGCAAAATTAATATGTTTTTTGGTTAAGATGTATATTGGTATGGACACTCAGCTCCACTTACTTTCATTGCAAGAAGTTATAGAGGGATCTATATTTAAAGTTTCCAAAGAAAGTAAATTACATCATAACTTAAAGATATTTCTTGAAAATTATTGGAGCTTAGTCACATAGTTGTTGTCACCACGATATATTTTGCTTATAGATTTCAAAATTTTTACTCTCAACTAGATAACTCCCAACCTAAAATTACAAGTCTTTACAAATTATAAAATGCCTAGTCTAGGTGTTGATTCTAGCATTTTAGTCTACAAAAATTGTGATCTACACTGGAAATGAAAAGTAAAATTAGATACTGCATCCCATCTAATTTGAATTTTCATTTCTTAGCTGTTTTGCAGGAAAAAAAGAGATAATAAGCAATGAGCCAAATGCCCAAATTCTTTGAACATTTCAAGTTTTCCCACATGTGGAGAGCTCCAAATCTTCATTTCAAGGTTTACTGCCTCCTGACCAGTCGGATGTTGTGGTCCAACCTGAAGATGAAGCGGCCCAGTTTATTGGCTATGATTTCTTTGCAAAAGAAACTTTTCCAAGCTAAGTTGATTTGAAGAATGAGCAAGTTGTGGCATAGGATAGGAATTCAACCTATGATGAATGAATGGAGGAGTAGATAAAAACTTGTCAGTTAAAATTTTGCTATAGTTATCTTTGTAGATGTTTGCTATGCGTATATGCCTCATTTTGTCTCAGCCATGTAGTTAACTATTAGTTTAAATTTTATAAGGTGGTGGTACTGTAGATTGTTTTTTTTTAATCTACATACTATCCCCGTAACGAGGGGAAATTTTGTAATCTTTTGTAATATTATGACTCAAATTATGAAATATTTTGGGCTATAATAAGAGGTTTTCTTCCTAGTTCTTTCCTCCTGGTATGCCCTTTGAACTAGGTCTATGTATATTTTCATATATTAATATATTATAGTGGCTCACCACTTTTATCAAAAATAAATAAAAAAATTCAAATTAGTATAAATTGGAAAAAACATCTCATGGCCATCCACAATCATTTTAACTCAACAAGAACATTGGATCATAGTCCATGCCCTGAATGTTCCATAAAAATAAAAAGAACACTAATTCAATCCATATATTTATTTCTAAGAATGTTCTTTTAATAAGTCAAAATGCATCTGGCATTAAATATTGTTGATCTAAATTTGATTGTAAGAAAATATTGTAATTTAATTAATTGAAACAATTAACTCTACTTCTAAGTTTATGTGACTAATGAATTTCTTTGACACATTATTTTGACCCATACTCCAAGAAGCAGAATTGGACAAGGTGAAGGAATTCTTAGGGAATAATATATGGAATTTTAGGCTAGGAACAAATCCATAGGAGAAAGGTGTAGGCATGTTCAAGGATAATTCAGACATCCTAGGGCTCACACACTTGGAAAAAAATCATACACTGCAGGTCAGACTTTTAGCAAACCCATACAAGCATGTTTGTCTATTGACAAACACATACAGATAGGCTTGACTTGAACATGGAGCTTCGACAATGTACAAACTTGTACCAATGTGTTCAACTTTGTACTAACTTGTATAGGCAGAATTGGCTCAGTGCAAATCTCAACAACAGGAAATAGGGTGATACAGATGATTTTGGTTGAATCCAAATTTTTCCCATAGGAGAAAAAATAGCATTACCCCAAGTTTCCAAAGGAAGTTTAATTGATTTCTAAAAGTAATAGAAACAAGAGTTCCAAAGGAAGTTTAATTGCTTCTTATTCCATCCCTTTGATCTCTTAGGCATTAGGATCTTTGTTTGAGCCATAAGCTCATTCTTTTGTATAAATATAGTATTTGGTGGTTGTGTAATTATTTGATTCAAAGATTAGAATAACAATATAGGTGAGGGGAGCAGTCAAACTTATTAAGCAAGCATACCACAACAAGGCAAGCATACAGAGCATTGTAGAAGTGCAAGAAGAAGCCCACAATGTCCATAATAATTTGTCCAAGAACTAGAGATGTCCAAGAATGCATTTGGATGCCTGAGTTTAGAATTTGGACTATAGCCCCTCTTATGGGGTTTTCCTACCTTCTCTTAGTACAAACTTATGTTTTAATCTCCTCCCCTCTTCCGATGTTTTCTTGCCGCAATACCACACTACACTTGCTTGGTCTCTACGGGAGTGCGGGGAATGTCACTGCAATATCACATGATCTTCAGGATTTCTCTATGGGGATGCGGTGGTCATCAAAGCATAGGCATTATGATCTACTTTTACCATTCCATATATAAGGTTTTCTCTCCTTTTCTAGTTTCTCTGCTTAGCATAGATTGTTGTTAAATTGTGCACTCTAATGCTTTCTAATTTTTAATTGCCCTAGATGATCATTATAATGAAATTAAATAATATCTATGCTTACATTATCTTGTAGTATGACCTTTAGCTGCTATTAGCATTGAACCAAATTTTAGTATTCCTAAATCTTCCAAGCTAGATGAAGTTATGATTGCAAATGGATTCATTGGAAATGTCCTATCTAATTACTTTTGGTATGCAACCTATAAATTAATGTTTATTTGGATGCATTAAGTTTGTCCTTTGATTCTAGAACTAAGTTGGAATCATATTTTAACTAATAATTATAAGGAACTATATGTGGTATGGACAAAACCTCTTGTTGAAACTCTTGGCATGCCCCTCACCATTCCTTTTGCAATGATAGCTGACATGGTGATTCATAGGTGCCACTATTCAACAATCTATATGCTTGGTTCAACTCAAGTATATCAGCATATCATTTTTTCTTAATGGCTCTTGTGAGTATAGACTTTGTGCTTGAACATTTATTTACCTAATAAGTTATAATCTTGTTTGAAATTTGTTTGGCATCATTTACAGGTATCTACAGGATTTTTGATTGCAAATATTTCAGATAAATGTTCACAAAAAATGGGTCTGTGATATTATAATGCATTAAGCATTATTTTTATTCTTATTCAAGAAACAAAATATTCTTTTCATCCTATATCAAATTTTGTAAAATATCAAATTGAACAAATTGCAATTGAGACAACACATGAACCAAGGTTGACATTTTTGTTGTCTAAGTCTGATGGCATTCTTGGGCCTAGTTTCTAGGAATTTTTTGTTGATGATGTTGTTCAAATCTGGTTAGTGTTGATAGCCTTCATTCTATAATATCAACTTCATACTATAATATGAGTGTATCACCTTTCTTAAACTTTGAACAAGGTTCTGAAATCAAGGGTTCAATATACATATTTTAGGTCTATGTTGAACACTCTGTTTAAGAAATTTATTAACAAGGCTACAATTTTTTAATTGATTTATCTTTTTGTTGTGTTTGGACTTACTTTTGTAAACTTGAAATATATAATGCACTTTTATTCTTTCTGAATTGAGACTAATAGTAATTTTGTTGGTGTATTGAGGCATAACTTCATTCATGGCAGAAAAGGTAGCACCTTGTTGCTCATATCATATGGCACGTTGCATATAAAGGAGGAAAGATTCTAGGGTTATTGTTGACTATATTGAAGGAGAGAGCTTCATATATGGGACACGACCAACACTCTCCTTCTTGGATTCTACACATTACAACTTGCTCCAGGAAGATTTC
Source organism: Sequoia sempervirens (assembly GCA_007258455.2). Taxonomy (NCBI): domain Eukaryota; kingdom Viridiplantae; phylum Streptophyta; class Pinopsida; order Cupressales; family Cupressaceae; genus Sequoia; species Sequoia sempervirens. Next base: position 47,560,911 of record VDFB02000363.1, on the reverse strand, counting down.
CCACATTGGAGAAGTTTTAAGAGATGAAAGGGGCATGTGCTCACATTGAAGGGCTCCAAGCATGCATTTCCATCATTGCAGAAGTTTCTTTCTTGTAGTCATTTTTGTGCAATATTGTAACTCATATTTTTAGTCTTGTGACTGAATTTAAAAACTATAATACTTTATTTCTAAGTTGTAACTAGAACACCTTTCTTTTATTAATAAAGTTCACCGATTTTTCCTTCTCAATGGTTATCTTATTGTGTGCAATTGATGATTGATGTGTAGTTCTGTGTTTTATGTTTAAATCCTCAAATATTGAAGTCAATTAAAATGACTAAATATACTACTAATTGGTGTTAATTAATAATTAAATTGACTAAATATACTACCAATTGACAAAAAATAGTGAACGGTGAATAAATATGACTAAATATATGACCTATGAAATAAAAATGACTAAATATACTACCAATTGATAGAAATCAGTGAACACTGAATAAATATGACTAAATATACGATCAGTGAAATAAAAATGACCAAATATACTACCAAATTGATCAAAATGATGATTAAAATTAATGACTAAATACACTACCAATGGAAAAAAATTAGTGAATAAAAATGACTAAATAAGTGACCAGATTATAACAATCAATGAATAAATCAATGACTAAATATATCAGTGAATAAAAAATGACTAAATAAGTGACCAGATTACAACAATCAATGACAACTAAATATACTACAAAATCAATCGATCAAAACAACCAATAAATGACTAAAAATGGTTTAGTCATCAATCTAGTCGTGTTATAAATGACTGGAAATAAACTACTAATGGTCATGTGACCAAGTTCAGTCATTTATAAGAAGATTTTTAGTAGTTTATTATTGTTTATGTACTAGTGGGATAAATCCTGCAAGATGCAAGCGCTTCATAGATCCTCAGACCTGCATAGAAGATGCCTTCAAGTACTCTCTCCTGAGGGAATCCCAATGTGAGGGGACTCCACAAGGTTAGATTGGAAAGCAGCTTCATAGGTGCACTTGCAAAATAACATGTTAATCAATAGACAAAACATGTTAGAAAACAAAAAGTAGCCACACAGACAAACAAGCAAATAGATAGTCATGCAGATAGTCAAAAATCAAAGGAAGAGCTTTCAAAGGGGTGCCTTGGGAATCCTTCAAAAGAAAAGGGGTCCACTCAAGGGATGCTCAATTTGAAAGTACAAAATTAGTTTTCACAAATCAATTCAACATCAAAAAATCCTTTTGAAAGATGTTCACTTCATCAAGGAATTCAAAAGGAAGAAGGTCCCCTCACAAGGGGAAGGTCAGAACTTCGCTTGCAGGAGAAGGTTCTCCCTCCTTGGAGAAATTTTTTTTCAAATTATTTCTTTACAAACCCATGATGAAGGAAAAATATTTTTCTAAGGGCCCTTGTTGAGGAATGTGATTTTTGAAAAAAAAATAAAAAGATTTTCAAGATAAGATTCGTTGGCCACCGAATGCATTTTCTGAAAATTAGAGTGACATGATATCCCCCCTTAGGATGGTGTGTGTTGAACACAAGGCACATGGCATCCTAAGGAGAGAAAAGCTAGAATGAAAAAGTGATGTTGTGGCCTGTGGAATATAGCAAGATGTAATTGTGATAATGTTGTCGCACACACGAGGGACAACACATGAGCACCACAACATAATGAAACAAGCACGAAAGATATGAGAGTAAAAGTGCAAGAAGAGAAACAATAACATTACAAACAAGGGACATAGGAGCAGTCTGATATTTCAAGGTCAGAGCTACTCATAAATATAGATAAATAAGTATAATATATATATATATATATATATGAACTATCATCAACCCCCTACTATATCAGACCATATGAAGAAAGGCATGAGAAGGGAAAAAAAATAAAATTGGTTCAACATGGAAGGGAAGCCTAAATTCCCCCAACACTTTGCATCGTCCCCAATTGTCAAAAAATAATACACAACAAAGGAAGAATGATGTAACAAATAGAGGAATTTTTACGACACACAAACAATCTTGTATCCAAGCATGTACGAGGGTGACAAGGGTCATCCAGGAACACATAACGCAAGCATGGGGGAACAAAAACACACACACACACAAACTATTATGTAGATAAAGAAGAGGTGCCCCCTAGTCCTCATAAACCAAGAGGTCATTATTCTCCCAATATAGATCATCATAAGGGGAAGGTAGACAAGCCTAGAAGGGTGGAATATAGAGGGGGAACCCTCTGACCCCCCCACAACAAGAGCCAAGGAAGAAGGCCCCTCGAGGTCTTCTCCACTTAGTCCCTGTGGGGTGAAATCCAATGACTTCAAAAAAATAATTGATAGGGTCAGGACCTCATCCACAGAATTAAACATGCACTTAATAGGAGTGCCATGTGTTAACTGAATAGGTGAGAGAGGCGACACCCGAGATTCACTGCTAGGATCACCGAGATACTATAGAGCAGTGACAAAATCTGGGGATGCTAAGACTTCTTCCATCACTAGGATGACACAAGCTAATGCAGAACCACCCTCTGAAGAAGGTGAACCACTCTTTCGATCCCCATTGCTAGCGAGGTCATCCTCCATATTCCACTTTGTCGAAGGATGCAAGATCCCCACAAACAAAGCAGAAGGCATAAAGGAAGAGGAGAAAATTCAACATGTCCATGGGATTTGAGAATGGTGGAATGTCTGAAAGGGACATCAGAAGGGTTGGCTCAACTGAAGGAGCAATAAACACCTACACCCTCTTCGGGTGAGGATCGTTTATGCTCGCGATGAAAGTTGGAAGTAGAATGAAAGTTGAAGGAATTGAAGCAGGGGGGATGGGAAAGGAAGATACATCAACAGACATTGAGGTAGGAGCTACCAAATCCCCTTCCTTCCTCTGTAGGGTAGCCTACTTAGCAGCCAAATCCTTTCTCTGATGCTTGCACTCATGTGCAAGGTGGTTCCTATGACTCTAGGAGCTAGAGGTCAGAAGCTGAGATAGAATGAAAGACTTATGTTCGACCATTGGAGTATCCATCACAGTCATTTCCAGTAGAGGGAGAGAATCATACATGGGGACATGAGGGAGAGGTTGAGAGGATGATGGAATGATAGTGGGGGAGAAAGCTCTAATGCCTCAGTAGCGGGCCTCTTCCCATTCACTGTCTTAGAGGCAGGAGCAATAGGAGGCCATGGAGGTCGAGACTTAAGGACTCCCAATGGGAACCCTTCCCCATACCATACCGAACAAGCCAAGGCATCATGGGTAAGTTAGGAAGATTAGATACCTGGGTCTTCATTTTCTGCAAAGTGGGCACCATCAAAATAATTTATGAAAACCAAGAGTAGTCACCCAAAGTTCCTTTTTAGGGTGGGAGGTAGAGGTAGTGCCATGAGCACGGGCATGCTTCTCCTTTCCCTTAATAGAGGAAGAGGCAAATTGTCGTTGCACTACCAGGTGATTCACTTTCGGCTATCCTTTACCCTTAGTTTTGTACTTCACGTAGTTTTGATAAAGTAGGTCTATTCTAGGAGGGAGCAGACCAACCAGGGTGGGCCAAAAATGATCCAAGGAATAACCCCCACGGGATACCAATGGATGATATCCAATGTCATGCACATGCAGGGCACCTTCGTGAGAGAACTTTAAACATTTGTGAATAACGAAAGCAATTTCATTCATGGAAGCTATCCATGGGATGCCCAACTTCACCATGAATAGATCAGATTCTAGAATGACATCAAAAGTTATATCCATAGTCCTACGTCCAACTACGATGGAAAGAGTTATAGATCCATATGGTGCAAGAGAGAGACAATCATGTGTACATATAATATATTTTGTTTTCTCATATTTCTCCCTCTGTAATGAATTTAGCCATAACATCTCCTTCGTAATAACATTTACCCGACTCACGGGTTCAACTAGGACTCCTATCATAATGTTTCCATTGAGGTGAGTAGGAATGTATAGGGGAGAGGGTTTGTTATTTAGGGGAAAATCCTGCGAGGTGAAAATCACATTTGGTGAACCAATCACAGGCTACAGGGGAGTAGGAGTAAATGAAATCACATTAACATATGTCGAGGCCTTAGAAGAGGTGTCAGAAGGATCAATGATCAAGTTCACAAAATGAGACATAAATGGATTGGTATAAATCTACAACTCGCTATTGGCCTTCACTACTGACTTATTTTTATTCTAATTTTTCCCATCGAGATGGATGGTAGCATCATCAATGCAATCCTATATCTCATGACGCAAGCACATGCAATGCTCAGTATCATGCCCATTAACACGATGGTACTGGTAAAAATCATTTCCATCATACCAATCAGGATAGGGTTCCTTCAAAGGTCAAGGATTTTCCAATGTTATAATCTTATCTTTCAATAACTTTTACAAGATAGAAGAATAAGATTCAATTAACTTTGTAAACTTCTTGTTGCATCTAAGGTCATGATCATTATTTGTGGCAACTACATTTGCAATAGCTTTGCCTTTTCCTAAAATAGACACAATAGACTTTCCTTCATAATAGGAGCACAGGGAGGATGGACCCCAAACTAAACCACTATCTATTGATACTCTTGCAATGTGGCATACAGGTGGGAAAAAGAAGGGTATTCCATTAAGGAAATTTTTTCCTACCAAGCTCCTTGCAGGTTTCCTATGAATACCTTTTGCACGTTCAATTCGAGCACTAGGTATGAGATTTGTGAAAAAAGGCTTGGTAACACGCAATAAAATCAATTATCTTCTAGTGTTCTCCCTGCTTACATCAAACGAGATCTGAGAAGGTCATCTTCAGAATGATGTTAGCCTAGAATTGAAGGAGAAACTGATGGATGAGTTGGTCAAATGAGAAAATAGAATTTTCAGGCAAGGAACAATACCACTCGAGTGTTGTATCCTTGAGAGATCAAGGTAAAAGCTTAGCCAATAGGGCATCGTGGTGAAAAAAATATGTGCACATGGCATTAAAAGATGATACATGTGTCTGCAAATCCCCTTTACAACCATACTTCTCAAATTTAGGAATCTCCATTCCCTACTAGAAAGAAGTGCTTAGAATTGTCACTAATAACAAGCTATGTTGGGAGAAGGGTTGAATGATAGGGTGGGAGGAGGCTTGAGAGAGGTTCACCAACCGGCTTTGCATTTGGCCCATGTTCTAAAGAAGAGCATTCAAAATAGGGTCTAAAGATGACAAAGGTCTAGTGGAACCTCCCCTAGAGCCACCATCGCTAGAACCACCTCTAGAGCCACCGCTGTAACCACCACTAGACCCACCACCAGAACCACCAATGTGGCCTCCGCTGGAGCCTCCACCATGACCTCCACCAAAGTCATCATTGCCAGTGCTGCCACTACTACTAGAGACACCACCACTCATTCCACCTGAGGCCCCACCACCAAGGGTAGTAGGAAGGGTGAATCTGAAGCCAAGGGGTATCCTACTTTCCTTAACAGTGTGGGGTTTTTTAGAAGCAGAGGAAATGTTGATCAAGGGGCCTGATTCAACCATGCACACATACGTGGTATGCATCAAGACACCTATTTGTCTCTCATAGGCGTCGAGCACCTCCCCTCAGGTGGTACCTAATCTAGGGTTATACAAAGGGATGTATGCTTCAATTAGATCAGTGAGGCCATGTAAGAACTCCATTCCTATCTGATCCTTACCTAACATGTATCTCACCTCACTAACAATCTTAGCAGCTTATGTCATGTTCGACACTTTCTCTAAATGATTTATGAGGTCTAACAACCTCCTGTCTAATGCCAAAATGTTTTCTACAGAAATATGCATGTAGCATCATCCCCATCCATGGATGAGGCCATAGGGGGTCTTGGAGGAGTGGGTGTACAAGTGGTCTCATCTATGAAGCCCATCTCATCTGAAAAGCCTATAGAAAATCCAGTAGTAAAATTGAAAGTGACCATCTTTTCCATTTGCAAATGTCGCACGCTTCTTCTAACCATGCACCTGGAGGTCATAGACTAGGTTGTGATGCTCATAAAACCTCACAACCCTCAAGTTTACAATAGTCACCAAGTGCGAAGGAAAAATTCTTAGGCACGAAGAAATGGATAGATGTTCATGTCAAGCTTACCAAAATGTAGAGGGGGACCAACCACACCAATGCTCTAGGTCATAGAGAAATGAGAGTGGAAGGTTTCCCTAATCTACCTCAAGTTGGATAAGAGCTTTTAGGTCAAGGATAAAGAATGAAGAGCACTCTCAAGTGCTTCTATCACTCTCCTAACTCGAGAGTCTTGATGGGGTTAAATGAGCAGGCTTTTGGAATTTTAATTGTACCTCAAATAGCTCTCTACTAGAGGAAAATAACATGGGTTAGGGACAACAATGTGGCATGTTGGTGTCTCACTAGGGCTCTGGCATCCATACGACTAGAAAGTGTAAGAGTATAGTGAAAGGTACAAGAACCTACAAACTACTTAGTAGTTGAGGTTTAAAGTACTAATTGAAATGATGATAAACAAAACAAGAAAAGTAACTAGAATGATGATATGGAAGATGACAAGGATGAAGGTGATGGAGATTAACTCACAAGGAGTCTAGTTCGCCAGCAAGCTCCACTCAAACGTGCACCTACACACAGCCAAGAGAGAAAAAATGTTGGGGTTGTATAGGGGTTTACCTTAGTCAAACCCTCGCTTCAGTGTTCCCACCTCCACGAACAACCAGAACAGCCATGAGATAGAAAATATGATAAAGAAAGTAATAGAAAGAAATTTGAACAATAGCAATAACACTATGCTACGTAAATCAAGTGACAATGTTATGGAAATGAAGAAACAAAATAAGATCACCTTCTCAATCAAGGTTCCCTCAAGTACGTAGAGAATGCAAGCTTGGTAAGGTCTACGCTATTGCAAAAATGAAGAAGCAGTCCCAAAATTCATGGATTCAATGGTGGAAAAAGTGTAACAAGAAGTAGAGAAGATGTGTGTAAGCTCAAGAATTGTCAAGCAAGATTAAGCCAACATGTGAAATTGTGAAGAAGATGGAATGGGAATGAAAGATAGGCATTTGAAGAAGATTTAGGAAGGAAAGAGCCATTCTCTAGTCAATAGGAAGGTGCAAAGGCATTACGCTTTGTCGCCACTACAGAATGTAACATCTCTATAGATTCTAGAGGCAAGAATTTTTTAGGGACAACAATGCACTATGCAGACGTCCATGTGTCGCGCACGCATCCCCAACATAAATTCCCCCACTGACACTAAAAACAAGTACCAAGTGGATGGAAAGCATATAGGTGATGTGGAATTACTTAGTCGGATTTGATTTTCCTAAAGGGGAATTTGCAAGAGGGGTGCAAATTCACTCCCATACAGTTTGTTTTGATTTAGATTGCAATGTGATCTATTAAATATATTTTTGCAAGAGTATTTAATAAATGCCTCCATGATCTAAGTTTCATGTGACCCAACCTAAACATTTAATTTTATATTAGATATTACATTTTGATTAAGTGTTATGTGTTAAACTAAAATGTACTTAAGATCTAATTAAGAAACTAAATGCATGTAATGATCTAATTTAACACAACACACATGATATTTGAATAGTATGCAAAAATAATGTAATAATTCAACACAATGAACAATTACTCTACATTATTTAAGACACACAAGGAATATTTGACAAGAATGAAGCAATGTGAGATAAAATAGAAAACTATCTACTAATTCTGACAACATGCTTTAAGACGCATTCTATTCAAAGGAAATGCTAAATGTAATATCTACACAAATGTGCAACATTGATAAGCTCTTTGAGAGGTGTTCCATTTGTTTACATTAATGTATATGCACCAAACCCATAGCTTTCATCAATTACGTAGGGTCCTAACCAATTCAGAATAAATTTTCCTTTTTCACCTAGGGTAGCATTAACATTATGTTGGTTCTCATATAACACCAAATCACCTTTATTAAATGAGTGAGGAATGAAATTATTATTGTAACTACGTTGCGTTCTTTTGGAATGGGCTTGAAGATGCTCAAGAGCATTGATGTGTTATTCATCAAGCATTTCAAGATGTTGTAATGATTTTTCCTTATATGTAGTGTCATCAATAAGCCCTCTAAGAGCAATCATTAGTGAAGGGATTTCTAACACTAAATGCATTATTGCATCAGCGCCATAAACAAGGTTATAAGGTGTGTTTCCTATAGGTGTTATAATACTAGTGTGATAAGCCCACAACACATAAGATAACTGAGTGTGTCAGTCCTTATTGTGTTTGCTTACTATTTTTCTCAAGATTTTTTAGAGAGTTTTATTACTTGATTATGCTTGACCATTAGATTGTGGGTAGTAAGGCATTGAGAAACAGTGTTGAATGTGGAATTGTTCCAAAAAATTATTTACATCATTATTCTTAAATGGGATTCCATTGTTTGAAACTAATGTGGAAGGAAGGCAAAAGTGAGCAATAATGTGTTCCAATATGAAACGATAAATTGCATTAGTTGTTGTGGAGCAGAGAGGAATGAATTTTACCCATTTCGTGAAATAATTTGTTACGGTAATTATGAACATGTGTCCCAAAGAAGAGGGAGGAGATATCTTTCCAATGAGATATGAACCCCAAACCAAAAATGGCCAAATAGGAAATTGGGCATGAAGTTCAGAAGCAGAAGCATGGATTAAATTGTTATGTTCTTGACATTTGTGACATTTCTTAACATACTCGAAACAATCTTGTTCCATATGTCTCTAATAATATCCCATGTTTATAGGTATTTTCGATTGTTTAAGACATCTAAGTAAAATACCATCAAAGGATTGTCTATATAGAACATCTGCTATGATGACATGTATCAAATAGAAAGTTTTTGAATATGAGCTCTAGTGTTCTTAGTGGTTGGTTCAAGAAAGGTACCTTCTTTTAAGTAGTTGAATATTTATGTGTACCATTTAGGAGAGTCTTCAATAGTGGTCACTAATGCTTCTTTCACTTTGTCATATATTGATGGTGTTAGAATCGTGTGAACAAAAAATGTGAAATCCATAGAAGGATCATCAGAAGATACAAGGAAAGTGACACTTGCCATTGCATCTGCATGTCGATTATCCTTTCGAGGAATATTATCACTAGTATACAATTCAAAGCGTTCCAACAATGTCATCGTGAGGTTTTTATATTGAACTATTTTTTTATGTTTTGCTTGATATGAATCATTTATTTGTTTAATGACCAGTTGAGAATCACCAAATATGGAAATCTGTTGAACACCTAAGGATAACACTACACATATTTTAGCAATTAAGGCTTCATACTCTGTAGTGTTATTTGTACATAGGAAGTTGAATCGATAAGATAAGGGAATAGGATTTCCTGAAGGTGAAATTATTATAATCCCTACTCCAGACCCAATTTGACACTTAGAACCATCAAAGTACAATTCCCATGTTTCCTTTTCGATATTCAAAACACTTTCATCAGGGAATGAGTCCATATTAAGTAATGTTAATGGAGAAGGAGCGTCAGCTAAATGGTTAGTTAAGGCTTGTCCTTTTATTTCCTTTTGAGAGACAAATTTAAGACCAAACTTAGTTAACAACATAACCCATTTAGCTAAACATCCTAATAAGTTTGTTTTAGCAAAGAGATGTTTTAGAGGATCAAACTTTGTAACCACGTGAATTTCTGTGTTTAATTAATAATGTCTCAATTTACTAGTAGAAAACACAAGAGCTAAACATTATTTTTCTATTGTGGTGTATCAAGTTTCATAATTAATTAGGATTCAACTAATGTAATAAATATAATGTTCTTTACCATTATCATCTTGTTGAGCCAACAATGCTGCTAAAGCATGGGCTGATGTTGATATATAAATGATAAATGGTTTTTGTTGTATGGTGAGTTGTAAAATAGGAGGGGTAGTGAGGTACTCTTTTAAAATTTTAAAATTTTGTTTGCAATCCTCGTTTCATTTAAATTATGACTCCTTAATAAGTTGTGTAAAGGGTAAGGTCCAATCCACCAAAGATGCCACAAAATGGTGGATATCTTGAATCTTGCCTTGTAAAGTATGTAGCTATTAAATGTTCTTCAGATGTGGCATGTTAATGATAGCATTAATTTTCTTCATTTCCACCTCAATGCCTCTATGGGATACTATAAAACCTAAGATTTTTCCACTATCCACACCAAAGACACTTTGTTGGATTCAATCTCATGTTGTACTTACGCATTATTCCAAAGATCTTTCAAAGGATTTTAACATTTTCCTAACAAGTTAAGGATTTGGCTAGAATATTATCAACATAATCTCCAAGAATCTTATGTATGTAATCATGAAATATCAATGTCATAGCTCTTTGATATGTTGCACCAGCATTCTTTAATCCAAAAGGCATGACAACCCAAAAGAATGTTCCCCAAGGTGTATTAAATGTTGTCTTGTACTAATCTTGAGGGTTGATAAATATTTGGTTATATCCTGAAAAAACTGTCCATGAATGACAACAAAGCATGGCCCTCAGCTGAATCCACTATCATGTCAATATTAGGAAGGGGAAAATCATATTTTAAAGATTCTTTATTAAGGTCATGAAAGTTTGTGCACATCCTAATATGATTAAATTAGGTTTTGCAACCACGACAATGTTTGAGATCCATGGGGAATAATCAATAGGAAAAATAAAGCCAACATCTAGGAGTTTTTCATTTTCAACCTTAACAAATAAATATATCTTAGGATTCATCTTCAGTATCTTTTGTCTTATTGGTTTAGCATATTGCACAAGGACAATGTTGTGCATAACTATGTTAGCATCAATACCCAACATATCTAAATAAGTCCAAGCAAAAATTTCATGAATTTTATGTAATAATGTTGCATGGTCTTGTTCTTCCTCATCAAGGCACTTTCCTATTTGAATCACTCTCTCTATGTTATATGTGTCTATCAGTATGCTAATTGTATCTCCCATAGGTAGTGCACTTTGACTTGGAATTTCAGGGATATGTTCTTTATCTTGTTCAACATTGCTTGTTTTCTTTTCTTCATCAAAATAATTTGTACTGACTATGGCACAAGTGAATCCTTGCTTGTGATGGGGAGTTTGTGATTTATCATAAACTCCTAACTTTTCCTCCAAGGATTCATCATGTTCAAAATATTCTAATGGTCCATCACTTGTTATATCAATTAATTTAGGATGCTTTAGAGTGAGATTTCTCTTAGAAGAACCACACAATGTTGTTTACATTAAGTGAAGGCATTTTTGTTGCTTTTGTTATCTTAGAAGGGCAATATCCAAGACCATTTTTTGTTTCTTGTAGGTTAGGCTCTATAGGGACATGAATTCCTTGTTCTTTCACACTACATCCTTTTACACTAACCAAGTTGTTTTAAGATCTCATAACCTCGTCCATAAAGCTTTTCAATTTCTTTTGGATTTGGTGGATGTTCATAATCAAATCTATCAAAGCTTGTTGTGTAACTTGTGGCCTCTTCTAAAATGGTCAAAGTAGATGCTTTCAAAGGTTCCTTCAAATGTTTTGTTGATATTACCATTGTTTATTTTCCCTTTTTAGGTTCTTTTGTTATGATTTTGTATTCTTCCATGAACGTAGGTGTGAAATCCAATGAACCAAAATCATCTTCCAATAACTTTACAACTTCAATATTCTTTTATTTTTCTTCCTCTCACATGGGCTCTACTTTTGAAGTTGGTATTAGTGTTTTCAAATGACTTTCCTTCTCTTTCTTAGTGTACAAATAACTTTTTGGGTGAGGGTCAGCCTTGATTGTATAGACCTTATTGTTATAGACATACTTCATTAAACAATGAAGAGTGGAAGGTACCCCATTCATTTCATGGATCCATGGTCTACCCAAAAGAAGATTATATGAGAGCTCTTAAGGCATCACATGGATAGGAGTTTGTAATGTGACCTTTCCAACTCTAATAGGCAATGTTATCACACCCAAAGGTTGTTTTCCCACATTGTCAAATCCATGAATAACTAAAGAATCAAGTTCAATCGTAGCCTTGTCCACTCCAATCTTGTCTAAGAGGTTCACACTAGACACATTAAGAGTCAAACCATTATCAATAAGAGTCTCTTTTATTTAACATTTGATAATGAAAACCATTACCATGAAGGCTTCATTTTGTTTTTGTATCTCCATTGGAAGTAACTCATCTTGGTGAAAGATAATGTCAATGGTAACCAAATTCATATGTTGAATTAGGGTTGCTACATTGTTTAGTTTCACACTAGGATGAATAACTACTTGTTGTAAAGAATTTTGAAGCATGCTATGGTAATTAGGTGAATTTTGAATAAGGTCCCATAAAGAAATCTTAGCAGGAGTTTTTTTAAGTTGTTCCACAAGATCATACTCCTTTCCACTGTGAAAAATTAAGGAGCACTAGGTAAAATTTGTTGAGGCAATGGTAATGAAGTAGGCATTGTTTGTGGTTGCCTATTGTTCCTTGTGTTATATGTATGAGCAATAGTGTTGTAACTTGGTTGTTGTGAAACATTGTTACTAGTAAGTTGCCTTGCATAATTCAAAATGCTTCCTTGAGGTAATGGTTTATTTTTAGGTGGTCCTATAATAAGCAAGGTTTGGTTTAAACTTTTGTTTTTTGATTCGAGGGTGGGTAAATGGTAAGTTGAGGTGTGATTGCATTAACTTCTCTTTGTTTTGGTATGTCATAACAAGCCTTAGTGGATGATCCTTATGATATAAAGTCCTCAAGGGTTTCATATAACATATCAAAGTAGTCACTACTAAAGGGATTGAGGGATATGTTAACTTGTGGAAAGAGATCTAACATTGTCAAATAAATATATGCTTTCTCCAAGGTTGACCATTTGATGTGTAGTTGCTTGTTTAATATTTTGAGATAGTTTATGGTTTCCAATGTTTACAAAATGAAAAATAACCTACCTAATGAAATGAAATGATGAAACAAATAACCACATATTTGAAATAATATAATACTAAAACATAAAATAAACTTTTCAACTTTCCTCAGAATTTCACCAAAAGAATAACTTTTTTCAACATTCAAATTAGACCATTCCAGATTTTCAAAATGTAGATGTAACAGAGGAAATAAAATGTAGAAACAGACATAAAAATTCACCCAAAAATTTGGAAATCTACCTATACAGGGACAAATTTTCCCTAGGGTGAATGGGTCTCAACATAGAGGTTTCAAAAATTCAAACTTGAGTGTAAGGCTTATTGTTAGGGTTTCCTATTTCTGGTGGAAAATTGTAGTTTTAGTGGTAGAATTTTCTAGATTTTGTTGTCTAAATGCAAGTGAAATGAATGATAAATGGTGAACAATATGAAACTTTTTAAAATGCAATTTTGACTCAATTTGTGAATGTGAATGATTGAACATACACTAATATGTAAGTACTAGCTAAAATCAATGTAATATGCATGCAAATTTTTAAAATTTTCAGATTTTAAAGGATGCAAAATGTAAACCTCAAACCCTAAATGAGATGCAAACTAATGCAAATTTAACAACTCTAAGTGAGATGCAAATAAATGGAATGCAATGAAAACTAATGCAAACCCTAGATCTAGGGTTTGAATGGACTCCAAATTCATAATTTTTGATGTATAATTTTGGGTTCACCAAAATGAAATGGGGGAAAATGTGGGTGATGGTTTTTGAATGGGGATATGCACCTAAACTTTCCTTCCTTATTTCATTAGGAAAAAGAGATCCCTTGGGGAAAGATTGAATTTCAACCCTTAGGTGAGTCAATCTTGATGGAGATATTGTTGCTTTCTTTATGACTTAGAATGAGGTAAATCGGCCTGAACTACGCTTTTAGGAGAAAAACTAAAAATAGTAAAAAAAACCCAATTATGAAATGTAACACTTGAAACATCAATTTAAAACCTTAATCTAGTAAAAACCACAAACTTCTAGTAGATCTAAGAAATTTATGATTTTATGCACCTATGATGAAAAGCTCCTACTAAGTGTCCTTCTGAGACTAATTCACCCTAGGGCAAATGGATCTTGCTAGGCCTTTCTGAAAATTCAAAATTTTGATATGTAGCTTTTGATCTACTCTTCTAGTTTGTACCTTTCAACCTTCACTTTCATATTTTTACCTATAACAAAAGTAAAAAAATTGGTTTGTTTTTCAAGGGGTTTGCCTCAGTCAAACCCCAAGTTTGGTAATTAAACCTTGATGAAAAATACAATTTTGAAACCTGAAAGTGTGTGTGATCCCTAATATTAATTGTGTCTAATATTGTTAAGAGCTAACATGCAAAGAAACCCTATTCAATTGGGTTAGAATAAGATCCCTAAATGAACTTAAATGATGAACACAAGACCTAGTTAGGGAGAAGTCGAATCCCCTAATAGATCATAAATCTAATTATACATTTCTTTAGGTGGCTAGTAGAATGAAGATAGAAGATGGGATCACTGCGAAACAAGTCATTAAATCAGTGGAAATGGCTAGTTGCATGTCCCAAAACCTCAAATCCATCATGATCCACCATAGGCATCAATCTTCAATCATCAAGAATGCTTGATCAATCTTCACAAAATGAGCTTGAAGACCTGCAAAAATAATTAAAAATGCTGCTCCAATACTTCAACTTTGCTTGGTTGAATGATCTCCTTGACCTTGAAGCTAATATTGCAAAATGTATTCTCAATATTCTTCTCAACCTAGTGTAAAATGGTGAAAAGACTAGGCTTTATAGGCTTCCTTTCTGATTTCATGATTATTAAATCTCGAAATTTGACATTTGAAACTTGAATCTAGGAATTTAAATGCCACCAAAAACATGTTTAAAATTTAAATTTGGATCTTAAAGGGGACCCATTTTCCCATGGGTCCTAACCTAAAAATCAAAGATGTATGAATTTTGAGGCATTAAATTAATTAAATGCATTTATTCAATGCATGTTGTAATACTGAAAAAATGTTTAAAATAGGCCTTGGGATGCATAATAAAGTTGTTTAAGGGCCTATTTATGAAGGATAAAATTCTTAAAATTGAGGTCACTAAAATAGGTCCAAATTAAGTCTGAAATTGTACTATCACTTAGAAAGGAGTACAATTTTCTACACTACACCACCTATGCTACAGGTACTCTCAACTTAGTGTTGTAACTAGTTAATTGCTAAACCCTAAACTCTATTATAAACTATACCACTAACTATTGACTCTTATCGAATCAAGTAATTAACTACTTTAGAGCTTGAATCAAAGTAATGTTATCGAACACATACAACCATGAATCCATTTGAAATGAATACAACATGAAACATCTACTCTAACAATGAAAATTGGAGTGGGTGGATAGTAACTTGAGTGTCCCTTACTCAAGCTATTGTACCCACAAGATAAATCAAATACAATATATTGAATCAACTAATCATGGTAGTAGACTGAAACATCTTTCTTGCATTGAAAACTAAATTCTCACAATATGACAGGAATCTCCAATAGATTTATCATTCAAAAATCCATATTCATGACAATAGTAAACTTAACAATTGTCTTTCTAAAGAATGAAATTAAAAATACACTCTAACTGTGATTCTAACTAGATTTACTACTCGACCGTCAATCCTTAGATATAGGTGTGGAAGGAGATTCATTTGTATAAGGACTCAAAACTAAAATTAAAATAGAAAACTAAATGCTTGTGTCCACTCTCCTCAAGAATAGGAGGTGAATGAGTCTTTGCAACTAAACTACAATTAAAAGAACAATAGAAGGGAAGTTGAAGTAGGACTCTTGCTCAAATGATTTTGACAAAGATAGTCAAATTGTCATGTGAGCCTAATGGTTTTGACCCCTTCTTCCTCTATCATGTTTATCCATTGCCTTGGTTACTCACAATCTGACCTTGTCAATGATCGCCTTCATTTATTCTACAACTATTACACATTCATCAATCTAGACTCTCCCCTGCTTCTCATGATCCTTTGGTTGTGGGATGAGTGCTCTAGTTGCTATGGGTTACTATTTTCAAATAGTTAATTTCATCTAACATGTACACACCATTAATAACCATGAATCAAACACAATTTCATATCAAATTTCATACAAATTCACACATTTATCCATGCAAATACTAACATATTTCTATTCATCAAAATATGGTTTAGGATGCATGAAGGATATAAAAAGATATATAAGTTCAAGAATGTATATGAAATAAACGTTTGAAATATCTGAAAGGTATAAACTAAGCAAGAGAAAACTAGCTATTAATTAGTCTCATCAAAAAACATGGCAATAATATCTTATACAATGTATAAAAAGAGAAAAAAAGTGTTTTCAAATAAAGGGATCAACTTGGAGGTTGCATATGGTGGGGATTTATAGGGAATATTTTGTGAGGATGTATTGAAGCTTCAACCCTATTTACAAAAACATTGAAAAGAGCTAGGCATCTCATGATGCCCTGCTAAATTCTATTACGGTTGTTTCTCATGATGAAATTATTTTTGAATAGAATTATATTATTGCAAAAAATTCATTACAATATTTTTTATTTAATTTTTTAGAAGAATATATTCATGCTTCAATTTCTAAAACCTTTTAAGAGTAAATTAAAATTTAAGACATAACAACTCAATAGAGGCTATGTAAATTCCTTACATCTAGTGCAAGTAATACACGAATTTGGATAAGATAGAAACCTTTCACTCTTAGCTACAAATTCAAATAGGGTTCTTGAAGTTAATAGTGTATATTTACATGCTAACATGGTAAACAAAAATATTTTACCAATTATAAATGAAGAACAAGAGGCATTAAGTTGCTTGTTGTAGACACTAAAAATGTCCCAAGCCTATGAATGCTAGTTTTACACTAACTTGTGTCTTTTCCACATAATTAAATAATTTCTAATTATTTAATTATCCCCTAATATCACATTTTTCTATTAATTAAACAATTTTATATTATTTAATTAATTCACTCTATCTTTATTCTTCATTGATTAATTAAATAAATTTTATTTATTTAATTATGTCATTAATTACTTTATTCTTCTAATTTAATTAAACAAATTATTATTTTAATTATCCATCATCACTTTTCATCTATAATTAAATAATTGTTCTTAATTATTTAATTATTCATTCTTGCACTTCTTAAATTAGATTTAATTATTTTAATTATTTAATTTATCTACATTTATCTTCTCTTTAAATAAATAAATGAAATCATATATTTTATTCATTTAGCTCATCTTGCATATGTAATAATAATTAATTATTAAACATTCATGTAAATTCCACCTCATGTTCTAACTAACACTTTCTTCCACTTCACTTCTCATGCAACTAGATAACTCAAACTCGATCATCACACATCAAGCTTTTGTAAGCTATCATGGAGGCTTTGTGTTGAAGTAATCCAACATTTCAACCAACACAAGTTACTCCATAATGGGATGGTAATATTGTTCATGTTTTGGATTCATTTTTTATTTTGATTTGAGTATCTAACCATTGCTTGAATTCATGGCTTGATTAACAATCATATCTCATTGGTAAGTGGGTTATATCTCATTTTTTTGAGTTCTTTCTTTGAATTCGTTGTTGATAATCCATTCCACTTTTACCCCTTACATTAAATGGCATGCTCGGTGGGACCCACATCCTTGATCTAATGTTTTTATTAAGTTTTTCATGAGTTGTAGGTTTTTGGAGTGTGATCATATTTTACACAGGTCGTTATCGTTAATTGGGTTGTTCTTGTTCAGAAATTTGGTCACGACCATATTAGAAAAGGAAACATGCTCACTACTATTTTAGAAGTTCATTATTGCATAAATGTATCATTTCTATCACAGAACAAGGCTGCTATTGTAGAAATAGAACTACACATGTCTCAGACAAAGGCCGCTATTGCAGGTAACATATTTGCAGTTGTCTTTTTGCCTTCTTACTATTTTCTTTTTCAAACTTTTAGATTTTTGTTTTCTAACCCTAACTCTAACCTAGTTTTTGTTTGTTGATTGATTGAGATTGATCTAACCTAATTGTGCAACTCTTGTAGGGTGAAGGCAAATCATTATAAACTTCTAATCCATTAGTTTTGTAGGATGAACAGTCAAAGACAAATCAATTCTAAACTACTAACACTTTGCTTGCAGCCCTTTGTTCAAGAATCAATTTACTCAAGCATTGTTTTTATCTTATTAGAATATAAAACACTTATTTTGGTGGTTTAAAAAAGAATTACTTTGAAGTGCCTTCCACGCTTGGCAAGTCAGATGTGTGTCCTCTCCCCTTGTGTCATTTGATGATCTTGGGTGATGAGAAACATCTTGGACTTCACATTTTTGAGTCACTGAAGGAATCTTGTATATGTATCCTCTCCCTTTGCATCATTCGATGATCCTAGGTGATGAGAAATATCAAGACACTAAGCCTTCCTTTTTTAGTAGAGGGGTCTTCCTTGAGACACATCTTGCAACAGAGAACTTAAGGCAACCTCAAAGCACATGTTCAAGTGGGCTATATAAAAGTGTGAAAGTGAAAGCAAGTAGCATGTATCTCAGGACATTATACCTTGCATGTCAATTTTGATGTGGGTGTATAAACCACACGTAGGCCAACTAGAGACTTTAGTGTCTCATGTCTAAAGTATACCTCTCATGTTCACTGAGTCATTACACACCTTTGTATCTATAATCCAAAGACCAAGTTTTCTAAAGCATTCATCATAGTAGTGCATTAGGATTGCAACATCTCGAGAAGTTACCTACTACTTCCGGTCTATGGTTGAGACGTAAGGTGTCTTGCTAGAGTTCACGCTCTTTCAAGGATAGGAGTATCAAGGTGGTACATGAGCTTGGTATACCCTATTCGTCCATTCCTTAGACACAAATTGCATCACTCTTTTAGGGGTGAGGTAAGCCTATTGTGATGATACATTCTTTTAATACTAACTAGGTTGTATTTGACTAATGTGTATTCTTTGAGCTATACCTAGTGAACCTTATGAAAGAAGATTTGCACAAAACCATCTTACCATTTTGAATCAGATATATTCCTACTTTAACTATTGTATGTATCACTTTCTCTTTCAAAAAAACTATCTCAAACATTAGACCTAAAATTTTAACTTACAAACTGTCAAAATAGTCATCAAACCAAAACCAATAAATAGAATCACACTTGTTAGGAAACTAAGTTGCTACTGTACATCTTACCATCTCTATCTCAAAATATTGTTTCTATTGTTTAGCATATGCTTGCACTTTCCTAAGCATATTCTCACTGTTGCATTGCATCTAGTTGTTATTGTACAACTGGTTGCTATTGCTTATTCTACTTATCTACTAGTCATAGTGTCTAAACAGAGTCACCTTTATCAATATTTTCATTATTTCCTTTGTAGAAGCTTGCTTTTGTCTCAAATTCTGCCACAGATGTCTAAAATAGCCATCACATTTGTATTGGACTAATTAGCTTAGAATTTTCAAATTTTGTTTCAAATATTTTCATAATATCTTGCTTAGTTGTCAGAACGTCTATCACAATATACCTACACTTTAACTAGCCACTTTACATCTTCAAACATTGTCATCCCATATTTCACACTTGGTTTACCTAGGGTTCATCATAATAGACCTCTTGGACCAAAAAACATCAAATCATATTCACATCAAACCTTATCAACAATCTTGGACATCATTAGTCTTTTAGACCATCCTTTGCATCATCATCATAGATCAAACATCAAACTAGACTTTGGACACACATCAAACACAACCTATCAAACCCCATCATCTTGCTAGTGTCTCTATCAAATCAACTTATCATCTTGTGTTCTTGTCAAAATTTAGTGGACATTATCCTCTCCCTAAGTTTATAGACTACTATCATCCATCTTGACTTGTACACATAAGTCTAGTCCAAGTAGAGAAACCAACTTATCCTTCATCATGAATTTTGAGATGTAGCAAACATAAATCAAATCATGTTCATCTTTGTGTCCTTAGACTATCATCATTTCTAAAACATCCCAAATCCACTCATACTCTCATCATAGGGTTGAGTATCAAAAACATAGCGTCATTTTTCAAACATCGTCCAAAATCCACTCATCTCTTGATCATAAGGTTGAGTACCAAAATCTTGTCATTCTTAAACATCCAAAATCAAACTTGGTCATAAAACTATCCTAAAATCAACATCAACCAACATCAATCAAACAATATTATTTATCCAAAAGGTTTACCAAAATTCCCTTTGTACATCATTTTACAAATAAAAACTTCAAACCAAAACATCACCACACTTTCATAACTGGCAATCTCTCATTCTCCATGTTCTATTGTGAACTTTTATGATAACCACAAGATCACAACACACAACCATAACATCCCAAAAACATACAATGTTATCTCACCCACTCATTTGTATAATCTTGAAGTCAACAAAAACATGTCAATGTCAATCTATTACCCAAATCTAGTTCCACTCTATACCCCCACAGAGTCATCATATCCTACTAGATTCAACAACATAGAAACTATGGGTGTCCCTATTCAACACTTTGGAATACTTTGTCACATGTTATATTTTAATCAATGTTAAAACTCATAAATATGTTAATTAAACAATCAAAACAAGAATCCATTAATAAACACATCCAAACCCAACTATAACACCAAACGTGAGTACACTCCTTTAGGGGAACCAATCGAGTTCATGTTAGAAATATAGTGCAAGCTAATTTCATCAATCTTCCAAAATCACAAGATAATTCAAAACATTGATTCAAACCTCTAGGTTACAATGATAATGCTTATTGTAAATACCATGGAATAAAAGGTCATGAAATTTCAGCTTGCATAAAACTCAAGAACCTTATACAAGACCTTATTGATCAAGGTGCAATCAATGTTGAGGATAACCTTCAAATCCCACCCACCAATAATCATATGATAATGTTTATACCTCACATAATGAGCAAGAAGACATAGATAATTTTTCAAACCATGATCAAGATAATCCATTAGTGTCTAAAAATGATCCATTTCACAAAATATTAATATCATTTGATCTCATGGTTGAAAACATTGAAAGGATCTCTAAATCAATTATTGAGGATAACACCCAAGATCCATCTACCAATGATCACATTGACAATATCTCTACATCATGTCCAATGAGAAAGATGACATATCTCAAGAATTGATTCCTAGGAATGATCAAAATCCTTCACCAAAGTCTAGCAATTGTCCTTTCCAAGACATATTGACATCATTTGACCTCATGGTTTCCAATATTGAAGAAATACTTAATTCAACACTTGATCCAAATTCACTTGAAGATCAAGAGAATCTTAAACCAATTCCCATTCCTAAGGAAGACATTCAATAACCCTTTGCAAATGATCCATCCTTTGAAATTGACCCATGTCAAGAACTTGATCTAAAGCATTTCAAAAGCATTCTAAAATCAATTAAGATCAAGGACCCATGTATTCTCAAGAACGGGTCTATTCCAATTTTATACCGAGGATAACTTCGATAAAATTAATGATCAAGGATCCATAACTCTAAGATACTACAATGATTTAATGGGTATCTTCCAATCCATACAAGATTTCATAAATGATGATCATTTTCTTATATCACATACTCTTACATCTACCCATATGATGCTTACTCCCAATGGACACATAGATGATCTTCATCCACAACAAGTTTCTCCTACTCTCAACATCAATACTAATGAACAAGGGTCTCCTACTCTTAACTTCCTAGAAAATGATCAAAGCATAGCAGAATCAATGGAATTTCATGGTGATCATAGAAAAGATCCTTATAGTAACTGTGAACCATCAACACCTCTGGAAGGAGAATCAAAATATGATATATATCAAATTTAGATTCAAGACATTGAGTATGAGGTTATCCAACATTATCAAGTAAAAAGGTTATGTTTAGAATAACATAGTATCTTCAAACCAACAAAGATAATTAACAATCCTAAGTAGCAGAGCATTGGGTATACAACAGTCAAGGAATTTAATCATGCCAATGATACCTCTATAATATTAGGGGAAACTTTATTGAATGTAAACACCAACATGGGGAGCATTAAGATGTTTCAAGAATGAAGGTGTTGTCATTAATGTCAACTAGTTAATTGGTTATCAACTGGTTGTTGTCATTGATGTCATGAATGCAGGTAATTGGCTATATATGTCGAGGATATTGAGAAATTGTATTGAAGGAAGATTGAAGGTGTTCATTGGTTGCTCCAAGTTTTTCTCTAGATTTTCTTTTATGCATGTGAGGTTTAGATATGTTGATCTGGTTGTTGGAAGTTTCTATATCCATATTTTTGGCTTATGATTCGTTGTATAGTGTGAGTTATGTTCACTAGTTGTGAACTGTGGTTTTCTATGTATCTAAATGAGGTCTAGGAAAAATGTTGTTGGTCCAGATTTCTCTTTGGTTAAGTCTTATGACTTGTGGTTCTAGAGTTAATTTGTTATGATCATGTTGAAGATAATTTCAATATCTGGATAGTGCTTAATTATTCTATGTGTTTTACACTGGTTTGGTTGACCTTGTGTTAAACACTACCTTCGAAATTGATGAAGCATGTTGGGACCTATTTGGGTCCTCCTCAAGCATGTGTTTGGGTCACCATCATTCTAATTCCACCTAGGTAGGATGTTTTGGCACCAAACTAATTTGAATTTAATAATGGATGGGAAAATTTGGATATGTTTCAAAGTTGAAGATAGTATATATACAAGATGCTGTAGTGGTGAAAGTAGAGAAGAGAGATAAGTGCAAAGAAATAGAGGAAATAGATGCAAAGTAGATGCAAATTAGTGGGTGTATGTGATATGAGTATGGAAGATCAATGTGAAGCCTAAATGCCAAGTTTCTGGATGTAGTGAGCTGAAGGTGGAACCTATCATTCATGCATGTCTACAAGTGGTTGAGTAAATTGTGGTGGATTTCTCTATTGCCTTGAGATTGTCTTCTCTCTATAAAATATATCTTCTATCTTCTTTGTATATTTGCGGAAGTGAGTCCTCCGGGTGGTTAACCCTATTGGAAAGTGAATCATGATCTGAACAATGAGTTCTTGTTTTGGAAGTGAGCCTTTTATAATTGGTTTTGATATTCTATATAGTGTGAGTTAACCCTCACCATGGTTTTTCCCTCATTGGGTTTTCCACATAAATCTGGTGTTACTGTGTTTGTGTGATGGTTTTCAATTTTTTCACTTGCACTTAATCTTTAATCATTTTAGAAGAGTTAAGAATTATGATTTCAATCTCAGTTCTGGTGAATGTCTTAAGTTTAAATCTCCTACAAATGATTCACCCCTCTCAGTTGTCTTGTTCAACAATTGGTATCAGAGCTTGGTTCCTTGGAGAAGAGATTAACCACTTAAGGAAGGTCTGGGATGGCTAGTAGAATTACTCATGATTATTTGAGGTTCAATGGAACTAATTATGATATCTGGAAAATACTCATAGAAGAATATATGCAGTACTGTGGATATGATGTGGAGAAAGCTTACAAGAATCCTTACACTCCTCCTGCTAATGGTCTAAGTACGACTGATGAGATATGGGCACATGAAGTGAACAATAAGGAGAAGTAAATTTTGAAGAATAGTCTTGTACATTCCAAGTTGATTAAAGTTCAAAATTTGAAGACTGCTAAGGAAGTCTAGGATGCTTTGGAAAAGGCGCATGAAGGTGATGGAAGGGTCAAAGAGGAAAAATTACAGAATTTGGAGACACAGTTTGAGCTCCTATACATGTTTGTAGATGAGAATGTTAAAGCTTATGTATAGAGATTGGCTGAGGTAGTAGCTAGAATGTGAGGACTTGGTGCTACAATAGATGAATCTAGAATTGTAATGAAGATTCTTAGAACTCTCCTTGATTCTTACAACGAAAAGGTATGCGCTATTGAAGAACATATAGATTACAATACTTACACTAAATATCAATTGTTGGGAACTCTGACATCTTATGAGATGAGAAAGCCAAATTTGAGAAATGGATGCAAATCATAGACTGCTTTTAAGGCTACAAAAGTTGAAGATCCGAATGAATAAAATCTTGATGAATAAGAAGCTAACTTTGTGAGAAAAATGAAGAAAGGCTCTGATAAGTATGAAGGTAAGTTACCCTTTAAATGCTTTAGTTGTGGAGGAATAGGCCATTATGCTACAAAGTGTTTGGAAAGAAAAGAAAGGTAAGATGATCAATAGAGAATATTATGTGAATGAGGATGCTAGTATATCTGATGAGGAATCTGATTATGGAAATCCTGATGAAAATGAATGCTTGTCCTTGGCTATAAAAGATGAACCCACTTCTGCTAATTCTGAAAAACATGTGAAGGAATGCCCTCCAGAGAATGAGAAAAATGAAGGTATTGTTATCTCTGCCCTACATGCTAAACATGAAAAGAACTATTGAGTTGTTGACAATGGTTGTTCACATCACATGAATGATGATAAGAGTAAATTTGTTAAACTTGAAAAATATGATGGAGGCTTAGTTATGTTTGGAGATGATATTGGTGCTAAAATTTGTGGGATAGGTTCAATAAGTTTTGATAGAAATCATAATATTGATGATGTCTACTATGTTAAGGGTTTAAGGCACAATCTTTTGAGTGTTGGATAGATGTGTAGTAAAGGCTATAATCTTGTATTTGAGGATGAAATATGTGAGATCAGGAAAGGATCCATAATGGTGATTGTTGTAGGAAAGAAATCTAAAGGAAATATCTATCAACTTAAGGGAGTTGATGGACAATGCTTTATGACTCAGGTTAATGATTGTTGGTTATGGAATCAGAGAATGTTTCATATGAACTTTGATAACTTGGTGAGGATTAATGCAGTTCAAGTTGTAAGAGATTTACCAAGGATTACAAATCTTGTTAAAGCTATTTGCATGAATTGTCAGCTTGGAAAGCAAGCAAGAAACCATTACAGATCAAAGGAACAATCTACTACTGGACTACTGGATTTAATTCATACAGATCTCTATGGTTCTGCAAGAGTGAGAAGTCTATAAGGTGAAAAGTAATTTATGCTTTTGATTGATGATTATTCTTGATATACATCAATTACATTTCTTAGAGAGAAATCAGATGCATTAGATAGATTCAAGATGTTTAAAGCCATGGTTGAAAATGAAGTAAATTTGAGGATAAAATGCTTAAGGTCCGACAGAGGTGGTAAATTCACTTCCTATGAGTTTAATATGTTTTGTGAAGTGGGTGGAATAAAAAGACAATTATCTGCTCCAAGAACTTCTCAGCAAAATGGAGTTGTTGAATAGAAAAATAGAACAATTCAAGAGTCTGCTAGATCAATGATTATTGAGGTAGGTTTACCAAAAATTTACTGGAGAGAAGCTATTAACATTTTTGTATATGTATTCAATTGAATTCAAGCAAGAGAAAATAGTAAAATGACCCCCTATGAGCTATGGTGTGGAAGAATTCCTACCGTTAAGTATTTCAAGTGTTTGGAAGCAAATGTTATATTAGAAGGGATGAATCAAATTTAGGAAAGTTTCATGCAAGAAGTGATGAAAGCTTTTTTCTTGGATATTCTACTAGAAGCAAGGCTTACAACTGTTTCAATAAAATACTAAGGAAGATTGTAGAAAGCACAAATGTCAAGGATGATGAAACAATGAAGAATTCAATGGATGTCAATGGATATGTATCTGATGAACTTGATTGCGTAAGAATTGAAGAAATTATGGAAGAACAGGAAAATAATGAGCAAGAGAAGCAAAATGAAGAAGAAGAAAAAGAAGAAGCTTTGGTGGTTTCCCCTAAAACACCTAGATATGTGTGGAAGAATCATTCAAAAAATAAAATCATTAGAGACAAGACAAAAGGTGTATTGACAAGAAGCAGAGTTGTTGGTGGTGAAGTAAATCTATGTTTACTTTCTAAGATTGAATCGAAAATTGTAAGTGAAGAATGTAAAGATGAACATTGGATGGAAGCTATGAAGGAAGAAATTATGCAGATTGAGAAGAATCAAACTTTGGAATTGGTCTCAAGACCAACAAACAAAAACATTACTGGATCAAAGTGGGTATTCAGAAATAAGTTGAATGAGAATGGAGAAGTGGTCAGAAACAAAGCAAGGCTTGTGTGTAAGGGTTACTCACAAGTAGAAGGCATAGATTTTTAGGAGACTTTTGCTCTGGTGGTAAGAATGGAAGCTATTAGAATGTTCTTAGCATTTGCTTCTCATAGAGATTTCAAAGTCTATCAGATGGATGTCAATTCTACATTTTTGAATGGCGAGCTAAAAGAAGAGGTCTACATGGAACAACCTGAAGGATTTCAATTGTCAGATCAACCAGATATGGTATGCAGATTGAAGAAAACTTTATATGGATTGAAGCAAGCTCCTAGAGCTTGGTATGCAAGGTTAGATAGGTACTTGATTCAACAAGGTTTCAACAAAGGTATGGCAGATGATAATCTTTACTTTAAATTTGAAAATGACAAAACCTTGATTGTGGTTGTATATGTTGATGACATTATATTTGGAGGAAATGAAACTATGTGTAAGATGTTTGTGAAAGAGATGCAAAAAGAATTTGAGATGTCTATGTTTGGAGAGATGAATTTCTTTCTTGGGCTACAAATTAATCAAAGAGAGAAAGGAATCTTTATTTCACAGTCTAAGTATGCAAGAGAGATGTTGAAGAAGTATGGGATGGAATGTTCCAAACCGGTATGCAATCCTATGGTGTCTAGTTGCAAATTAGGTAAAGATGACGATTCACTTAAGGTGGATTAGAGCAAGTATAGATCTATAAATTGTGGACTATTGTATTTGACTGCTACTAGACCAAATATTATGCATGTTGTCTATCTTGTGGATAGATTTCAAGAAGATTCTAAGGAAACACATGTTGCTGTTGTTAAAAAAATATTCAGATATTTAAATGCACTTTGGATTATGGCTTGTGGTATCCTAGAGATAATGACTTTACACTGAGTGCTTATACAAATGTAGATTGGGTTGAATGTGTAGATGACATAAAAAGTACATGTGGTGGTGCATTCTTTCTTGGTTGCAAATCGATGGCATGGTTGAGTAAAAAGAAAGATTTAGTTTCCTTATCTACTGTTGAAGCTAAATATATTGTTGCTACATCTTGTTGTACATAAGTTTTATGGATGAAATAGACATTGACAGATATCACAGTTGTGTATGATGATCCTATTTCTATCTACTATGATAACACAAGTGCAATTAACATTTCAAAAATTCTAGTGACACACTAGAGGACAAAGCATATATCTATCAGATATCATTTCTCGAGAGAGAAGGTTGTAGAGAATGAAGCAAAGCTTGAGTATGTCTCTATGAAGGATCAGATTGTTGATATATTTACAAAGACTCTTCCTAAAGATACTTTTGAGTATCTCCAGGAGAAGTTAGGGGTCATTTCCCCTCATTTATTGAAATATATGCATATGGAGATGCATAAATTTGGTGGATCTATGGATCTATCTTTCTTCTAGACTGATGTTTTGGTGGCTACCTCTTAGGGGGAGTAGGTAGTGTCATGTGTTGTCATTGAAAGAGTATTTTGTTCTTAATGTCAAAGGGGAAATCAATGTTAAACATCTTTTTCCTTTGACTTTGATGTCAAAGGGGGAGATGAGAAATATGTGAAAAAAATGAAAGAATGAGAGATGATAACAAAAAAAAGAGATTATCTACTAAGGGGGAGAAACAAAAGCAAAATCATAAGAAGTATGTTCAAAGATAGTATGTTGTCTTTGATGGTTTTTCACATCATGTGTTTCCATCAATCACAAAGGGGGAGATTTTTGCAAGAATGAAGGTGTTGTCATTGATGTCAACTGGTCAATTGGTTATTAAACGGTTGTTGTTGTCATTGATTTCATGAATGCGGGTTATTGGTTGTATATGTCAAGGATATTGAGAAAATTGTATTGAAGGAAGATTGTAGGGTGTTCAGTGGTTGCTCTGGATTTGATTCTATGCCTATGTGGTTTAGATATGTTGATCATGGTTGTTGGAAGCTATTATATCCATATTTTTGCCTTATGATTCATTGTATAGTGCAAGTTATGTTCACTAGTTGTGAACTATGGTTTTCTATGTATCTGGCTAATATCCAAGAGAAATGTTGTTGGTCTGGATTTCTCTTTGGTTAAGTCTTATGGCTTGTGGATCTAGAGTTAATTTTTTATGATTAGGTTGAAGATAACTTCAGTATCTAGAAGGATTGTGCTTAATTGTTCTATGTGTTTTACACTAGTTTGGCTAACCTTGAGTTAAACACTACCTTCATAATTGATGAAGTGTGTTGGGACCTATTTGGGTCCTCATCAAGCATGTGTTTGGGTCACCCTCATTCTAATTCCACCCTAGGATGTTTGGAACTAACCTAATTTAAATTTAATGATTGATGGACGACTTTGGATATGTTTCAAAGTTGAAGACGGTATAAATATAGGATGAGATAGTAGTGAAATTAGAGAAAAGAGATAAGTGAAAAGAAATAGAGTAGATAGATGTGAAGCATATGCGAATTAGTGGGTGTATGTGATATGAG
This sequence comes from Sequoia sempervirens, assembly GCA_007258455.2. NCBI lineage: Eukaryota > Viridiplantae > Streptophyta > Pinopsida > Cupressales > Cupressaceae > Sequoia > Sequoia sempervirens. The sequence goes on along the minus strand of VDFB02000363.1, from coordinate 47,532,248 downwards.
TGTAGCAGATCAGTGCAAAGCCTAAATGTCGAGTTTCTAGATGCAATGAGTTAAAGGTGGACTCTATCATTCATGCATGTCTACAAGTGGTTGAGTAAGTTGTGGTGGATTTATCTATTGCATTGATATTGTCTTCTCTCTGTAACTTATCTCTTCTATCTTCTTTGTATCTCTATGGTAGTGAGCCCTCCAGGTGGTTAACCCTGTTAGACAGTGAATCCTGATCTAGACAGTGAGTCCTTGTTTTGGTAGTGAGCCTTTTTCTTAGGTAGTGAGCCTTTTGTAATCAATTTTGATATTCTATATAGTGTGAGTTAATCCTCACCATGGTTTTCCCTCATTAGGTTTTCCATGTAAATATGTTGTTACAGTGTTTGTGTGATGGTTTTCAGTTTCTTCACTTGCACTTAATGTTTAATCATTTTAGCAGAGTTAATAATTGTGATTGATCTTAGTTCTGGTGAATGTTAAAGTTTAAATTTGCTACAACTGATTCACCCACCCTCTCAGTTGTCTTGTTCAATAGAAGAGTCCTTATGATGAAATCAATACCAATTCTACAACCATTTGTATCATGAATCACCATCCACACATTTTTCTACCCTCTAATTGGGACCAACAACAAGAGAAAAAGTTATATCAAAGAAAGGAACAAGTCAATTAAGCAAAAGAATCAGCAAAAGCAAATCCACAAATAAAATTTAAATGGATACCAAAGAAAAAGCAAGAAAATAATCCCTATTAAACTCCATTAGTCAAATAATCTATGGGGAAAAATAGAAAAGGGAAGTTCATCCAAAAAAAATGTCCAATGATGCAAAAGAAAGATTCAAGAGCGACCTACAAAGTATTGAAGAATTTGGTCCAATCGAATCTCGATATCCACTCATCATTGCTCATCCTCCTAAGTTTGGAAAATAAAAAATTTCAAACTATCGACCAATCCATTTGAATCTCATATCCTTGAACGCATTTCACCATCCACTTCGACATCCATGATGTCCAAATATCATATTGACCTTGTCTTGTTAGTGAATCTTTATCATAAGGACTATAAAGGCACCACAACATGATGTGTGCATCTAGGCAAGGTTAACTCTGGTATCGACAAAGAAGACAAGAATTATCAGGCGTTACACTCAAGTGCTTGTATCTTAGCAAAACAACTACTCCAAGTAGGATACCATTGGTACATTATGATAGTTGCGTCTACATCAGCACCACTAGGTGGTCCAACATGGGTATAAATAAAAAAAAGGAAAAAAGTAAAAATAATAATAATGAAAAAAAAATCAAGAAAATAGTTAAGAGAAATATAGTCTTCCAACGAAACCCACTATGGTGGTGCTTTGGATAAGTACCATGATGAAAACCTAACAAATAGGTGTCATGTATATAATTGAGTATCTATGTGTGCCATTTCATGTGGAAGCATCTCATCCCATCTAGAATAAATCCATGAACCATCTATCCAACCCATTTTCATCCAAATCCAACTTATCTTGATCTTGAAAAAAAAATAGTGTGCACTTCATACTTGTTTATGGCTAAAGTTTTGACATGGGTCATTATCATTGATCCTACCCTATTCAAAATTATCTGATTCATGAAGTATTATCCAACTAATCATTCTCTATCAAAACATGTTATCTTATCACAAGATAATCCTTGGCACCCTTTGCATACCCATCCATCCAATCCATTCATCTTTCTAAGCATTCACCCATGGCATTTCATACCTTTGTTAGACACTAGGGGCAAATACTTACATCTTGCTTCAAGAATAAATCTCGAGCTATATCCTCCAACTCATGTGCTGATCTAAACATTTGCAAACATGAAATCAAATTGGTCAAACAATTTGTAAGAAAAAATCCAAATCACTAGCCTAGGTGATCCCACAATACTTGTTTACAATTTTTGGCCAAACTAGACACTGAATTGATTTTTTCTAACTAAATCTTCACTTTCAGGCACCTATAGCAGCTAAATTGTGAGGAATTTGAAGATTATGCAAACTAGTGATTTGTGACATTTTGTTTGTAGATTATAAATATATTTTTGTCAAAAATTTTGGAATTAGATTGCACTTCTTTTTCCATCTCCTTGGAAAACTAGTTTTTATCAATAAACACCATTTTTAAGGAGTGATGCTCACCATATACAACACAAATTTTTTTCTCTGAAGGATAAAGTTATAATTTTTTTGAATTTAGATTTGTAACTATGATATCTAACCAGTTCATTTTGTTTTATAGTTTTTTATTGAATATTTTTTCCTTAATAAAGTTTTGAAGTCAAACCAATTACAATTTAGACACAGGCAGACCGTATACAACATAACTTTTTTTGTATGTATTGAAATTCAATTTTTTTTACTAGATCAAGGACATCAATACCTAGCCTTAATATATTTTTTAGAATTATTTTGATAATCTGCTATTTTTCCACATGTGCAGAACATAGAGCTTGATTTTCAATGAAAAACCTATGTTTAATCAAACTAGAAAAACAAATACATAATAAAACCAAAACATATTAAAATTATATTGATGGATAGCTCATTCTGAGGACTACCATCATCTAGTTGGGTCTGTGAAGTCTCCTCCATTTTCATCCTCAACTCAAGATTTGAAGGGAAAAATTCTATAGAAATTTTGTGCCAGAGGGGGAGAAGGGAGGGAGAAGGGGGGGAAAGGGAGGTTCGAATGAACCCAGGTTCGAGTGAACCCCCTCTTGTAGTCAATTTTCCATTGTCTTCATCATAAAAAAATGCAAAAAAAGTGGGTCCCATCATTTAATATGGTTTGCTTGAACTGGGGTCCATTTGAACCCCTTTTGGGTCCATTCAAACAGCCTAGTTCGTGTGAACCCCTAAAAAGAAAAATAATAATTCATAGGAACGTTTTTGTAATTTTCCTTCCTCACTAGAATTTTAAACTAGTTTTTTGGGTTTACCCACCCATGACAATTTTGATGAATAAGATGTTCCTTATTAAGCTATACCTTTTATCAAACATCAATCCAAACAATCAACATCAGTTGCTTCTAACTTGCACTTCAATGCCACATCAAACCATTCCAACATATTTTGTTCCAAGCTTAGCTTCAAAATCTTGATCTATCTTATCCAATCAATCCACCATCATCTCAGGATATATCCTTTCCCAATCCTTGGGTTGTTCAACACTATCCTTACATTGTTGTGTATCCTCAACAATGTTATCACTATTGACAATCAATCAATCAAATCAATCAATCCTAGCTTGGTTTTCAAAAAAATCTCAAAAACATCACTGATATCGTCACATATCCATATCCACTTGTGAAAATTGTGCCAAAACATCAAAATTCAAAAAAAAAATTCAAAAAACTATCAAAAGCCAAAAAAATGGTAAAACATCAAAATCCCCAAAAAATTATTGGTTGTCTTGTTACGAGTCATTTTGAGTCCAATAAAGAAAACTATGATATCTTTGTGTGTATAACGTAGGCGATTCCATCAATCAATGAGCCCTTGAGGCATTAGGTCAGTCACCTTAGGTCCCCCTCTTGGTCTCTAAATCTCTCAAAAACACAAAAAAAATCCAAATATCCTAAAAATATCAAAAACAATCTCAAATAACTTCAAAAGCACAAAAAAATTCAAAAAACCTCAAAAATACTATTCTCGTTATCACCTATCTGCAATAAACTATCCATCCATAATAAAAAAATCATCACCCTCATCCTTTGACAAAGCAACCAACAAGAAAAGCAACCATTGAAATCTCAAAAACATTCAAGCAAAAATCATAAAGACTTGATCATTTCCAAACTGAAACAATGCCCAAGTGTTAACTACCTACCTATCAAAATCATCATCAACATCCTGACATGAGTCTTGATGGATAAATCATTCTTATAATAGACCTCATTGATGGATAATATCCCAAGCATCAAAACATCTATGGCAAGTGATACAATAACATTGTTTATCTTTTTTGGTCATATCTTTTGATTTATCTTATTGTCTCATTCCCAAGATCTCTCAAGGATGTCCATAAGGATTTAGAGAGGAAGGAATGGGCCATTGATCATCGATTTCGTATGTCATGCTTGTTGGATATTTTTGCAATACTACCATGGCGAATACTTGCCTTTTGTGTGTGTGGAAGTTGTTTCAGGCGACTCGTTTGACTATTCCATGTTTGGTTCCTCATACCTCTCTATGCACTAGTCCAAAATACTCTGAACTTCTCACCCATACACTCTAGTAAGGTTTCCATATATCTGGTATGAGCAAGAATACTCCTTGTTTGCAGAGTCAAATTCCATGCAATAGATTCAAAGTCGCCTTGGCCCTTAATACCCTAGTGCATCGTGTCTATTTGCTAAATTAATAAGGATAGCTATACTTAGTCTCTCCATGAAGCAAAAGAAAACTCATCATGTTTTACATATCATCAAATAATTATCTATCATTCATCAATGCACATATCCACAAATCAACCATAATCTATGGATTTTTAGCAATTAGATCAAATCACCAAATTCTTCTATCGCCTAATCCTACTAACTATTCTTCACTTCTTACTAACATTTTAGATTGTTGTCAACATATCTTCTATCTGTCCTCACACTTAAACACATCAAATTGACTTGTTGGTAAATTTGGCGCATTATCCAAAATCTTCACCAAATTTCCCAAGGGGGCACCATAATATCCCACCTTTATTGGGGCATGCCAGGGAATTCTGGGGCACATCTTGAACTGATTTTTTTCAAATTATCTTTGACACAACACTCAAAATCACATTGTATCAAAGAGGGGCAAAATGTAGATACTAAAAAATTGTCCCGAGCCCATGAATGATATTTTTACACTAACTTGCATCTTTTCTAATTATTTAATTATCCCTTAATATCACATTCTTCTATTAATTAAATAATTTTATGTTATTTAATTCATTCATTTTATCTTTATTCTTCCTTAATTAATTAAATATATATTTTTATTTAATTATGTTATTGATTACTTTATTCTTCTAATTTAATTAAATAAATTATTATTTTTATTATCCATCATCACTTTTCATCTATAATTAAATAATTGTTCTTAATTATTTAATTATTCATTCTTTCACTTCCTAAATTAGATAATTATTTTAATTATTAATTTATCTACATTTATCTTCTCTCTAAATAAATGAAATTATACATTTTATTTATTTAGCTCATCTTGCATATGTAATAATAATTAATTATTTTAATTAACTATTAAACATTCATGTAAATTTCACCTCATGTTCTAACTAACACTCTCTTCTAGTTAGGGGTGTGATATAACTCCTCAAATTCAAAAAGCAAAACTATGAATTATTCTCTTACAAACATGTGGGTCTAAGCATTAGAATGGCAATGGGTGGGAGAGGGAGTGGGCCTACAAGTTTGAATTTGCAAGATGGAGATGGCGACGATGGTGGTGGGGGCAATCTAGATGAGGATGGAGAGGGGGCTGAGGGGTTCGTTGGGTGTTGTTGCTTTTTCTCCTATGGAGATGTGTGGTGCCTTCTTTAGTGCTGCAGTTGGGGGTGTTGGTTCCTCTGTGGGAGCAGGTGCGGCATTGGTTTTTCTTTAGTCTGTTCCTATGGAGGATTCTTCTTTGATCTATGGTTGGGGGAGGTTGTTCGTTGTTGTGCCTCTATTTTGTTTGATGCGTTTGTGGTAAGGGTTGTTGATGGGATTTTTTCCTATCATTGCTTTGAGAGTGTGTCTTGTGATCGCCTTCTCTCCTTAAGGCTTTGGCTTGGGGTTGGCTTGCATTCTCCCAAGTGGTTCAAGATTCATGTTGCATGGAGAATGTTCTTTGTGTAGGGGCCTCCTATCTCTGCTTGTGTGGTGTTGAGGATGGTGTTGGGTGCTCTTGCTAGGGGCTTGTTGGTGGAGTTTGGTGGTCGTATCTCAGACCCTGACTAGCAAGTAGGGTTAGAAGTGGTTTTGTATGGTGGTGCCTCTCCTCTTTTGCCTTTTGTTGGCTTCCCTTGCTCTCTTTGGATTTTATGGGGTCTTTGGGCCTCTATGAGGGTTGTTCTATTGTTTGGGGTTTTGGTTATTGGTTTGCCTCTAGTGGAGCTATTTTTGGAAAGTTCTTGGCATGTTTCAGACCCTGACTAGCGTGTAGTGTCAGAGGATGTTCTTCATTGTCTTGTCAGCTTTCTGCTTTCTCTTTTTGGAGGTCTGCCTTACCTTTCCCCTTCTCTTTTTGGGCTCTTGGTCTTTTCTTTGGTGTGGGTTTCTGCCTCTGTGGGGGTGCTTTCTTTGTTTGGGATTGTGGTGGTTGGTTTTCCCCTCGTGGAGCTATTTGTAGTGAGTTTTTGGCTTGTTTCAAACCCTGACTGGCATGCAGGGTTGGAGGTTGTTTTTTAATGTCTAGTTGGCTCTCTACTCTCTCTGTTTGTAGGCTTTCCTTGCCCTCTCCCTCTCTTTTCGACCCCCCTTGTCTTTTTACTATTTTTGTTTCTTGTCTGGCTTTTGGGGATTTTGGTCTTGGTGGTTGCCAAGTTTCTCTTGGGTTTCATGTTTATCTTTTCTTGGGTTGTTATGGTTCAACTGGTTGGTTTTCTACCAATTTTCTGGGTCCTCTAGGTTGTGATCCTGGTTGGGTTTGTGTTGCTTGTGGAGGAGTGCTCTCTTTTTCGGTCTCTACTCTAGTCTGACTCTTTGCCAAAGGAGGTTTAAGTGCTCTCAACTATGGGTGTGGATGCTTCTGGGCAGTTTCTTCAGCTATGGTCTTCTTTGGAGGTGGAGACTGCTTCTTTGGAGGTGAAGCCCTTATCTTTTGAGGTGATGAGGTGGGTTGTGGATCAGGTGGGAAGGTCTTCTTTCTATGGTTTTGGGCTTCACTTCTTCCTCTCCTATAGAGGGGAACCCCTTCCTATTGAGGTTGAGGTTGGGTTGGTGTTGTGGGTGGACTGGTGTAGTGGTTATGTTAAAGATCTTCAGAGTTTCTCTTTGATTCCTAACTCTCCTATTAAGGTGGGGAGTTCAGGTTGGTTGGATGGTGCTGCCAATTGGTGCGCTATTGTTTAGTTGGTTCTGGCTGATGGTTTCTTAATTGTCTCTAGTTGCTCGTTGTTGCTTAATACTGGTAAGGGGTATGTTGCAACCTGGTTGATTCAAGCTGATGGTTGCTTGACCGTCTCAAGTGGTTCTTGTACTCAAGTTTCTGTGTAATCTCTAGTTACTTTGGGTTTGAGGTGCCTGTCAAAACCTCCTATCTTGAGTAGATCTGAGTAGTCTTGTTGTATCTCTTTTGATCTGCTGTTGTTTTGCTATTGGTTGTCTAGGTTGATTCCTTGTGCAGCTTGTTCTTCTTTGTGTGGGTTTCGGGTCCCTATCAAAATCTGTCTGTTAATGGTTTCGGGTGCATTCAAAACCTGATTTTCCCTCTTAATCAAAACACTCTCTTCCAGTTCACTTTTCATGCAACTAGTTAACTCACAGTCAGTTTGAGTTATCTTCCACATAAATAATTTTTAATTATTTAATTATTCTTTTATTCCATATTCTTCTAATTAATTAAATAAATCATTATTTATTTAATTATTCATTATGAATTTTCAACTATAATTAATTATTAATCTTCCTTTTCCACTATAATTAAAAATGATTGTTTAATTATTTAATTATTCATTAGCTTTTTATTCTATAGTTTTGATTATATGGGAAAAATGGGTTTTGAAGGGACCCGAAACCCTTTACATCAAGTTACATCAAAATGCCGCTAAATAAAGAGAAGATCAAATAAGGCACTAGCAACAACCAACAACCAAAGCCATCCAAAAAATAGTAGAAAAACATCAAAACAAAAAAGCTATAACAGACCAATAACAAGAGAATTACTTCAAATTTTTTAGAGTATTCTAAGCCACCTTAATCTCTTGATTGTAGTACAGGTTAACCATATCCATCAATTCCTATTTTTCTTCTTCAAAATATTTCCTTAGACTACCCCTTGCTCTAGTACTCGAGCCTTTAGCCTCCTCTTTGGCATTCTTCTTACCCTAGCCTCCTCTCTGACACTCTTCTTACCCTTCCCCTTGGAAGCTTGATCCTTCTCATACATCTCAACAAACTGCATTTGATCCTCACACAGTTGGTTTATTTTATCAAGGAGTACCTTGAGAGAATCCTCACTTTTTTTGACAGACATATGGCTACTATGTAAGAGCTTTTTAATATCCTCATTAGTTTCCTTGACCTTTCCCTCCAACATGCACAAGCAGCTTTCGCACCTAGCTTTGAAATTAGAAAAATAACGTTCTAGATCCACCATCCTCTCAATGAGTAAATTCGAGGATGATCCTTTTGGTTGATTAGCCAAATTCTCCTTCAAGCCTCTGATTTTAATGATTACCTTATTAAACTCCTTTATCACCCATTTGGAAAATTTGAAGGTACAAGTGGTGCCAGCTCTGGCCATGTCCAACAACTTGAACATAAAAGTGTTATCATCATCAAGATATAAGAAATCATCAGAAAGAGGATTAATATTTGTAATTTTTGGCTTATCCAGGATCGGGTTCTTACCCATAGCCTCCCTCACACCCTTCTTTGTCAAAGTATCCTTAATAAACTTATCACCATCATCGTTGACAACATGGGGAGTCTACCCAACAGGAGAATCTTCCATAATTACAACATTGTTAGCCATGTCCTTCACTTGTTTTGTGGTTCCTCTTGTTCACCCATTCCACAACCTTTAGACTCTGACCTATGCATCTTAGCCAGTCTCTTAGAAGCCCTTCAGTGAAGCCCCAAGTATACATTGTCCTCCAACTGAACCAAATTCTCTTCCTCATCCTTCCTAGAATCTTCAAAATCCCAACCACGCAACATAGCCTTCTTTTTGGTTGTCTGTTGTTGAGGCCCAACTTTTTTCTACACAGAATTACCCTCATTAGATAAGGACCCACCAAAATTTGTCTCATGAATGACCAATTTCTTGGCATGACCCTTCTTTTTTAGAGTCCCCTTCTTCCTCTTTTAGAGTGGGAGTTAGCAAGGGATGATGAGATCACAACACTGTTTGTCCACCTTCCACTCTTCATCCCCATCATCATCAGTATTCGAACCAAAAGAAAATGAATAATCACTAATGGTATTCTCTTTGCCCTTGACAAATTTAGCCAGTTTGTTAGATCTCACAAGCTCCATGATGAGCAAGATGAGCCCTTCATGGAACATAGGGGTCCTTTGATTCTTGAGGTGGGAATAGACTGAAGCCTCCAATGAGGAGAGGAGAAAAAATGAAAATGAAACATACAAATCATGTATGAAATGATTGATCAGTGTGAAATGATGCCCTAAGATAGCAAAAAATTGACCATCAAGGGTTACATACCTCATGATAACTTTTGCAACATCGACCTAAATATGCTTGAGTGAAAGACAATCATAACCCCAAGAGGGAAGTTTTACCAGGTTGCCCTTCTCATTACCATTAAATAATTGATCCATTGCACATGCACTAATAATTAATTATTATTTCCTCATGCAAAAAGCTAACTCACCCTTCTTCCCCCAAATGATAAAATAATACATTGTTATTTAATTATTCTCATTTCTCATATTCTGCTATTAATTAAGTAATTTAATATTATTTAATTAATTCATCCCCAATCATCATTTTTAACTAATTAAATAAATCATATTTATTTAATAAAGAGCTAATTTAGCCTCACTCCTCCTGATTAATTAAATAAATATTAATTATTTAATTATGTCACTAACTTCATTTATTCCTCTATTCTAATTAAATAATTACTAGTAGTTTAATTAAACATTCACCATCATGCATAAATTAAATGATTATCTTTATCTATTTAATTGACCTTTTCCATCATACATAAATTAAATAATTATCTTTAATTATTAATTAATCTATTCTTCCACCTCTAGATTAAATAATTACTTTAATTATTTAATCCCTCACATTCACACTTCTTCTAAATTAAGTAATTACATTAATTATTTAATTCTCCTCTTTTATCTCAAACATCATCCATTAATAAATAAACATTTTATTTATTAATCAATCTTATCTTGCACGTTCCTCCAATAATTAATTAATTATATCATGCATTATTCCCTCAAATCTTAATTGACACTATCTCTCAGACAACTGATATTAATTGACCACTCTTTTGATCAATCAATTCTCTTAACTCTTGGACTCACTTGGAGTCGTTTGATCAATCAATTCTCTTAACTCCTAATCACTTGGAGTCTTCTTATCAATCAATTGAATTAACACTTCAATCAATATCTCATGCAACCAATTAACTAGAATCCTACAACCAGATGCAGTCAGTTAAGTGAACAATCAATTCCTCTCACTCATTCTCAGCATTTGATATCAAATCAACACAAGTCTTAATCCAGATCATTCATCTGAATCAATCAAATCTATAAAATAGCCCTTCATCCTTCACATTCATCTACCTAGAATTTTCATAGCTAAGTCATGTCTATTTGAGCATTCATCTTGAGCAATTGAGAGAATTTATCATAGTATCTAGGTCATCACACATCAAGCTTTTGTAAGCTATCATGGAGGATTTGTGCTCAAGCAATCCAACATTTCAACCAACACAAGCTACTCCACAATGGGATGGTAAAGATTGTTCATATTTTGGATTCATTTGTTGTTTTAATTTAATTATCTAACCCTTATTTGAATTCAAGGTTTGATTGCAATCATATCTCATTTGTATGTGTGTTCTACATCATGTTTTTGAGTTCTTTGTTTGAACTCATTGTTGAAAATCCATTCCACTTTTACCCCTTACGCTTGTGAATCATCACGTCCTTTCAACAAGAAAGGGGAATAAAACAAGCTCCTTGTAAGAGCTCATATATGTCATGCTTACTCTTTTATTTGATTTTGAGATGGCAAGGCTTGAGTCTTAAATGCTACACCATGTTTAGTAGGATGTCTTTGTGCAAGCTCAATTGTGAAAAAAATCTAATAAGTGATGCACTTTGGTTGGTAGAAGTAGGCAATCCTAACAACCCTACAATTGAATATAATTAGAAGAGGAGCCACTTCAGTCCTACAAACAATCAACACCAACAATGAGAAAAGGGGTCCCTTGTTGCATGATAGTTTTTTGTTCTAAAAAATGTGATCAACACTTATAGAAGAATCAATATTTGTCTATTCTCTATGGCTTTGACATTAACTTTCACAAAAAAAAGTAAGGAAATAAATAAAATAAAAAAGACTAAGCCTCTAAATTGTGCTTTGAATTCAACCCTAAAACAATACAAAATTAAGAAAGCTTCATGATCAATGTTGAACATAAACTAACACTAAAAAATGGTTAATATTTATAAGTTTCTATAATACATATTAGTGAATTTGTAATGTGTGGAGAAATTGTAAATATCAATATTGTTAATTAATGAGATTTACTTCAATTTATTTTTCATTAAATGTGCAAAATATGAGCACATTTTTTTTTTAGAATATTTCTATATTGAAATTGCAATTAAAAAAATATTAAACCTTGTTGTCAATTTCACTATGGGTATCTACCATTATAAATTTTATTATTTGTTGTCCTTTGATTTCCCTATCCATATTTATCAAGATTATATTCAAATAATGTAGAGTTATTAATTTTTTAGTTAAAAAAAAAACCCAAAATAAATCCAAAACAATTAATCAATAATATTTAAGATAAATGATATATTTATCATTTTAAATAATATCTTAATATTTTTCACTAGATAATATATAATTTTTATTTTTTTTCTATTCAATATAATAAAATAAATCAAAATAATAATTAGATATGCAATTCTCATTACAATAATATATAATCTTATTATTATTTAATTTATTTTTTGCGAAAGATTTTATCCCATGTGAAAATGAAAAGAATACGAACATATAAAGAAATCACTCATTGATTTTTTAGCTATCGACAAAGAACTTCGAAGATATCGCCAATAATCACTCATTGATGTTTTAAAGTTCTGTCAACTCCAGCAGGTATCATTAAATATGAGGAGACGTTAACATGACTGATGGGATTAAAAAACGACAAAAACTAGACAAGATTGGATTGGAAACAGCTGTAAACTGGGGGAAACAGCTGTATACACGTACAGTTTGACTGCGCTTTATACAGAGAGAATTGCTTGTCATCGGCACCGTAGGTAATGTGTGATAGGAGTTCAATTTCTGTAGAGCTGTTTCGTTTCAATCCTCTCTAGAAGAATTGAAGATGGAAGAATACGTGCCTCCCACAGCTAAGATTCCTTTCCAAAGCAATAAGAAATACCACGTGTTTCTGAGTTTCAGGGGAAAAGATGTGAGAAATACTCTGGTTGTTCGTCTCTTTGAAGCTCTCTCCTCTGCAGGACTGCAGGTCTTTCTAGACAGCCACAAATTGGAAAAGGGGGAAATAATTGGGTTGAGCTTGGAAAGAGCGATCGAGAGCAGTGCCATACGCATTCCTATATTTTCAAAAGGCTATGCAGACTCTGCATGGTGTCTCAAGGAGGCCGCCGCCATGCTGAGAACTCCAGGCTTGATCATCCCTTTGTTTTATGACGTGGATCCAACTCACGTTAGATATCCTCAAGGGAACTTCAGTCCGTAAAAGAAGTCATTTGACAAGCATTATGCCCATTCAGACCAATACCAAAGAGAAGAGATTGAGGGCTGGAAGTATGCTCTTCAACAGATCTATCCATGTCTAAAATTTTATGGCTATTTTGTTCGATACCAAGGAGAAGAGATTGATGGATGGAAGGATGCCCTTAAAGAGATCTGTTCCCGCTCTGGATGGTCCATGGATACAACTGGAGGGTAAGTAACGTACCTCAGTCTCTTTCTGCATGCTTTTCTATATTAAGTGCTATCTATGCTTCCATTCAGCCTAGCCATTATTTCAGGATAGGGTTTTATGAAATAATTTTTTAATAATAATAGGCAAATGCCTTCATACTTGCAACATAGCTTTTATGAAGCTTTCTCACAATTTTTTATGGTTTAATTCAACTCCTTATCATAAATAAAGTTACATTCTTAAATTAAATTATTAGCTTAACATAATTAAGCAATAATAAATAAATATTTTAGGAAAACAAAATGTTGGAGATATGGAATATGATGTTGAAATAAATGTTTAAGAGATTAAAATAAATAAATAAGATATTTAGCTAAAATTTTGATGTAGATGAGTTGCAATAAATATTAGGAAGTAATTTATTTAGGAGAAAAAAATGAAGCTTAGATAAAGACTTTGGAATTAGTGAAGTCTTTATCTATTATAATGAGTCATATTCACAACTACAAAAGTTTGAATTATGTTAATCTAATCTCTCTCAAACTTTGAATTCACTTTAACTATCCATGTCTATTTTTGCATAAAAACTAGTTGGTTTTGTCAAGAGTTTGCTAATGGTTGTGAATATGTCTCCCTTTGATCAAACCTAATAAGGATGTCAAGTTAATTTTGATAATATTGCAAACAAAAAAAGCAAGTGCATAAGAGATGATGCAAACATGTAATGCAATAATCAATGCTTTGATTCAATCTAATCTCTCTCAAACTTTGAGTGCTCCCATTCACTTTAACTATCCATCTCTATTTTTGCATAAAAACTAGTTGGTTTTGTCAAGAGTTTGCTAATGGTTGTGAATATGTCTCACTTTGATCAAACCTAATAAGGATGTCAAGTTAATTTTGGATAATATTGCAAACAAAAAAAGTAAGTGCATAAGAAATGATGCAAAAATGTAATGCAATAATCAATGCTTTGATTCAATGCTCAAATGATTAACTATAAGATTTTCTTATGAATTTTAGGCATATCACAATGAATAAGGTTTACGCTTTTAAATAAAAGAGAAATGAAACATTCATTAGTTTATTTAACAAATGCTAGTCAATGATAAGCGCAAGGATGGATCTATATTTTGAACTTAATGTTTGAAAATTCAAGTGTTATTTCTACAATCATGGATTTAACCCAAAGCAAGAAATGGGTAAATTTGACTAGGGCCAAACCCTTAGGGTTAATGTAGATTCCAACTATTAGGGTAAATTATTCCATTTATATGCATTTCATCGCATAAATAGAAACTAACCAAAGCGAGTCCCAAATGAAGGGGAAAATTGCAAGATATGTAATTTTTGCAATTAAATTTTTCCCTACTCTTATTTACATGTGAACTATCATGAGAATGTATGTCAAAATAAAATCAAGTAGCCTGACATAGTACATTTATTTAAACACTCATAAAAATGATACATATGTCACTTCTTGGAATACGCTTCTTTATAATGAGTGATCCATCTTGGAAAACTGCAAAACAAAAAAGAAAAAAAACAATGAATAACATCATAGAGGCATTTAAAACAAAATTATTCCATCTATAATTGAAAGAAAAAGCAAAAAGAGGAAAGGGATGAAATGTATTTTTCTTGTGGTGGAACATTGATACAAGATAAGGAAACAAACCAATATATACTACCTTGGGATAGAAAAAGTAATGTGGTACTATTTGAAATAGCCTTTGATTATGTAATGATTCCTATAACTATACTTAAAAAAAGAACTTTGGTACCCTTATTTGCCCCTTCTAATTAATTTCATGTAAAGAATGCAATTAATTTTCAAGGGAGTAGAAAAATATTTGAAATTAATTTAATCTTGGAGAGTTTAATAATGATGTTTAAGGAATATAAGGATAGCATCCTTTGACACCATGAGAAGATACTAAAGGTATGTTCATGAAAACATATATAGTGATAGGTAGTAATATACCCCCATTGTTAACCCCAAATTTAATGCTATGAGAAGGGATTATGTAAGAACATATAAGTGTGAGATATTGAATCATGTTAAACTTAATAGGGAAGTATTATCATCCTAAAAATTAGTAACATAAGATGGCTTGTTGTTAGTATGTAATGGGAATAAGCATAGAGTCACAAAGTGTGAGCATGGTAATCATGGAGGATCCAATAACATCAGAGAAAATACCATATTAGTAAAGAACATGGTCAACAAGAAAAATCATAAGCATTCAAATCATATGGACTAATCATGGAAGTATATCTCATCAATAAAGTAGAATAGTGGCCAATGCCATAAAGTTGTGCCCTCCAAGTATGAGACACCATATAAATAATGTAATTGATAAATATGTAGAGCATGAAAGCTCTAAATCGTAAGAAAAATATTTGAAGGATCATCTTCCAAAAAATTGTCTTTATCCAAATTGTGTGGATTGTGAACATTCTTAAGTAATTTAATGCCAATATGATGAATCACTTTTTGTGAATGTACTTGATATATGAGGAGTCATTGTGGGGCCATTTGTTATATCTTGCCCTTTTACCTTTGGAGTAGAGTATGTTTATGCCTTTGAAGTATTTGTATTTTTCTTTGGGACCCATATGGAGGTAGTACCATTAGAAGAAGTGATAATGGGATTGTCAAATTTTACTTTCTTGTTCATTCTTGGAGGATAGGGATGAATTCTTCTTTTTTTTGATATATATGAAGGATGCGAAATAAATTAATCTTGCTTCACTTATGGGGAGGACAAGAATTGTAGGTTATTTACTGTGCTCAAGAAACCTCAAGGCAATGAAGAGGGATTCATGTGCTCCTTATCTTGTTTTTCATTTTATTCTTGTTCTTGGTTCCTTTACTATAATGCATATTTTATAACTTTCAAATTGATTCTTCTATTGACAAAAACCCTTATCGGGCTCTCAAGAGTTGTTCCTCATTACACCTAAAAAGAGGAAAGCCTTTGATAATGTACAAGATGAGACCAAGTTTGTGAATCATCTGGAGAAAGAAAAATGATAGCTCAAAAAGCCCTAATTTTGTTGGGGATATGGGGACTATTGATATTTCAGATGTAGAAGGGTAGGTTAAAGGTAACGAAGGGATTGGGTAGTGTAGTGTGAAGACTTCAAGGGGAGAAGACTAGTAAGGCTTGTGAAAGCCTCTGCTTCTATTATTTCAAGAAAGATTATAAAGGTAAGAAACTTGTGTTTGATAATGAGGAGGATGAATTTGAGGATGAGGATGTGTCTAGGGAGGAATTCTCACATGAGGATTTAGAGGAGAATGAGTTGGATGACTATGAGGTTGAACAAGGGAAATATGGAGAAGACTTTGAGGAGGAGGAGGAAGGAAAAAAAAAAGGAAGACAAAAGAAAGGCGAAAAACAAAGAAGATAATGTTGAAGAAGGTGAGGAAGACGAAGATGAGGAGAACGATATGTGTGAGGAGAATATTTTTGTGAATTATTTTCCAAGTAAAGAGGGTGGTGAGGAAAGAGTTTATGGTAGGACTTCTTCTCTAGGTACAAAGGTGGGTGAGGAAATAGTTTAGTGACAACTTTAAGAAACTGCCCTTAAAAAAAGATATAAAATCTTGGTGAATCTTTCCCTTTTTTAGGAAAATATATTAATTTCTATTGGCGAATCTTTTCTTTTTTTCGAAAAAAATAATTTAATTGGCAATTTTTTTTACATTACTAAAATTTTATAGAAAGTTTTGGAAAATCTTGAAAAAAATAAGAAAATGCATTAATTATGAAGGAGAATCCATCCAATCTAAAAATAATTCTCATGGAAAAGTAGGGGCCCAAGGGTGGAAATTATCGTTGGGTTTAAGGGGTAGACTATAATATTACTTGCCACCATTGTTTTAAAATATAATATAATGGCCCTCATTGTATTTTGCAAGGTAAAATGTACCCATAATTTGTAATTCTCATGGGGCTCGGAATTTCTTTTAGATCATTGATCTAACAACCCTCATTGTACTCTACGAGGTAAAATGTACCCACAATCAATAATGCTCATGAGACCCAAAATTTTGGGCCCCATGAGCATTATAAATTGTGGGTACATTTTACCTCATGGAATACAACAAGGGCCATTATATTATATTATAAATCAATAGTGGAAACTAAAGATTAGAAATATGCTCCTAAAGAAACTAATAATTAAGATATACTATCATTGGCCCGAATTAATATAGATTTCTACTATAATTTATAAAATTTAGGAAAATTTGATCTAATCATGTATCAAATATTGTGGTGAATTTTTGAGTTTATTTTTTTAATAAAATAAATTCTTTGGCGATTTAAATATGACTATAATAAAATTTTGTAAAACTGTGGCGATTCAAATCACATTATAGCTCAAACTATAAGCCAATTTTGGATTCCCAAATTTCAACTATTAGCCAATTAGCGAATATTAGCCACTAAAAAAATCACTAAAATAGTTGTTGATAGGGAATATGGTTATGACAATAACTTGGACACTCTAGGCACTATCAAAATTGAATTGACCAATCTTCATATTAGAATAAGGTAGATGGAGCAAAAGTTGGAAGGAAACAATTTGCATGAGAAAATGATGATGGAAACTTCCCTTGGAAAACTTATTTTTGTTACTAATGAAGAAGGTTGTGATGGTAATAATGTTTAGCTATTGAAAAATTAAAAACAAAAGAAGTAGGTAAACAAAACGCCACTAAGGGGGTGATAAACAACAAAGACGTAATGCACAATCAAGAGAAAAATTCTTGGGAGGTGTCTCTTGACTCCCTATTAGAAGATTGGAACCTCATTTGTCAATGTTATTTCTGGCTCTTTGGAGTCATTTTCAGTTAGGTTAGTTGTTTTTTGGTTTGGTGGTGTTGATGTTTGTTGGGTTTTTGTGCAATCATGCATTCTTGCATTCTGTCCTATTGATTTAAGTTTTTATTTTAAGTTGTTTTTTTTATGAACTTATGGGATTATGGAACTTTCCTTGCTAATCTAATAAAATACAACAAGTCTTCTATTTTATATTATATTAAAGTATAAGATCTATGAGTACGTCATTAATGAATATATCTATTTTTTGACAATATGTAATGGACCATAATGAATATTTTATGGTATTTGAACTTTATAAAGTGTAATTAGTGGAGTGCAAGGTGGAGGAGGAGGTGTAGCATTAATTACAACTACTCACACAAAGGCATGTCTATGCACATCATCCACATTATCCTTCTCATGTATTCTAGTATCATCCTCCAAATTATTTGTATGATCTAGAAAGGGGTTTGTGTAAATTTTTAATTTGATTTATAGGTACACCCAAATAATTTTCATTATTATTAACACCTTCAACATGAATCATTTTTTAATATGAGGTCTTGCACCTTGTTCTTGAGGCCCATGTATGATTGAGTATGATGACTTCTTACTATATGTAGGTTGAAAATGTCATTATATGACCTAATAAGTGCTTTGTTGGGATCTAGTGGATATATCAAAAGAAGAGTAATCAAATTAGGCTCAATGATTAGTATTTGAAGAACACCATCCAAAGATTCTCATAGTTTTGTGAACTTTCTAGGAGTGATTAGTTTAAATGAAGGAAAATTAGAAGTAATAACAACTTGATTAACATTACCCTTTATATCATTACCCTTCAAAAAATATTTGATTTTTAAAAATTACAAGGTTAAGATGATAGAGATGACACATATCTCAATGTATTTGATTCTAAGCATTTGGCCTCAAGATTCTTCAAGTGTGTATGTATATCTAGAAAAGAGAGGAATCTACTTACACACATTATTCTTAGTAATTAAAAGTAGTGCCTCAAAATCTATAATTTGTAACTCATCATCATTAAATTAGTACTTTAGTTTACCAAAAAAATATTGAAACTTTTAGAAAACATATCATGGATAAGCTCATGACTTTAGTGGGTGCACTTATTAAGATCATTCATTGTTATCTTCAAATTCATATTGATGTGAAAATGCCTTAGAAATATAGTGGTTAAATCATGAATGGATTTTATTGAACTAGGATATAATGAATAAAATCATTGAATAGCATAATCCTTTAAGGTTTGTAGAAACAATTGTGAAGAGCTTATCATCATTTGCATAATCTATGCAAGCAACGATAAAAAGATTGTTTATGAACACTTGGGTCTCTTTTCCTTTATAGAGTTTAAATATAGGGGCAACAAACTCAACATGAAATAGATATGTAATTGCCTCAAATGATAATGCATGTGCTATGGTGGGTTACACACAATAGAATCATTCTTATTGTTGCTAATTTCCTTCTTAAGAATGGCCATCTCTTGTATGCATGTGATACAATGGAGTAAGTATAATTAGGTTGTGAGAAAAGAGGTGAGTTAATGGCTATGGATGGATGAATCACATTATGAGAAATGTTAATCATTAGGTGGGACGGAAAATTAGCATGAATCATGGGTTGGGAGGGAGGAATAGTATGTGATTGATAGGAATAGATGGTGTAACACTAGTGGCTATGTGGGTAGAAAGTAATAAATGGGACACTAGAGGGAATATATGCACTAAAAGATGCTATGGTTGGTGGAGTAAAGTTGGGAGGTAGGTTGTGTTAAGGGATAAAGTTTTAGAGTGAAATATAGAGGGAGGATGGGTGGTAGTAGGGGCTACACCGAGGTAACAATGATGCTCATAAGAGTATAAGAGGTAGTTTTAGAGCTAGGATTTTGAGAAGAAGATATGTAGGGTGATACACCATTAGAAGAGGCCAATAAAAATCCAAGATTGTTTAAAATATTTGTGTATATTTGTAAAATTACACCCCTTGCAATTTCACATACATTCTTGCATCTGCTTTGGTGTCCATTCCCCTAGCATCTTGAGTAGGCTCATTTTAGCCCCTGCATCAACCTTTTTCCCTTCTCAGGATGCTCTAGCACCCCTTTTTAGCAACTACCATCGTGCATCAACTTTGCGTCAAACCTTATGCTTTTCTTGTTCTCATCGTTTCGTAGCATGATGTGTTTGGACACTAGCGTGCCACATAGATGTCTGCGTGCCATGCTAGTGTCCTGTGACCTTTCAACGTTCAAACGACCGTTTTCGAGCATGTTTGCCACTTGTCATCTGCTTTGGTCGATGGTAACAACTCGAGATTCCTTGTAACCACCCGAGAAGCTTCATTTTGCTTCTCTTCTCTCCTTAAATTCCATCTCTTCAATTAATATTGGGTCTTCCTTTGCTCTAGATTCATTCCAACTTCATTCTAGCTTCTTTCCAGCTTTGGCTCTTGCAATCTCTCTTGCTCTCTTGTTTGCACAACTCTTTATAGCTTGTTACAACCACTTCAAGCACTCTCAAGCTCTCTTAGCAACACTCTTTGTAGCTCTCTTGGCTCTCACATCTATCTCCCTTCCCTTATGCTTGTGAGCATCTTGGGACTCTATATCCCTTATCTATTGCATCCTTACTTCGTGATACGGGTTCTCCTCCTTGAGCGGGGATTACTTTTATCACCTCTTTTGTGATACGAGTTCTCCTCCTCGAGCGGGGTTTACTTTTATCACTTATACTTGGTGGTGCGGGTTCTACTCCTGAAGCGGGTTTTGCTTTCACCACACGCTTTGTCTATTTTGGTTCATTTCTCTCTTTCTATCTGGTTGTCCGTGGAGGTGGGAACACCAAAACGAGGGTTTGAATGAGGCAAACCCCTATACAACCCCAACACTTTCTCTAGATGTTACGCTTGTAGGTATTGAAGACATTCATGTGCCGGAGGCTTCATCACTTGCATGGCTGTGAGCATTTCCTTTATTCTCCATCTCTTTATCATTTCTATTCACTTCATTTCATTTCTATCACTCTCTGTTACTTTCTCACATTCTGTAAGTTCTTAGCAATAATCTTGCTAGTAGTCATTTAACTATTTTATGTGATAAATTCGCTTTCTAGTCTGTACGTACGCTAGCGTGCTAGAGAGACGCCAACGTGCCACGTTGTCATCCTAGACCCGCGCTGCTGTCCTTTGGTCGAGAGCCTGTCAGTTTGTCTAAAAAACCTTCATGACCTGCTCTTTCTGATCCTAGAACTCTCGCCGCTGTTCCTTGAGGTAGTTTAAGGTAGTTTGCCCTGTGAGGCTCTCTGAATGAAGAGAACTCGTGAGTAGCGAATCCTCCTTCTCTACATTTTGGTGAACTCGACGTTGAGAGGAGTATTTTTCAAAAACTAGGAATTTATTTACCCTTACTTGTAGGGTCATAACTTTTGACTCGGTGCTCGGAATTCAGAACCGTTTGCACCGTTAGAAAGGTCTCTAAGAGGACTAGTTTATTCCCTAAAATACAGTGCCTTTGACAACTGAATTTTAGGGATTGACACAAGTTCCGACCCCAAATTTCGCTCTGAAGACCTCTGAAAATGTGAATTACTAGAACCTAGAAAATACTAAAAAACATGAAAATCTATATTTTTTCAATTTTTCTTAGTTCTATCATCAAAATGAATTTAATATCCTCTTTTATTAGTTTAGTTTCTGATCTTATTCAAAATGTTAATGATGTTCCATTTCATGCATGTGATGGTGACTTGGCTTTGCCCATGTCACTCGGTATCTTTGATCCTTCTCATAAAATTCCTTGTGTCGGAGGATATTTTATTGCAAGAAGATGAAATCATTGATACCTTTCTTAATATTACTCTACCTTCTCTCCATTCCAATGCACTCTCTTTTAGAGATGTTGCATTGGTGAATGATGAATCTCATATTTGTTTTGATGCGCTCTCCTCTAGAGATGATGCATTAGCGCATGATGAATCTCCTTCCACATTTGATCTTGTTTGGATCGATGTTGAGAATATCTTCAAATAAGTACTCCACTAGTTGTGATGAGTCTGTAAATGTAATCTATGTCTCTGCTGCCCCTCAAAGGCCTAAGAATCTTGTCATTTATGTTACCCTGACTAGTCCTCCTAAAAGGATTTGTTCTATTGATGGTGTTCCATTTGATAGTGAATCTCCTGATATTCCTATGGCTCCCTCTTATAAAGCGAAAACCCATACTTATGAGAATAGAATGAATAAACAACCAAGCCTTCTTTAAGCTCCTAAACCTACAACTGAAGCACCTAGTGATTGCGATCTTGTTGAGCAATCTAGGGTTACTTCGACCAAGATCTCACTATGGGACTTGCTTCAGTCTACTCCGGTTTATCAAGGTATGCTTCAAGAAGCCTTGCAAAAGATCCTCTTGCCTTCTTTCACTAGGCCGACGGATGCTAATGCGTTGATGGCATATATTCATGCAGATTCTCTGAATATTACGTTCTATTCGTAGGAACTCCCGCCTCTGGAAGTACAAAAGCAAGAGGACCCTTTAATGATCATAGTTAACATTAGTAATATCATCATTAGATGTACTCTCATTGACGTTGGTTTAGCGCTCAATGTATGTAGCATCGATCTATTACTTAAGATTAATATTGATTCATCTTCCCTTAATGCTTCTTTTGTTGGCATTCATGGGTTCGATAACGTTGGTTGACAAGCCCTAGGCATGATAGTTTTGCCTTTGAGGTTGGAACCTGTTACCGTACCCACCCTTGTATATGTTATGTTAGAAAAGTTACCTTATAACCTTCTTCTTGGTAGACTGTGGATTCATGCTATGGGTGCAGTCCCATCTACCTTGCATAAATCTATTAAGTTTTTTTGTAACAATAAAGTAGTCACAGTCAAGGCTGACTCTGAGGCTATGCACTTATGTGAAATGGTAGATGTTGGTCAAGTTTCGGCTATGCCTACTCTTATTCCTTCAATATCTTACAATGTGTCGATGTCTACTCCAACAATACCTACTACAAAGGATGCTCTTAAGACAAATATCCCTGAAGAAGATCCTTCTAAAGCAAGAAATCCTAAGTCTATTCCTTCTCAAGAAAACACGTCTCGGCGATGATTGGGGTTCTCTAGACTTTACAGATTCCTTCATTTAGGAATATAAAGTTGACCCAATCCACTTGAGCCTTCCAATAACATCATCCACACCCGTTATCAAAGATGATTATTCTTCTCTATCACGGGGTAGTGTGAACATAAATTGTAATGTTCTTAGTATTGATTCTCCTTCTGAGGAAGATGATTATGCTTTTGCTAAAGAGGATAATGTTGGTAGTCTTGTTAATAAGGATGATGGTGATCCCATAGAGGAGCATAATCCCCCTTGCTGGAACAATGCTCTCTATGAAGGTCCTCCTCCTCAAGATTTTCAAACACGTTATGGCCTTGGCTTTAGGCTTGCCTCTAAATACGACTATGGGCATAAAGGTTGTGGGCGTAATGAATAAGGCATTTAGGTCCCTATAGAATTCACACCTTGTAAGCATAATTTGGGGCTTGGTTTCTCGAATGAACAATCTCAATGGAAGCCATGGTTGAGTGACATGAATTCTTCTCAACCTCATTCTGTTAAAAAGATTCATCTGCCCTTGTCTTCTATCTTTGTGTCTTCTTCTTCTTGTGAGGAGTCAAAAATTTCTCCACAAAAGAAAGGGTTGCTTCCTACTCATTCTTTATCTGAGCAAGAGCGTATCTTGTTGCCGCTTCTCAAAGCTCGCTTGATCACTCTTCCTTCTCCTACACGTAAGAACTTTCACGAGCGTGACAAAGAAAACATTATTTCTTTGCATACCATCGAGTGCTTGGCCATTCCACTAGTGAATGTTGTTGGAGTGAAGAAGACACTGAGACGGGGGGGTGAATCAGTGTCTTAGACAAATTTTAACTTTTTCCTTGAAAAAATAATTGAATAATTTATGCTCTTAATATTTCAATGATAAATACATTCATGACTTGAATGCAATCATTAAAGAACTGAAATAAGAAATATTAAAGCAAACCAAAGATCATCACAATCTTGAAACATTATCACAACAAAGCAATGAGACCATAACACAAAGAATTTGACAAGTGGAAAACCCTCTAGGGGTAGAAAAACCACTCCAGAAATGATGCCTCACTGCCTTAATCTGAAAACTTTCTGTTTACAATGCCTCATTGGAAATACTATCTCACTGATAGATTTCAAATGCCTCACTCGCAATAAAACAATGCCTCACTGGTAGTACTATCTCATTGATAGATTTCAAATGCCTCACTGGCAATAAAACAATGCCAAGAATGCCTCACTCGCAATGATAACTTGTGCCTCACTAGCATATTTTAATCACAAACAATAGAGAAAGTAAGATACAAAGGGTTACTTTGTTTCACTGTATAACCATCACTTTCAGAAAACCAATACATTAATATCCTGAAAACTCAAAATGGGAGTCTTCAAAATATTAAATGTATTTTACAACTTTTACAAGACAAATTGATGCATTCTATCCAGGAATGACCACTCTATCATAGTATATGATATTGCAACAGAATCATCAATCAGAACAATGCCAAATCACTATTTTTATAATACCCAAAAATGATATTGACTTCTACCATCTATCAACAAAATAACTTAAAATTCCATAACTTTTTTTGACCTCGTGTTCTGCTGTTTTACCATACATAAATTGTTGTCAATTCAATGAACATTATGCATTGTATGCATTTGTAATATGCTCTTATATACAAGGTCAAAATTGTGCCCTAGCAATGGAGTTTTTTTTTTTAGACACAAAACAATAAGCCCGCATATATAAAGAATAAGAGATTCTATGCGACACCATAATGGACATGAAGACCACAAAAAATAAAAAACTTTGTGCTTCAAAGTAAGAATACTTGGTTGAGCAACAATGTTACCGAAATGAAGCATGGAAGTCGACCAATTGAACTTTTTGTGCCTAAAACCCATTTTCTTCCATTGTTAAACCACCTGAAGCTGAGCATTGTCTTTTCAAGCACCACTGACACATCATTCTTCAACTGCCTGCAAACCCTAACCTTCCTTGTGCTCTTTATCAAAAGTGTGTTCAAGAAGCTTCAAACATGTGACAAAATGAAAGAATGAAATATCATTGTGTTGGTTTCCTTAATGTCTTGTAAATGCATTATGGTGTCGATCCCCAATAATATTTACTTTGCAAACTATTGTATCGGCCTTGTCAATGTGTTCACCACTTAAATGTCCTTGTGAACAACATAACCACCAAGTGGTAAATATATACCAAGATAAGCACCATTCTTATGCCTTTAATTTTATAATAATGCTTGATAATGTCAACCCTTATGAACAATAAGTTATTAAAAACTTATTCATCTCGTGCCAACTAAATGTCTAATGTTTTGCCATTAGAAATAGTGACAAAACAATAATCGTTATATGACAGGTATGAATAATATCTCAATACCTTATGAAAGATAAGATTGAACATAAACCAAGATCTTTAGCATATGACCAGAAAAGTATTACAACATGAAAGATAAGATTGAATCATAAACCAAGATCTTTACCATATGACTAGAAAAGTATTGCAACACATCATCCTGAACCAAAGAGCACAAGTACCATACTGAACATATATCATGATGCCATAGTACCAACTGTATCACCATTGTCAACAAGTCAATAGCAAATATAATGTCATCAAGAACATAAACACCAATCTGCTATAGTCGCCAACCTTCCATCAAGAACATCTCAATCTAAAAGGTGCATTCACAACAAGTACTAAATCAAATACAAAAATACCATGCTGTTTGAACCGTGCCAAGAATCTGATTTCTTTGTGTCTTTGACATCAAGGGCAACAACTGTGAGAGCCAAAAAACTCCCCCTTTGGCCTTGATGGCAAAACACCAAAGCTCTCTCCCCCTTTTTGCATCAAGAGACAGAGGGCTGCATAAAAATAGATGAAGCAAATGTAACATAGTCACTCTATGTGCACCAAACTGTGCAAAAGTCCTGTAAAGATACATGTCCAGTAGAGGATATATATGAAGATTGTAACAATCAATATATGGTTACCAAAAATCTGTAAACACAAATGTAGAGTCACCAAATCCTTGCAATTGAACACAAATCATGGAACAACAACATTCCAAGAATATACCCATGATATATAGCAACAAAGACAATACAAGAGTAATTATGATATCCATCATGAAGGGCAGCAACTACTGGTTGCCTCATGAAAATCTGATCAACACAAAGTAAGTATCAAGATAATAACAAAAAATAATGAGCATGAAGAGTTGTCCCTGCTATCTCTAATGAGATATAAATGCCACAAATCTGTATGCCACTGACATGAGATCATGATCACTTGTCAAAGAGAATCATAATGAACCAATTCAAACTGAATATTAGTCATATATGTGAGATCACTATGACACCAATATACCAATCAACCAAATCATGCACTGTGAATCACCAAATATACCTGCCCAAGAGTTCTAACAAAAATATCAGTCCAATATTTGTATGTATCAAACAAGTAGATGCCACTGTTATACCAAATAAGTATCACTATACTGACAAAATAAAATCAACCTGCTAATGCCAAAGTACCATATCAAGTGCCACTGTAACAGTGAAACCAATACATTGTCAAGAAGAAGAGCCAATTTAATCTGAAAACACCTGAATAACCCTGTCAACTGTCATTGTAATCAAGATATAACAACATTGGAAATGCATCAAATAAGATATGCAAATGGAAAAGCAGATCACTATCATGACAATTAGCCAATCTGATGATGTTAAACAAATAAACGAATTTCATCATGTATACCATGAGTGCCATACCAAGTGTGCCATATACTTGTGATCATGTCAATCACCAACAACCATAAACCTGTGACACCAAAATACCAAATTGATGATCCTTGTGTGGCTTGTCATCAAGGATAACAATTGAGGGTGCAACAAACTCCCCCCATCTAAATGCATAAGGGCAACAACTGAAATCACTAATCATTGTTCGATGAAATGTTATTATTAAACACTGTACCATCTCCTACCTTTGTCTTGTCAAGACCTTTCAATGTCACTGTCCTCTAATTCATTGCTGCAGACCTAGAGCCTTGTCAAAAAACTATTTCACTATCAGCACAACACTAAAACACTATGATTTAAAAGACCAAGTCCACAAAAAACTTGTCACAATCTATCATGAGCATTATTGACTATATTAGTTTGAAAAACCATTGCCACCAATTACTAGCACTGGACATGTAAATCACTTCCACCCAGTGACAAACCTTTAGTCTGAAACAACATCAACTGTGAATGGTAAACACATTCATCTATTAACAGAAAAAAGAAGATTACAATATATAGGAATGGAAGTCTATTGTAGATGTTAAATATCTACCTACCTACTACCTACTAGAAATTGTAGACAATAGTTACATACCTAAACTAAATAAATACATTAATATATTAACCATTAACATAAGAATATAATATTCTAACACAATACAAAATGATATTGACCATTAATAAACAAACTTAAATAAATATTCTAACACCCTCCCTTAATGGTCAATCCGTCAACAACACCAAGTTGCCCCCAGAATTTGACAAACTTATATGAGCTAAGAGACTTGGTGAGAATGTCTGCAGTCTGATCCGTGGTCGGAACATATTGCAGTTGATTTGATCCATCTTCTACTAGCTTGCGGATGTAGTGACAATGAAGCTTGACATGCTTGGTACGTTCATGGAAGAGTGGATTTTTGGCCAGTTTGAGCACCCCTTGATTATCAGTGTACAAGGGTGAAGGTCCTGCTTGTGACATGTGCATGTCAGAAAGCATCTTGCGGAGCCAAACTGCCTCACATGCTGCTTTAACTGCTCCTCGATATTCAACTTCAGTCAAGGAAAGAGCCATTGCCTGCTGCTTCTTGTTGGTCCATGTTACAACACCTGTACCCAAACTGAATACATATCCAGAAGTGGATTTTCTGTCATCCACTGAACCTGCCCAATGTGAATCTATATAACCAATCAGCTTTGGATCCTTGCATCTGCCATACAAAATGGCATAATCTGAAGTGCCCTTAACATATCTCAGCACTCGCTTCACTATAATTCAATGATCAGCTTTTGGAGCTGTCATGAAGCGAGAAATGTAGCTCACTGTAAAACTGATGTTAGGTCTAGTGGCAGTGAGGTAGATGAGACTGCCCACTAGTTGCCTGAATGTCGTTTCATCGACTGGAGGTGAATAAGAGTTGGTTGACAACTTCAACCCCTTCTCCATAGGTGTAGAGGAGGGTTTGCAGTCCTGCATCTAAAATTTATCAAGCAGACTTCTGGCATATTTAGATTGAGAGATAAAGATGCTACCAACGGTCTGCCAAACCTCAATACCCAAACAATAATGGAGAAGCCCTAGATCTGTCATGTCAAAAGCCTGGCACAAATCCTTTTTGATTGCTGCAATCAAATGTGCTGAACTACCAGTAATGATCAAGTCATCAACATAGATAACAAGAAACAATATATCATCACCAAAGTGTTTAACATACAGGTCTGCCAAACCTCAATCACCCAAACAATAATGGAGAAGCCCTAGATCTGTCATGTCAAAAGCCTGGCACAAATCCTTTTTGATTGCTGCAATCAAATGTGTTGAACTGCCAGTAATGATCAAGTCATCAACATAGATAACAAGAAACAAAATATCATCACCAAAGTGTTTAACATACAGATTACTGTCAGAAGGGCTGCGCTGAAAACCATGATCAACCAAGTACTGATCAATCTTGATGTACCATGCAAGGGGAGCCTGTTTCAATCCATAGAGTGCTTTCACGAGCCTACATGCCTGATGCTCTTTGCTAGCAAGCTTGAAACTGGGAGGTTGCGTCATGTAGACTTCTTCCTGCAACTCACCATTAAGGAAGGCACTCTTGACATCCATCTGATGAACTGTCCATCCAAATTGGGCTGCAATAGTGAGAAGAAGATGAAATGTGCTCATCTTGGCAGTAGGAGAAAAAGTCTCCTTGTAGTCAATGCCCTCCTGCTGTGTGAATCCTCGAGCAACTAATCTGGCCTTGTATTTATCTAGAGTACCATCAACATGATACTTGACCTTATAAACCCATTTGAAACTGATAGGTTTCTTCCCAGGAGGAAGATTAGAAAGAACCCGAGTGTGATTCTTCAAAAGACTATGATATTTGATCTACATAGCCTTTTCCCACTTTGGAATTCCTTTAGCCTCTGAGTATGTATGAGGCTCATAGATGTTGTGGATGTTGGCCATAAGAGCAAAATTGGTTGTGTTTTGCTGCTTTCTCTTTCTGCGAGTTGATCTACCCTCAATGAGTTCATCATCGTGAAGATCTCCGATAGTCTTGAGCCACCACTTAGGCCGATGAGTAGAAGTACCAACATCTAGAATAGGAGAAACAACATCCCTTGGGATTTCTGGAACAAAATCATTTGGATGTGAGTCCTGAGGAAAATTAGGTGGTGCGAGATCATGATCAGTAGACTCCTCATCTTTAGAGTCAGAATGCTCTGAAGCCCTCCCATCAGGGGAACCAAGAGGAAGACGAACACCCTTATCATAAACCTTCATAGGCTGATTTGCAGGACTGGTAGTAGGAACAAATGGACCAGTAGTCTCATCAATCACAACATCGCGACTAAATATGAGATGATCTGTCTCGACGTCAATCAACCTGTATGCCTTGTGATTGTCGCTGTAACAAGTAAACATAAGTGTCTAGCTCTTGGAGTCCAACTTGGCATGGTTAGCATCTGAAATCCATACATGAGCTGTAGAACCGAAGACTTTCAGATGGCCCACCTTAGGCTTATGTCTTGACCAGGCTTCTTCTGGAGTCATCTTTTCAACGGCCTGTATAGGTGACCGATTCAAGAAATAGACTGCGGTGTAGACTGCTTTAGCCCAATATTTCTTAGGTACATTTCTGTACTCCAACATAGAATGAGCCATTTCAGTAATGGTGCAATTCCTACGTTCAACGACACCATTCTGCTGAGGGGTGTATGGTGTGGCAAGTTGGCGCTTAATGCCGTGTGTAACACAAAAAGAAGAGAAGTCAGCTGAACAAAACTCCCCCCCATTATCTGACCTTAGAGTGACAATCTAAGAACCTAATTCCTTCTCAACTAAGGCCTTAAACTACTGAAATGTACTAAACACATCTGATTTATGTTTCAAGAAATACACCCACATTTTTTGACTGAAATCATCAATGAATAATAAAAAG
Organism: Sequoia sempervirens; assembly: GCA_007258455.2. Taxonomy (NCBI): domain Eukaryota; kingdom Viridiplantae; phylum Streptophyta; class Pinopsida; order Cupressales; family Cupressaceae; genus Sequoia; species Sequoia sempervirens. The sequence continues at coordinate 47,502,196 of VDFB02000363.1, read as the reverse complement.
TACCTGGACCTAGTAACAGATGGAGTGTTCATTGGTCCACATACATCAGCGTGAACCAATTGAAGTACCTTGGAGGCTTGCCAAGAATCACCATCTGCGAATGGTGTCCGATGCTGCTTCCCAGCTTGACAGGCTCCACAAACTCCATGATTTTGAGTTCGGATCTCAGGTAGACCAGCAACCAAACCCTCCCGCAACAGTTGAGAGAGGTAGTGCACATTCAAGTGCCCATAACGCTGATGCCAAAGTTTGCTGATGGTTGTACTCCTGGCAGCCAGAGTGTCCTCTTGAGAATCATCGAAATCAACAAGTCTATACAGACCATGATCCTTAAGTCCCATAGCGATTGTAGTACAAGTATCCCTATCAACAATGCTGCAGGTGGACAAACTGAAGACAACATCCAATTGGGGAGAATGTTGCATGATTTGACTAACTGAGAGAAGGTTATGTTCCATGCCTGGAACATAGTAGACATCGAGAAAGAGTAAATTTCTTCCTCCTGAGTGAATCTAGACAGTGCCCTTACCAGCAACTGTGTACTCTTCACCTCCTCCAAAAATGACAGAATCAGAGAATGGTTCAAATTTTGTGAGCCAATCCCGACGACGAGTAAAATGTCACGAAGCCCTGGAATCAATATACCAGGCAAAAGATTGTACTGGATATGTTGTTTGCTTGGCCATAAACACATATAATGTAGATTCTTTTTGCTTAGTGTGCTCCGCAACATTTTCCTTTTGTTGAGACACTCCCTGCTTCTTTTGTTCAGAAGCCAATCGAATCTGACAATCAACCTTCATGTGACCATACTTATGGCAATAATTGCACTGAACGTTCTTTTTCTTCTTGCTGTCCTGAGAAGAACCAGAGCTTTTCAGCTGAGATGTTTGTGCCTTCCCTTTGTTCTTAGCAGAAGATTTGGTAGAGAATGCTTGCTCTATGGAGATGGAACTGGTACTGCTTCCAAACTGCTGTCTCCAGCGATCCTACTACAAGAGGATAGTACACATCTCTGAAAACTTTAGATCAACATTAGCAGATGTAATGTTGAGAGTCTTGATGAAATGTTCATAAGAATTAGGCAAACTTTTCAAAGTAATGATGACCATGTCCTCTTCTTCCATTGTTCGTCCAGTTGCCTCCAACTGGTCACAAATTTCCTTTATCTTTGTCAGATGCTCCTGGAGAGGGGTCTTCTTGTCCATCATTATTGAAAAGAGCATGTTCTTAAGAAAGAACACATGACTCTTAGCTGACGTTTCATGGAGATCCTTCAGATACATCCAGACCTCAGCAGCTGTTTTGCCTGATGACACTTGTGGCAGCTGGTCGTCAGTGATTGAAAGCTTGATGAGCATGACAATTTCTCGGTTGCGTTCATCCCATTTGTCCTGATCCTTTCTGGCTACAATGGGATGGGTTGAGTTCCCCAAAACGACCTGATCAAGACACCGATATTCAAAGATCGTAATCATGCATTGTTCCAGGTGTTGTAATTCTTCTTGTTGAACTTCTAACTGCTTTCGAGCATTATATTTGTCAGAGATGCCATCACGTACCCTGAGGTCAAATTGGTGAAGGCAAAAAATGAAAACATAAACAACACAAATTCAAAGAAGAAACCCTAGCACATATTTCGAGGCACTTTGAAGACAAAACCCAGAAGATCTGAAGAGTACCTAGAAATTGATGTTGAAAACCCATAATTTTTTTTGAATACCTAGAAAATTTCGTTAGCACCCACTTGCAAAAATTTTGAGGCACAAACTTTGAGACACCTAGAAAAATTTAACGACAACCCAGTTGAGATCTTGAAAAACCCACTAGGAATCTGAAATCAATTTTTTTTCGACTGCAGATGAAGGAGATAATCTCAAAACCCTAGTTAGCTCTTTTTAAAAAACCATGATTTTTAGAAAGATGGAGAAAAATGCAGGGAAAATGCACTAAAAATCGCGTCCACCATGGAGACAAGTCGCGCCAGTAGGAAGAGAAGGTCGTACCTAGAAAGATGAAAAATGCGGGTCAAAGATTAGACAAAATAATGTCCAGAACAAGAAGACAGTGTGCGCCTAGATGTGGAGTAAAAAATACGTCTTCAGGAGAGAGAAACACAAGCAAATTGAGGGTCTGAAAAACTCCAGTCGGCTCCCAAAAAATAGCGTGTCTAAACCAGTTGAAAATCACGTCATAGAAGAAGCAAAGCGGCCAAAAATCTGCAAAGAGGTCGCGCCCAATAGAAATGTGACACAGAAGTCTTGCGCAACAATGAAGGTCACAAATTGAGAAAGGAGGTCGCCCAGAAATCGTGGCCTGATACAGGAAAAATTTGTGGCTTTAGAACACACAAAAAAGAAACCCTCGGTTTTTTGCCTTCAGAAGAGCCACGAATTTGCAAAAAGAGAGTTACGATTTTCAATGAGGAATACTCACGAAAATCATACACATAAACCCTCAATTTTTAGACCAGGAAACCTGATTTTTTTATTCAAGAAAAAATTTAGTTATCAGTTATCAAGCTCTGATACCATGTGAATGGTAAAAGCATTCATCTATTAATAGAAAAAAGAAGATTACAATATATAGGAATGGAAGTCTACTGTAGATATTAAATATCTACCTACCTGCTACCTACTAGAAATTGTAGACAACAGTTACATACCTAAACTAAATAAATACATTAATATATTGACCATTCACATAAGAATATAATATTCTAACACAATACAAAATGATATTGACCATTAATAAACAGACTTAAATAAATATTCTAACATCAACCACAAATACTTGTTTAGTACTACATATGTTATGTTATCAAACCAAAAACACTGATGAACAAGTGATGAGCAACAACAATCATGTAAACAAAATTGTCATATACAAGAGCTATCATCATCAAACAATGAAGAAGAATAAAGAGAATGCCATGACCAAATCTCTGCAAGTTCATTCTATCATACACACAACCAGCCCTGTCAAAGACTCAACATATATTCCACAATGATTAGTGACAATATCATTGTTAATGATTATAAGTTTGAGACAAAGATCCTTTGCAAAAAAGTCTGCTCCTTACTGCTTGACATCAATTTCCTTGATAATATCCTTGACACTCAACAAGTGCACCAATACCTTTCACTTTGAACATAACTGAAAAAGTGTATAGCAGTCTTCTTAACTTAGCACCAAGCATGAACCAAAGAAACAAGAGTTAACTCTTGAATCAACTCAAGACGCAACAAAAGCAACTACACAGTGCACAGTCTTACACATAGCTTCCTTGTCTTCTCTAGGGGTTGTAGGGTAAAACATTAACCTGCTGCGCCTTACCTCATGTTGGTTTTTCAAGCACTTTGAGAAGTCTCTTGTGTGGTATGCACTTCTTCTTGACTTTGTTTTCTTCTCCACACCTTCCTATGTTCTTTTTATTGCTTGCTCAGAATATCTTCTTGCTTAGGTGATTTCAACAATTTAATTATGCAAAACATGGCTCTATGTCCAAAACTGTTGCACTTATAATATATGATATTGCTAGAAGAATAATGATATTTGTTTCTTGAATTTCTATAATCATATCTTCCATGCATCCAACAATTTCTTGCTAGATGGCCAATTTTATTATAGTTATAGCAAACATTGTTATAACCTTGATTTGACAGGCTATAAGAATTATCATTAGTTCATTCAGAAACATTTTTTGTATGAAATCTACAATCTCTTACTCTATGACCATATTTATGACATGAATAACAATAACCATGAAATTGAAAATAATTATACCTTATTGAATGATTCTGCCTGATAGATGGAGGTTGTGAGTATTTGTTGGTTCTTCTACTTCTGACATCATAAACTCTCTTTCGATTTCTTATTGTCTTCACTTTTTGAAGCATGTTGTCCTTGACTATTATTCTTTTTATCATCTTGAGTAGATTCATTAGTTGATGCTTCTTTCTCTTCATTTGATCTTCTAAAGTAATCATATAGATCTATTTTCTGCATAGGGGTTCTTCTAACTTCAGAGCGTTGTCCTTTTTCATATCCCAAACCAAAATAGTTTTTGTGATTCTTTTGACTACTCAACATGTTATTTAACACATCAACACCTTTCTCAAATTTCAGAAACTTGAATTTTTCAATATCTTTCCTCAAAGTGACTATTTCACTTTCAAGCTTTTGGCATTCACTAGTTTTCACTTCCAGGTTAGATTTTGTAAAATCAACTATTCTTTTGGATTCTTGTATTTTTTTTTTAGATTAATAATAAGTTTGTTAGACTCATCAACTTGACTTTTTAAGTTAACAAGTTGATTTCTTGCCTCATCAAATTCTAACGAAACTTTTGTAAAATCTTAACATACCTTGTCTCTTGAATATTTTTCCTATCAAAGTTGGTATTCTAGTCTCTTATTCTCTTCATTTTCTACTTTTAGATAGATAATTGACTCATTTGATTTTTCAAGTTTTTCATTCAAAGAAATAATTTCAATTTCTAACTTTTTGCAATCTTCTTCCTTTTTCTCTAATTGAAATCTTACTTCCCTGTCCACCTTTCTAATACTCTTAATCTCATCAAGTGCAAAAATAAGTTCTACCTCAAAATCAATTTCTCCTTCAATATCCGAACCATTCATGTCCACCACAAATTCATCAAGTTCTATATTAGATATCTTTTCTTCTATAGACTGTGGATTTTCTTTAGGCATTTCTACTTTTGCAGGTTGTGATTTTTCTTTCTTATTCCCATTCCTTCTACTTTTTCCATATTAGACACAACACTCCAATACCAGGGACCCTTAAGCCGATTGGGCTTGTTAAATCAAGGCTTTGGGTCTGATACCACTTGTTGGAGTGAAGAAGACACTGAGAGGGTGGGGGGGGTGAATCAGTGTCTTAGACAAATTTTAACTTTTGCCTTGAATAAAGAATTGAATAATTTATGCTCTTAATATTTCAATGATAAATACATTCATGAATTGAATGCAATCATTAAAGAACTAAAATAAGAAATATTAAAGCAAACCAAAGATCATCATAGTCTTGAAACAATATCACAACAAAGCAATGAGACCATAACACAAAGAATTTGACGAATGGAAAACCCTCTAGGGGTAGAAAAACCACTCCAAAAATGATGCCTCACTGCCTTAATTTGAAAACTTTTTGTTTACAATGCCTCAGAAGCAATACTATCTCACTAATAGATTTCAAATGCCTCACTGGCAATACTATCTCACTGATAGATTTCAAATGCCTCATTGGCAATAAAACAATGCCTCACTAGCTTTTCAAGAATGCCTCACTGGCAATGATAACTTGTGCCTCACTAGCATATTTTAATCACAAACAATAGAGAAAGTAAGATACAGAGGGTTACTCTGTTTCATTGTATAACCATCACTTTTAGAAAACCAATACATTAATATCTTGAAAACTCAAAATGGGAGTTCAAAATATTAAATGTATTTTACAACTTTTACAAGACAAATTTATGCATTCTGTCCAAGAATGACTACTTTGTCATAGTATATGATATTGCAATAAAATCATCAATCAGAACAGTGCCAAATCATTGTTTTTATAATACCCCAAAATGATACTAACTTCTGCCAACTGTCAACAAAATAACTGAAAATTCCATAATTGTTTTTGATCCAATGTTCTGTTGTTTTACCAAACATAAATTGTTGTCAATTAAATGAACATTATGTATTGTATGCTTTTGTAATATGCTCTTATATACAAGGTCGACATTGTGCCCTAGCAATGGATTTTTTTTTTTTAGGCACAAAACAATAAGCTAGGGTTGACATTATCAATCATTATTATAAAATTAAAGGCATAAGAATGGTGGTTATCTTGGTATATATTCACCACTTGGTGGTTATGTTGTTCACAAGGACATTTAAGTGGTGAACACACTGACAAGGCCGATACAATAGTTTGCAAAGTAAATATTATTGGGGATCGACACCATAATGCATTTACAAGACATTAAGGAAACCGACACAATGATATTTCATTGTTTTGTTTTGTCACATGTTTGAAGCTTCTTGAACACACTTTTGATAAAGAGCACAAGGAAGGTTAGGGTTTGTAGGCAGTTGAAGAATGATGTGTTGGTGGTGCTTGAAAAGACAATGCTCAACTTTAGGTGGTTTAAATATGATTTATTTGTGTCTTTGACATCAAGGGCAACAACTGTGAGAGCCAAGGCCTTGAAGGATAAAATACAACAACTTTGTGATTCTGGGGTCATCAAACTCCCGTTTGATTGATGCACCTGCCTTTTCTTTGCATGACAAGTGATATCAAGGTTTACCTCTATCCTATATGTTCTAAGTATCTTGCATGGTTCTCCCCCCCTGTATGTTGGGGGCAGTGATAACTTGTTTGGGAGAGGTGTGTCCTTCTTAAGGACACCTTCTCTGCTCTTTGTCTTTCAAATGAAGCGTCCCTCTAGTGGACCCCCTTTCTCTTTTGAAGGGTTCCTGAGGGTCCCCCTTTGAAAGCTTTTCTCTCAAATGAATTCATTAGCATCTAGCTTGGGGGTAGCCTGACTATACCTCACTTTTCAAATAGTGCATCCCTTAAGAGGACCCATTTTCTTTTGAAGGGACCCCTTTGAAAATATTTCCAATCTATTGACAATTTGTGTGATTGTCTACTTACTTGCCTGCGTTGCCATTTTTTGACATGTTCTATCTACGGGTAAACATGTCGCTTTGCAGGTGCGCCTATGAAGCCGCTTTCCGACTCTGCAGAGTCCCTTTCCTCGAGTTTTCTCCATGTGAGAGATCCTGGGGGATACCTCCTTACAAGTCTAGGGGCTTGTAGGGCACTTCTTCCGAGCTTCCTCCATGTAAGAGATCTTGGGGGTCGCTCCCCTATAGGTCTGCGGGTCCATAGGGCACTTTTGTTGGGTTTCCTTCATGTGAGAGATCTTGGAGGACACCTTCCTTGCAGGTCCGCAGGTCTATAAGGTGCCTTTCTAGGTTTCCTTCATGTGAGAGATCTTGAAGGACACCTTCCCTGTAGGCCTGCGGGCTTGTAGGGCTATTTTTCTAGGTTTCCTTAGCATGTCACACTTTATAAAGGAATTGAGACAAAAAATTCTGAACTTTGACCATAAAAGAATTTCAAAATGGTGTAAACTAATGAAATGTAGAACCTTATGTTTTATCCAAATCTGCTGAGAAAGAGTGACTTCATGCGTCAAGAAACAAATTGAAAAAAACTTCATTTCTCCCTATTTTTTTTTTTCCAAATAGGTAACTTCAATATCTTGTGCATGGAAAAAGAAAAATCAAATTTTGATGTATATTTTTCTTGTAATAACGTTTTAAAGTCAAACATGTCAAAATTTGATAGTTTTCACGGGCCGTCAACTATTTTCAAAATTTTAAATCATTTTCAAAAAAATAATTATACCCTTTTGAAGAAGACTCTCTCCTCTTGTGCCCCATATAAGATTTAAATTTTTTTAATAAATTTTACTATCTTGTTTTTAATTTGTAATCAACTCCTTTTTCATTTTGAAAACCTACTTGCATTATTTTAAAAATAAAATATATTAAAACTAATAAAAATATTAAAAAATTATATATTTGGATTCTCCACTCCGAGCTCTACAAAAGGTTATTTTTGTTTTACAAAAAATCATTCGACTAAAGTACTTAGCTAAAGTTGAAAGTTTCAAAAATTGAGTGGATGCCACATAGTTTCGGTAGAAACAGTTTCTATAGAAAGGGTTTCGGCCGAAACCCTTTCTATAGAAACCAGCACATTAAAAATCCAATTTTGGTTTTAAAGCGGGAAGAGGAAAATTTTGATTTTTGGATTCGAGGCGAAACTTATTCGATCGAAACCTATGTGCCACGTAATATACATGGTTTCGGTTGAAACAAACCTCGGCCGAAAATTGGAACTATTTATTTGGGAAAGTGTGACCTACTTTTACCTTCATGTGAGAGATCTTGGAGGACACCTTCCTTGCAGGTCTGCAGGTCTGTAGGGTGCTTTTTCAAGGTTTCCTTCATGTGAGAGATCTTGGAGGACACCTCCTTGCAAGTCTGTTGGCCTGTAAGGTTCTTACATATCTAGGTTTCCTCCATGTGACAAATCTTGGGGGATGCCTACTTGCAGGTTTGTGGGCCAGTGAGGCGCATACATTCTTAAATTCTCTTTCTTCTCAACTTGTGTATAACGGATTGAAGATTTGCATCATCTTCATCCTAAGTTTATGCCCTTCTTCTCTTCATTTTACAATTCTTCTAAGTGTGTTATTTCTTAATTTGGGGACAATGCATAGTACTGAGACAACCTTCTACATCGAGGTCTCTTTTACTTTGCTGACTCAAATCCTGTAGTTTTTAATGTCCTAACGTTGTTGTCTGGTGCATGTTTTTCTTGTCTAATGCATTTGTCTTGCAGGTCTTCAACCTAGGGGCATGCTTCCATGGTTCGAAGAGTTCTCTACTTCCTCTACAGTATCCTTTTGGCATTATGATGTTATTTATGTTTAGTAGATTTGTTTTAGTATGCATATTAGTGTAGATTCATATGCCCACTAAGTGGCGGAAAAATGTATAGTTGTAAAATTGCACCCCTTGCAATTTCACATACATTCTTGCATCTACTTTGATGTGCACTCCCCTAGCACCTTGAGTAGGCTCATTTTAGCCCCTACATTAGCCTTTTTCCCTTCTCACGATGCTCCAACACCTCTTTTTTGTAGCTACCCTCGTGCGCCAACTTTGTGTCAAACCTTATGCTTTTCTCATTCTTGTCGTTTCGTAGCGCGATATGTCTAGACACTAGCGTGTTGCGCAAACGTCTACGCATTGTGCTAGCATCCTGCAATGTTTCAATGTTCAAATTACCGTTTTCGAGCATGTTTTCCACTTGTCATCTACTTTGGTCGGTGGTAATGACTCGAGATTCCTTGTAACCACCTGGGAAGCTTCTTTTTGCTTCTCTTCTCTCCTTAAATGCCATCTCTTCAATTCATTTTGGGTCTTCCTCTGCTCTAGATTCATTCCAGCTTCATTCTAGCTTCTTTCCAGCTTTGGCTCTTGCAATCTCTCTTGCTCTTTTGTTTGCACAACTCTTTATAGCTTGTTACAACAACTTCAAACACACTCAAGCTCTCTTAGCAACACTCTTTGTAGCCCTCTTGGCTCTCACATCTATCTCCCTTGCCTTATGCTTGCAAGCATCTTGGGATTCTATATCCCTTATCTATTGCATCCTTACTTCATGATACAGGTTCTCTTCCTCGAGCGAGGATTACTTTTATCACCTCTTTTGTGATTCAGGTTCTCCTCAAGTAGGGTTTACCTTTATCACTTATACTTGGTGGTGCGGGTTCTACTCCTGAAGAAGGTTTTACTTTCACCACACGCTTTGTCCATTTTGGTTCATTTCTTTCTTTCTATCTGGCTGTCTGTGGAGGTGGGAACACCAAAACAGGGGTTTGACTGAGGGAAACCCCTATACAGCCCAACACTTTCTCTAGATCTTATGCTTGCAGGTATTGAAGATATTCACATGCTGGAGGCTTCATCACTTGCGTGGTTGTGAGCATTTCCTTTCTTCTCCTTCTATTTATCATTTCTATTCACTTCATTTCATTTCTATCACTCTTTGTTACTTTCTCGCATTTTGTAAGTTCTTAGCAATCATCTTGCTAGTAGTCATTTAGCTGTTTTATGTGATAAATTTGCTTTCTTGTCCATACGAATGCCAATGCGTCAGAGAGACGCCAATGTGTTGCATTGTCGTCCTAGACCAGCACTGTCATGCTTTGGCCGAGAGCCTGTTAGTTTGTCCAAAAAATCTTCGTGAGCTTGTCAGTTTGGACATCTTGAAGCATAATGACCTATTCCTCCACAACTAAAACATTTGAAAGGTAATTTACCTTGATACTTACTAGACCCCTTTTTCATTCTTACAAAATTTGCTTCCACTTCATCAAGATTTTCTTCATCTAGATCTTCCACTTTTGCAGCCTTGAATGCATTTTTTGTCTTTGTTCCATTTTTCAAATCAAGCTTTCTCATTTCAAATGAAGTTAGAGTGCCAATCAACTTCAGTATAAGTATTATAATCTACATTTTCCTCTATAGTTGATACCTTTTCATTGTATATATCAGGGGGAGTTTTTAGTACCTTCTTCATTATCTTGGATTCATCTATTTGTGCACCAAGTCCTCTCATTCCACCTACCAGCTCATTTGCTCTTTGCACGTAGGATTTGATGTTCTCATCTTCAGCCATTCATAAGATCTCAAATTGTGCCTCCAAGTTCTGTAACTTTTCTTTGTAACTTTGCTTGTTTAACCTTTTCATCTCCTTCATACATCTTTTCCAACTTATCCCAAACCTCTTTAGCAGTCTTCAGATTCATAACTTTAACTAATTCAGAATGTGAAAGACTATTTACAATAATAAATCCCTCCTTATTGTCGATTTCATGCACTTTGATCTCATCATCAGTACTTGGACCATTTGTTAAAGCAACATATTGGTTTTGAATAGACTTCTCAATCTCATATCCACAGTATGATAGATATCCTTCCATCTTTGTTTTCCAGAATGCATAAGTCAGTGCCATTGAACCTAGGACACTCAATAGTGATCTTGCTCGCCATCCCAGACCTTCCTTAAGCAGTTAAGCTCTTCTCCAAGGAACCTCGCTCTGATACCAATTGTTGAACAAGACAATTGAGAGGGGGGTGAATCAGTTGTAGCAATTTTAACCTTTAAAACTCTCACCAGAAGTTAGATCAATAAGCACTCACAAAACCCTTGCTCTGTTTAATGTGTTTAATCATTCAATGCAAAAACAAAAATTGGAAGTAATAAAATCATGCACACAATAACACCTTGGATTTACATGGAAAACCCAATGAGGGAAAAACCATGGTGAGGATTAGCTCACAATATAAAGAATTCCAAAATCGAAAACAAAGGCTCACTACCAAGATAGGACACACTGTCCAATGAGGGCTCACTGCCATAGAATTACAAAGAAGATAGAAGAGGATTGTTACAGAGAGAACTATCTCAATGCAACATGAAGTCCACCAAAAATTACTCTCTTGCAGACATGCTTGAAAGATAGAGTACACCTTCATCTCCTTTCCTTCAGGATCAACACTTAAATTTTGCACCGATATGCTCAAACTTGCATCACACATCACTATCTCGCATCTATCTTATCTTTCACCAACATCTCAACTTGTACTTATACTATCTTCAACCTTGAAACTCTTCTAAGGTCGACCATAGACAATTTGTATTTATAAATTCAAATTAGGTTGGTGCCAAGGCATTCACGTGGTGGAAGAGAATGAGGGCGACCTAAACACATACTTAATGAGGACCTGAAAAATTCCCAACATGCCTCAACATGCTTCCATGAACTTCAAAAGTAGTGTTTAACACAAGGTTGGCCAACACCCATGTAAAACACATAAAACAATTAAGCACACACATCCTTAACATGGTCCAATATTTCCAGACAATAAACTTCACTTGAACATGATCTAGAGTAAGCGATAAACACTTGAAAATTCATCTAGAAGCTTCACAACAAACTTCACCTAAAGACTATGAATATTTGTTGATTTGAATAACCTTGTCGGCCACTGAAATATACTGTAACTTAGAAACTTATCAACAACACCAAATCTCATTTCCTCTTGAACTAAGCAAGAGATCAGCCTTATCAACCTATTCTCAAAACCACAAGTCCTTAAACTGAAATGTGTCTAGAAATGTAGAGCAAATACAAATGCAGAGCAAATACATTTCTCTCAAACCACAACCAAACATACTGAAATGCACAGTTCACATACTAGTGAAAATATCTCACATTGTACAATGATCCAAAAGCCTAAATTCTGGATATAGCAACTACCAATAGCTATGAACTATACCTCAGATCTGTAGAAGCATAGAAGCAACCCAGAAGAAACGTGGAGCACATCCCGAAGCGTACAGTGAATTCCTAGATGACATTGTTTTCTCTATTTATCAAATCTTCTCAACAACACTTGGAACCCAAGTACCAGAGACATCATTGTAGCACATTACTTCACTCTAACACACCTCCAGACATAGCAACATAAGGATAACTCCATGTACTCATAACACTTCTTCAACATCACAACTATACATGCACAACCTACAAACCTTCTTTACTACAATTTTCTCAATATCCTCAACATATACAACCAAAAACCAACTTTCATGACATCAATGACAATAGTAACTAGTTGACATCAATAACAACACCTTCATACTTGCAACACACATCACACATATAGCTTTGGGTTGACAACTACTATGTTTGACATAGTTTATTGTTTAATCAATATTATCAATAATGATTACTTTTCATCCAAAAACAAATAGAAATATATATTAATTTCTAATACCAATTATTCAGTAGTAATGGGTACTTGACTGAGTAGCTCCTCTTACCACTTTTTCTTGTCTTGAATCTCCTGGCAATTCCCTCGCCCTTCCTTCTCTTGTTCCTCCCTTGCTCTGTCACACCACTTCTACAAAAAATAATCCATTGCAAACCTTTCTACAAACTCCAACAATTTTTTTAGGACTATAACCTCCTTAGGCATCACAAATTTATTTTATGGGAAGCCATGGATAAACACCACATGTTTTATACTAAAGACTTCCTTGATTTGCATCGCCTGTTCTAGTTCTTATCTCTGCATGCCATCTACCTTTTTCTTCTAGAATAATGGCATCCAATGCCCTAGCGTTTTTAATGGCAAGTTAATTTTCCTTTTTCTTGTCATCCTTCACTCTTCTTCCTCCCATCTTCCATCCAAGTCATCTCTCCTTCAGTCATTCCCTTCCACACCCTTTCTCCCTCTCTTTGCCACCTTAAAACCCTCACATTGACCCTTCCCTTAGAAATACATGTGTTATTTTGGAGGGACAACAAAGAGAAAGGTAGAGAATGCAAAAAATCATGTCTGTTTTTCCATGCAATCTACAAAATTCTACCGTCCATGGATAGGGATGCCATGCTTATTAATGGAACAACCCCTTCTTAGTCAAGCATGCACCCTCACCTCTTTATTGCAATTGTCTTCTATCGTATCCTCACATTTTGAATGTCCTTTTAATTTTCCTTATTTTATTTTTATTTGGTTTCTATTCATTGATTGCTATGGTGGGGATGTGACATCCTTCCTCCCCTTGGAATAAGTCATCCTAGTTTATTAGAAGGATACATTATTAATTTCCTAAAAATTTTGGGTTACTAACCAAGTTAATTGCTTTTGAACCCCATATACTCACTTCTCAAGTAGTTCCCTTATCCCTAATTTTACCAATTCATAATATTTTTTATAATATTTAAGAGGGTGCATATTAAAAATAAGCCCTTGATTAAGAATTCTCAATTATTCTAACCCTCCATTTTGAATTTATGATTTGATTTTTCTTAAGAGGAGTCAATATTATACCATTGGGTACACATATTTACCAGTTCACCTTTGTAACTTATCAAAGTACCATCCATCAAAAACTACTTTTCACAATCAAGTATTAAAGTAGTCACAACCTACCCATTTAATATACCACCAACCCTATCTTTATAAGCTACTAATCCATTCAAACATACACCCTTACTTATTTGCATTTTATGTTTCTAGAAATTCAAGTTTATACCATAAGAAGGATTCTTAATACTCTTAAATATATGCAACAAAAATTTCCACATATCAAGGGGTAAAATCAAGTCCAACGAGTGTGTTAGGGGAAATAGCAATCATCATACCATAACCTTTTGTTATGCGCTTTGATTTTCCTTTACAATTCACATATCCAAATACCATTTTGCACCCCTTAGATGGTCTTGGTTAGGACTATCCAACCATTCCATGGAGCTTAAAATTATGTTTAAGATATTCAAAATAATTTCATACATATTAAGTAACCAACTTAGTTATAGTGGGTCAGTGTAAGACAATATACTTTATCCAAAGTCAAGTAAGCTTCATAGGTGCAACGTTTGAACTTGGGTGCTTTGGTACCAATGTAATAATTAGCCCTCAGTTACTACTATTTTTGTAAAAAATATTTACAACAACCAACTTAATCCACCAAGAAACTTCCAACTAATTTAGAAGTGTCAATTTTATAACTTCTTCAAACAACATGGTGGAAACAACTCTACACAACCAATTAAGCTTACACTCAAAGGTGGTAAGCTCCCAAGGTTAGAGTCATCCCTAGATCCAGACCTAAACCTTCAAGATTCATTCGTGATGGCCCTACCTATGTCTCTCTTTTGGTAAATCAAAGGCTTCGTAGTTCGTATACCAATGATAGAGAGAGTTTATCCTTTTCTCTTGTATGAGATATTTGATATCTCTTTGAACACAACACTATTAATAAGTGTAAGCTTTCAATTTAGTCTAATTAATAAAATAATAATAAGGTACCATCAAGTGTTGGTTCCATGCCAATCAATATCAATTATTAATGTACAACCACACATATTCACATAGGGGTCATAGCATTCCATAATTCCAAATTCACATAGTGGTTGGCTCAAGTATATATCCCTTATACACAAGGTGATTAGTTCATACAAAAATCATATGTAGAACCGTGGCTATCTTATGTGCCTATCATAATATATGCACATCACAAATACAAAAATGACTAGCTCGTATGCACACCACATATATAAAAGTGGATAGAATAAGCATACATGACAAATATCTAGTGTGATATTCATATAAAGAATAATTGACACCATGGAAGTGTATGCAACCTAATGTATACATCATCCCACTACTTGGTTCACAATCACATAAGTTTTCTATGACCAAAATAAAGAATCACATACTACTTGATGAAATCATTGTCAAGGGCACTAGTATAACAATGTGCATAAAACTAGGAGCCATCTACACAAGTACACAATCAATGGTTAACATATAGATAGTGAGTGACTAATAGATCCATATAATGAGTGACTAAGGCCTACCCCTTTTAGTGAATCCTAGATAGAAAATTAATATAGGTGCATTATGTACTGCATCGTGGGTCCAATCCTTTTCCTTAGTCTTTACACTAACCACCATGATGGAAAGGTTCACATATTACCTTCAATCATCATCAAATAAAGAGTAACTAGAATAAAGCACACCACAAAGTTACACACATAAAATTTTGAGATATACTAATGGTTGTCTAAACTCCCTAGATGGGTAGATTATGGTGGCCATCACATACATACCACTAGCTTTAAGGCCCAGATGTCATTGGAAAAAACCAACCAACCCTCTAGTGTAGCATTGGCTACCCACATGTTGTTGGCCTTAATGTCCACATGTAACTAGTGAGAATCATCTAGGCCTCTAGAGTACCATGGGGCGTCCATTGCTTGCATGTTGTTGGCCTTGAGGCCCACATGCCACTCACAGAAACCATCCCACTATCAATGAGATATAGATAATAGTCTATAGGAAATGCACACTCCCTGACTATCATCAATCTAGAGCATCAATAATCGTATCTTGTGAGGGTCATATGATTTATCAACCATTGATCACCTCAGAAGGAGAGGATTAGTCTATGTCTTAGCAAGTATAAACCCTTTATCTATGGCCTTGTAGAGTCCTTACTCCTTTTGTCTTATGTTTTCTTAAAATTTAGTCTTGTATCTATCTGAATTCAGTATTGTGACATTAAAATGTACCAGGACATATATCAAAACACATTATGGGAAGGGTTTATATCATGGCTAATTAATTTTGGTACATTGCCCGAAAGAGTTTTGGTAAAATATTTAATTATCTTACAGTTCTGGGGATAATTTACCAACACATAAGTAACAAATTGAATCCTTGAAGATGGTCTCGATCCAAACAAATATATAAACCCATGCAAACTCATAAGGACTCAATCTCCATGTTTACTTCAATTTCTTATTATTTAAAAACACATTTTAACATACATGATTAATCCATATATATACTATTATAATAAATGTCATACCATATTGGTAATACTTATCCTTGTAGTTGGAAAATGCCACCATTACAAACTCAATCCTAAGCTCAACACAACTCTAATTGTATCTTAGAGGCAAGAGAACCATCCCTAGCAAATGAGAATACCTATTGTTCACCTCATTAGATTTTGTTATCTTAAATTTTGCATTATCATTAGATACGAATTATTCAGTTTCCTTAACTTATTCATAACCATCTTATAGCAATTTTAGCCTCATACTGAAGCGTACTAAAGAGACAAGGTCAAAAATGTTTAGGAACAACCCAAACGTTGGATTTATCCCTTAAACCCTCCTCTTATGGACTTGAGATCACATGGGCATCCTTTGCCTAGGGACTACCTACATACCTAATTCAAAAAAGTGTCTTTAAAGTAACACATAATTCTCCTCACAACATCTCTCAAAGTACATGCATACAAGCTCCCATAACAAAGGTTTTTTCAATGTTTCCCCTCAATTAATAACACTTAACATTAGTTAGGAAATCATAACTAATCTCACAACTTAGCATCTCATACTATAACACTTCGCTTAATAATATCAAGATCTTGAACTAGATTCCACCCATTTTATTTGTAATCTAGCTTGAACATCCCAAATATCTTATAGGTTTATCTCATTGATATAGGGGCTAACCTTATTACTCAATAAGAAATTATCTTCGTCTGCATGGCCATATTGCAATCATTAATGTATAACTCTCATTACTTAGATTGTTGGAGTAATCTCCAATTCACCTCCTCAATACACGCATTATGGTAAATAAGGAGTCAACTATTTCTTTGTAACATCTCTACACCTTTCTACTAGGGATGAAAGGCCACAATAGATTCAAAGATATAATACTCTTAAAGACACCCCAATTTCACATGCTTAGTTCACCAACATAGTTATATGTAATAGTTTCCCAACCTAACAATTTTATTAGTCACATATACCTCAATGGTGGAGTAGACATCCATTTAGAGTTTCCCACAAGGGATGAAACTCTACATTCATTAATGCCAACACATGATAATTATTGTATCATCTTATGTTGAGGCTGATATGATAGAGGTTATATATATATTATTACCCAATTCATGTCCAATATTATCAAATAAGATTCAAGTTTCATCATTACCCAAATAGGGTTCCTTTTATTGATTCTCAACTATTAATAATGCTTAACAATATGCAAGGAAAGCCAAACCTATTCCTAATTTAGCAAACCTATATAATGAAACTTCCATCCAAGGATGTTGAGATCTCAAATCAAACCTCACCACCATTTTTATTCCTAATTGAACAAGAACATCCCAAGATATCTATAGGTCATCTCCTTGGCATTAAGGTTAGGTTGATTACTTAACAAGAATTTCTCTTTGTTTGCACAAACCATGTTTATAATTGGACTAAGACACTACGCCATAGTGGATACATAAATATTAAGTTAAATTATTGTAATCATAATCACTACATCCAATAGTTATATCTTGATGCAAATCCACATCGGGTTTTATTTGGATGGCTCAACAACACCCTTTAGGAACTATGTTACAAGGTTGGGGATCCCTTATTGCTTTATTTAAACATATCTTGATGGACTAAAAGGTACTATTTAACCATGAAAATCTACATTCACAGCCAATTCACAGGGGATGTATCAATAATAGTGCATAGAAGGCAATATATTTATATCAAGTTTACATCTAATACTAGTTTATAGATTATTCAAATAACAAGTATTTTAATACAAAATTCAATAACACAACTATGAAACCCACACAATTGCTAAGAGTTAGAATACTATGTTTTGACTATCATCACACTTAATTCAACTAGACTCAATGGCTTTACAATAACCTTATTCTTTGTAATGTGTATTTCTTTTACACCACAAAATAGTCAACACTGAAGCAGGGAAATATAGGCAACAATCACAACTCAACATCTAAATAGATTGGTGTCAAATGCTAAAAGTTGAACTTCTTGTCATAGTATGATAAGGTTAGTAGATCTTTACCTAATTATCAACCCAATGTAGGACATGATGACATACGTATTGATACTTACCATATACCATCAAGGGTCTCAACAAGTAAATGACATTAGAAAAATCAATTAAATACCACCAACATAAGATACTAAAGAACAACTTATTAACAACATAATGTCAATATACAACAAGTGACATGGATTCTACCATAAATTATAGTGCATAGCCTATTATAGATATTTTAGCTTGATAATTATTAGCCATCCATAACCATAATCCCTTCTTAATTATACTTGATAGTTTACCATACCCTCTTCCCAAGTTGGACTATTTGAGTGTAGGAAGGATAAATGTTGTTTAATATTTAATTAATAGTTTCTAAGGCCTTTCCGTCAAACCTACTTTGGCATACCCTCTACAATGTCATTTCTTGAGGCATTTTGTCAAATAGTTCACGTGCCTTATCTATCCTTCTCAATTGTGTGTTTATAATTACCTACATGTGATAGAAGTGAGAGAGAAGATGAGTATTTTTTTATTAATTGAAATGTCATTGATATTTCCTTCATTTGTGATTTTCTTTTATTAAAATTTTACCCACATGTCACACAACTAGCTTTGGGATGACAACTACTATGTTTGATAGAAGTTCATTGTTTAATGAATATTATGGATAACAATTACTTTTCATCCTATAACAAATAACAATATATATATTAATTTCTAATACCAATTATTCAACAGTGATGGGTATTTGACTGAGTAGCTCCTCTTACCAGTTTGTTTGGTCTTCAATATCTCAACAATTCCTTCGCCCTCGCCTCTCCTCTCATTCCTTCTTTGTGGTATCACACCATTTCTATAAAAATGATCCCTTCTGAATCATTCTATAAACTCCAACCATTTGTTCAAGACTATGGCCTCCTTAGGCATCATGGCTTCATTTGATGGAAGCCATGGATAAAAACCCCATATTTTATACTAAATAATTTCTTGATTCACACCACCTTGTCTGGTTCTTATCTCTACGTGCCATCTCATTTTTCTTTGAAATAATGATGTCCAATGCCCTAGCATTTTTAGTGGCAATTTAATCTTCATTTGTCTTGTCACTCTTCACACTCTTCTTCCTCCCATTTTCCATCCAACTCATCTATCATATAGTTGTTCCTTTCCACACCCTTTTTACCTCTCGTTTCCACATGATTTTCTATTGTCTTTGCCTTCCACTCTATTGTACCTCCAAAATAGCATGCGTATTCTGAAGGGAGTGGTCATGAGGTTTATTAAGGTGGTGCAGGTGTCTATTTTTCCACGCAACCTACAAAATTATGTTGTGCATGGTGAGGGATTCCATGCTTATTAATGACACAAGCACTTCTTAGTTTAGCCTACTTTCTCACCTCTTTATTGTGATTGTCTCCCCACCTTCTCATGTTTTGAAAGTCATTTTAATTTTTCTTATTTTATTTTTATTTGGTTCCTAGTGTAGGGATGTGACATTCTAGAGATGAAAAAATGATGAATTTTGGAGCCTAATTAGACAAGTATCTCAAAATCAGGAAATTGGTTGTGTTTTACTTTGGTTTAAATGTCCAGTTTGGGACTTGATCTTCATACATAACTTGAACTTGTACTCATATGAATAAACTAACAAAAGTTGGATTGTTGGAAATTGCTTTCTTTAATCTTTTGATATCTAAATTTTAGTAATGATTAGTGGTGTTGTAAATACCATTGAGGAATTTTTTGAACTGTGAGGGTCATTTCCCCCTTAGTTAGAGCCTTATTTGGATTAATTCAATAATTTTGGTGCAATAATTTGAGAACAACAATAACAATTGCAATAGACCTATGATGATGTTTGTTGATATATTGTTACTATGGTGCTCTCATAAATGCTCTTTAATTATTTAGGTTGTACTTGATGAACTTAAATAAATAAATAAATTTATTTCAATATAACACATATTAGCACAAACATTCCATAGGTCAAGTCACAATAGTTAGTGAAAATGTTGGCTCAAAAAGGTGGTGAGGAGGTGGA
Source organism: Sequoia sempervirens (assembly GCA_007258455.2). NCBI lineage: Eukaryota > Viridiplantae > Streptophyta > Pinopsida > Cupressales > Cupressaceae > Sequoia > Sequoia sempervirens. The sequence goes on along the minus strand of VDFB02000363.1, from coordinate 47,482,099 downwards.
CAAGAGCTAAATGTCAATTTAGAATTTCAAAAGTTTAAGGATCAAATTTATACCATGAAAATAAACCAAAGTGATAAATGAGACTAAAAAATTGGAACAAATCTCTAGAGATGCAGAATAATGAAATCTAAATATAATGATATTGTGAGCAAAATTTATATAAGAATAAATTATTTTTAGAGTTGTTATTATATTATGAATACTTTAAAAGAATTTAAAAATATATATAAATATACCATTTTTACCATTACAATTATATGCCTATGATACTATATTTTTTAATAAAATTATGAAGACTCTTATATAAATTTATTAATTCAAGTGATACTAAATGTCATTATTTTTAATATTAACCAAATAAATAAAAATAACTCTTTAAACAACTTAAATAATTCTTTACTAAATAAAATAAGTGTAAATTAAATAAATAAAATAAGATAATTTTCAAATTGATGTAATTTAAAAAATAATTATATAATAAAAATGATTCTTTGATAAATACTATGAATTATAAATTAAATTAAATTGTTTTTAAATAATTATAAAATAAAATAAAACAATACTTAAATAAATGAAATGATTCTAAACTATATTTTATTTATCAATTTTAAAAAATAAATATATTTAAGATTACTATACTTATATATAATAAAATTTTATTATTTTCCAAAACTCTTTTTTAACTTTTTCATATAACTAGAATGAGGATAATAATTAGGACTTTTGCAATTTCTATTGACCCGCACTGGTCGTTTGTGAGCATTCATTTACATCTCTTTTTAATTTGCAGCTTCGAAGCTCAGCTAGTGAAGACGGTGGCGAATGACGTGATTAAGACATTGGACAGAGTGCCCTTAGAAATTGCCAAGCATCCTGTGGGACTGGAAAGCATGACCAAGGATCTCATCAGAAAATTTAAGCTCAATTCAGAGGAAGGTGTGGTTAAATCTGGAATATTGGGTATTGGTGGTATCGGAAAGACCACACTTGCCAAGGCCCTGTTCAACCAAGTTTATGCTCATTTTGACGCTGCTTCCATTGTCTTTAATGTCCGCGCCACTGCTGCAGACTCCACGCGCCTGATAAAGTTGCAGAAACATATTCTTGAAGATTTCATCAACTATGATGGAAAAGTGCAGAGTGTTGAGAAGGGCATTTCTTTGTTTAAAGATCGTTTGGGAGGAAAGCGAGTGCTTCTTATTTTAGATGATGTGGATGCTAAGGTGCAATCAAATGCTTTGGTTGGGGATTGGCTGGCCCCTGGTAGTAGAGTTATTATTACTTCTAGAAACAAGCACATTCTCCATGTTGCGGGGGTCTCACCTGAATGTATCCACGAGGTGAGTGGATTGCAGATAAATGAAGGTCTTGAGTTATTTAGTTGGCACGCTTTTTTGAGAGCATCTCCAACTCCCACTCACGAGGATATGTCCAAAAGAATAGTAGAAGCTTGTCAGGGGCATCCTCTTTCACTGGAAGTGATTGGATCTTTCTTGTATGATAAGCAGAATGATCCAGGTTGCTGGACGGAAGTGTTTCACAACATTACTTTCCACCCAGACATTCATGAAAGACTCAAAATCAGTTACAATGCTCTTGGTGAAGAAGAAAAAGAAATATTTTTGGACATCGCTTGTTTCTTCATTGGAGAACACAAAACATATCCTATTGTATTCTGGAAATCTTTGTACAAGATGGTAAACACAGCAATATCTAATCTTTCCCTGAAGCTACTGGTAAAGACTGATGATGAAGGTGTGTTTGATATGCATGACCATTTACGAGATATGGGGCGAACCATTGCTGAAAAAGAGGGTACCCGACTATGGGAGGGAGCTCATTTAAGCACCGTATCCAATAACATCAATTTCTCTCGCCTTCGACTCAATGGTGGTAATTCGCAAAGGCTTGAAACGTTGTGCAGACCTGGTCTTCAATTTCTTCACTTGAAGAATCTGCTCATTGACACGCTAGCCATGCTTCCTTCAAGTTTGATATGGTTAAGGTTGGAAAAATGTAGCTTTGCAATACAGGAGCCATTTCACTTCAGCGTTGTGGGTAACATTTTTCAATTGAGGATAATGCAAGTAGACCTCGATATTTCCAATTTCTTCCCATATTCACTTTCTAATATTCTCGGCAACCTGTCTCAGCTGCAGCATTTAGACTTGAGGTGTACAAATTTGAATAACCTTCCTGATACCATTGGCAACCTATCACAGCTGCACCATTTAGACTTGAGCAGGTGTACAAAATTAAATAACCTGCCTGATACTATTGGCAACCTATCACAACTGCAGCATTTAGACTTGAGTGGATGTGAATATTTAAATAACCTCCCTGATACTATTGGCAACCTATCACAGTTGCAGCATTTAGATTTGAGTGGGTGTGAATATTTAAATAACCTCCCTGTTACCATTGGCAACCTATCACAGCTGCAACATTTAGATTTGGTTTGTTGTACAAAATTAAATAACTTCCCCGCTACCATTGGCAACCTATCACTGCTGCAACATTTAGATTTGAGTAGGTGTACAAATTTAAATGACCTCCCTGATACCATTGGCAACGTATCACAGCTGCACCATTTAAACTTGAGTAGGTGTACAAAATTAAATAACCTCCCTGATACTATTGGCAACCTATCACAACTGCAGCATTTAGACTTGAGTATGTGTAGAAAATTAAATAACCTCCCTGATACCATTGGCAACCTATTACAGCTGTCTCGTTTAGACTTGTCATGGTGTATAAAGTTGAATAACCTCCCTGATACTATTGGCAATCTAATACAGCTGCAACATTTAGGCTTGTATCAGTGTAGAAAATTAAATAACCTGCCTGATACCATTTGCAATCTATCACAACTGCAGCATTTAGATTTGAGAGGGTGTACAAAATTAAATAACCTCCCTGATACCATTGGCAACCTATCACAGTTGCAGCATTTAGACTTGTTAGGATGTACAACATTGAATGACCTCCCTGATGCCATTGGCAAGTTATCACAATTACAGTATTTAAACTTGAGTTGGTGTACAAATCTAAATAACATCCCCAATACAATTGGCAACCTATCACAACTCAAGCATTTAGATTTGAATTGTTGTGAAGAATTAAATGACCTCCCTGATACCATTGGCAACCTATCACAGTTACAACATTTAAACTTGAGTTGGTGTACAAAATTAAATAACCTCCCTTATATCATTGGCAGCCTTCACAGCTGCAATTATTCTTTGGAGGGTGTAGAAAATAAAATACCCTGGCTGATACCATTACGAAGAAATGCACTCTCATTGAGTGTATGAATTCAGTATGGATTGGTGAAGACCAACTCTAGCTGCGCTCCCTTCATTGGTACCGACAGTAACATCGCCATCAACGCCTGCGAATGCTACGCCCAGACTGAATGAGAACGAGTTCTTATTCTTCCTGGCAGTGGTGGGAAAGAGAGACTAAAGGTGAGGTGTGTGCACGACAAATTCCTGACTTATGAATAGTGTTACTTTCTTGTCTAGAGTAGGAGAAAATATACACTCTTTCTTTTTTCGAATTTGACGCATTTGTGTTGGGTGATCAGTTTCCAGGGATGCGCTCGAGTTTGGAAGTTTGGAGATAAAACTTCACCAGTTTTATGATGATCAATGGTAAGCTCTCTTTTCCATTAATTTATTTCTATGGGAGAGTATATCTTTAGTTTTTTCACATTCAGAATAATAAAAATGTCTGCTGCTTCTTTCTTTTTCTTTTTTTAAAGTTGTGTGGCTTTCGAAATGGGTTTAATTTTTGTGTGCTTCCAAAATCTTAATATTTAAATGATTTTACTTTCTTTATATTTATTAAATAATAATAATAAATGTCTTGATCTATAAAATGTTTAATTTTTTAGGGCGGGGGCCCTAGCTCGGTTGGCTAAGTAATTCCGTTGCGGCTCTGCTGGTCATGAGTTCTAGTCTCCCCCGTCCCATGGTACCGGAGGGTGTGTCGCGCCAGCGCCGCCGGTCACGTTAAAAGTTTACCAGTGCAGTTTATAGGGGTCGTGCTACCCGATTCTGCAGTCTAAAAAAAAATGTTTAATTTTTTAAAAGATAATAATGTCTTCATATATAGAATGTTCAAAGGTTTTAAAATTTGTGAGTTTGAAGATTAAGATGATCAATAGTAAGCTCTTTTATAGAGAAGAAATATGGTAGAGTAAATTAGATTTAAGTTATTATTATGGGGATTTTAGTAGCCCAAATTTAGATTTATATATTTAAAAAATGGTTAATGAATTATTATAGATATCTTACATACATCTAGTTAAAAGATTTTTATTTAATAGATTGAAACTTGTATAATTTTGTACATTTGATTGCCATAAATTAATATAAGTAAAAGAATTTTCTTTACAATATTTATATGCATATCAATTTTTAATATTATCTTGGATTAGTATTATTTTGATTAATTTAATTTTTACTAGAAGGTTATTTTGTTTTAATTTTTTATTTTTTAATGAACATCTATTTTTTTCAATAATATAATAAATCATAGAAATCATACGCAAGTTTTTAAACAAATCATTTACTCTTTTAACTTCAATTTATATTTTGTTTTATTTTATTTTATATAATTATCATTTAGATATACTATTTTAACTTTAGTTTATTTATAATTGAAGAGCTATTGTTTTTTTTTTTAATTGAAGAGCTATTTTATTTTCATGGTAATAAAATAAATAATACAACACATGAAAACAATTATAAAATAGTTTTTTTTTTTTAATAGACTACTTTTAATATATTTTGTTTCATTTATCAATTATTTAAGACATCATTAATAAACTATTTTTTTTATTAAATGACATTAATAATATTATCTTTCATTAGTAACTTGATGTTTAAATGGCTATAAAATTTAAATTGAGTTTGTAGTTATTGGCCCACACAATCTATTAAATTCCTCTTAGCATAATTATTTTAGCTAACTTTAGTATTCATTTTTCTAATATTTCAACTATTTTATATGCTTTTCCAATGTCATTATGTGTAATACTTGGTGGACAAGGCTATAAATATTTATGTCTTTTGGGTACTTCATAGTACTTTAGATGCTATCACTAAAATACTTAGAAAGGCTAAAATAAATTATAAAACTATATTATTATTTTTACACTTGTTAGAATTCATAGTTGTAATATTTTTCTCTAGTATACACATTGCTAGGTGTATCCTCATTTTTTGAATGCATTTAAAATTTTAAGGTTTGTTTATAATCACAATCTACTAGTATAGCATAAGAACGCATTGTGTATAATATAAAAATTGGATATAGAAAGGTTGACCAAGACATGTAGATAAAAAGCATATGTATTAAAAGAGTGTGAAATCACATTAATTAATGATCATATTTTATAAGAGATCATATTATAATTAATTGTATGAACATAAAATTATTAATAAAACTTTTTATAGAGTCATGATTACATGTGCACAATGAAATTTTGATATAAATACAAAGACCACTACATTACTTTAATAACATCATGTTTATTTATCAAAACCAGTCACAAACAAAATAAAATGGTATTAGATTTTTTCTTTAAGAGATAACTTAGAGATAAGAACATAAATCAATGCTCTTCACTTTTAGTTCTCTTTAACATAATATGCATTTTCTATCTTATAAAATTGTTCAACTAAGAATGGTGACAATGTTATTGACTTGAGGTATTTAACTCCATAAATTTATCCATGCCATCTTGGTAGAGATTTTCATATGATTACTCAATTCCATCATATTGTGTTTAAGTACAAAATGAATAACTTTAAATATCATGACAGTAACATTTTGGATGAAATGTGTATTATAATGGCAAGTGAAAGGCATGAGAAAGTTTGAATTGCAATTTGAAACTTTGAAGTTCAAGAATCATTCTTGAAATCCTTAGGATTAATCTTGATTAGTCTAGATTCAGTCAAATATGATTCTGAAAATAATATTTTGATTTTGAGATGAAGAATGTATATTAAGGAATTAGTGTAAATATGGGTAAAATAGAGATGGATAGGGATGCTCAAGTATGGGATTGCAAGGCAACTCTAACAAGAATGGCACATGTCAATATACTATTACATTAAAAAATCCTCATCAAGGTAGGCACAAAATTAAATGGGAATTAGCATGAGTATGCTAATTTTACCATTACAATAGTAAAAAATTATTTACAAGCCATAACCAACAAATTCCATAAAATTAATTCCATCTTTGAATGTTATTACTTGTCCAATATTTTTAATACAAAAATCAATTATGGTGTTTTAGTTTAAGGTGTTCAAATTGGGTTTCAGTCACTACATTATAAATTTTCTATGTTAAAAATCACAATGTACTTGAGAGTCAACACAAATGGTACATATAATTAGAAAGACATATTTGAAAAATATAAAATAGAAGTATTGATTATAAGGAGGAATTGGGTCAAGAAATGATAGAACTATGGAGGATAGATTATGAGGAAACAATAGTAAATGAGTTGTAAGAGTAGGAAGAGATGGAAATGTCAACAAAAGAAGGTTTAAAGTAAAACTAAAATTTCCCTCCCTCTTCTCTCCCTGATAGTTAATGGTAGAAAATAACATTAAAACATAACATGTTCCACTTGCATGAGACATAACTTTCAAGATTTTATAGGATGGATAGATGGATAGTACCTAGCCTCATAGAAACTGGTTCAAGAATTTAATGGTTTAAATAGTAAATATGGTAACTTTTGAGTATGTAAATTTACCCAGTTACAAATTCCACTAATTAAAAAATACTAAATCAAATATTTGAATGCCGCATGTTTTTGCTTTACATGAAATACCATTTTTGTAGCATCAATTTTTTTGGTTAAATTTATTGCTAACGCTCCTTAGTTTTGATTAGAGGGAAAAACATGTTTTGAATGGACCCGGAACCATTTACAAATAGGTTTTGAATGGACCCAAAACCATCAAGTTTTGAAGGGACCCGAAACCCAAACTAGGATGATCATGCAGCCCGAAGAAAAGTCAAGAGCAACCAACAGCTAAATAGAGACAAAACCACAACACAAACCAACAACCACAACTAGCTACCAAACACAAAATCAAGATTTTACAAGGATCTCAAACCCAAAGGTTTTGAAGGTACCATCAACCCTTTATAGCCAGATTTTGGCAGGGACCTTAAACCCATAGAAATCGCCTATAACAACTAGGCAACAACACACCATTCATTCAAGAAAATCAAACTCTTCAAACCATTGGTAGAAACAACCAAGTCACAGACAACCATAAGTGTAGAAAAAATAGAGCCCAACAACACTCCCTCTCCACCTCTATAGGAAAAGTCACCACACACACTCAAGGCTCCAACCTTGTCCTACAACAACCAGTAGTTCTCTCCACCTGTATAGGAGAAAAAACCAAGCTCATCCTTGCCACAACACCTACAAACTAGCACTCCACCTAAATAGGAATGGGCTCTGCCTCAATGGGAGAAGTAGGAGAGAGCCTTCAACCACAAAATATACCTCACCTACAAAAGGAGAGGTCTCCATCTCAAAAGAAGAACAAGTATTCAGAGAGAAGTCTAAGACTGTAGCAGAAAGAATGAGCTTAGAAAACGCCAACAACAAAAGCATCTAGGTCTTCAAAATAAACTTTGAATACCACCCAATCCACTGCACCTCCAGAGAAACCAAGCACAACTTCAACAAGAGGAGCTCCATTGAAAAAAACTAAACCAACACCATCACAACAAATGGAAACTTTTCCATAGAAACTATAGAGACATACTTCAGCTTAGTGAAAATTTGGGTCTTGAAATAAAACATGGAAATCCACCCATCCAAGAGAGCCCAATTACAAAGAAAATCACCAAGAGAGACACACACCCCTTCCAAAAGGCCTAGAAGGGTAGCCAAACCAGCCAAACTAAGAGGGATCTTTCATTGCCTTCTAGACACACGCTTCCAGCAGCAACAAGGAGGGAAAAAAAACACTCCACATTAGCCCCCAAAGCAAAAGAAACATTGAAGAACAACCTCTTGAGGCACACCTGACACAAACCCCGAGAGGGTGCCGATGAAAGCAAAGCACCAAAGGGAAGAAAGACAACCCACAACCATTGAACGAACTCCCAGCAGGAGAACCAAAAATGCACTCATAGAGGGGTCAAACCTAGACACTAGCCCCCATTCACTAAATAAGAGCAACATCAAACAAAGGGGGAAATCCAGGAACAAAATAAAAAAGGAGACATCTGCTCTCACAACATCAACCACTAGTGTGCACCAGAGCAGGCTCACACCACATCCAACAAGGCAAAGAGTGGAAAAACTCCCAACCCAAGCAGCAATGCCACACCACAACAGGGGCCAAAGACCCAAAATAGGTTCCAACCCATAAAAATAAGCCTGAAAGCCCAACTGCCATTTGCAAACCACAAACTGGCCGACAAAGACAACCCCAGGATGAGGAACCTCCAAGGAGTAACCAGAAGAAGCAGCCACTCCAAAAGCCAAGGGGAACCAAGAAGAGGGCATCAGATCAGAGGCACGACCTAGAAAAACACCCTCAGCCATTCGCAGACAGCAAGAGGGGTTGCCAGAGCACTCCAAAAGAGGCCCACCGCAGAGAAAACCTTGGAACTCACCATTCACCACAGAAGGAACAACCTCATTCATGTCCAGGGCACAAGGCAGAAGAAACCCAGACCGACCACAACGTCCATCCGCCTCGCCATTGTCTTCAGAATCCTCATCACCCTCAAAGGATTTAAAATTTATGCTCCCACCCAACCCACTCCGCCCACTCGACGCCATCCCTATCCTCATTCCTACTTAGAGCTATTCGCTAATGCTCCTTAGTTGAATCATCTAAAAAATTATTATTTATTTTCTTAAGTTTATCATTGTGAGGGCTAATATGTGGAGCACAAATGTACCTATTTTTTGGGGACATGAGAAAATTGCTCTCTACTAGCACTAATTTGTTTGTTTTAGTGAATTGAAAATGCCTTAGTTTCTATTTAAGATTTATTTGTTAGAGAAATTCTTAACTACTAATTAATTAAGGACAATTTAAGCTAAATTTTACCTTAACATGGTATGAAAATTCTAAAATGTGATGATATTATGCTCTACCCATAGAAACTCAAATTTCATTTTGGTAGTTTATACGTGATATTTTTGATATAGGATCCCAAAGAAAGTCACAAATAAATCTATCTCCATGTAGTATTAATAGAGGACATCCACATTCATCAAAGAATAATTGTGAGAGAAATTTTGTCAAATGTTGTAGTTGTAAATTCTCTTGTAGATATGTATTTTAAATATTGAAGAATGTACCCCATCAAGTTTGTGTCTAATTGTGAGGACTAAGGAGTTTCACACCATCAACCTATATTAAAAACCCACAAGGAAAGGGCTCCTTTACAATGGCCATAGGATGCTTGGAGATAGGGATCACACTTAATGTATGGACCAACTTATTTTTTGCTCACTTGGAGGAAATAATCTCATACGGATGGCTCTCAAAGATAAGGCAAGCCCCTATAAGCTCTAGTAATGCCTAATATGCCCCATGCTTATCATAATATTTAAAGTGGGTTTCAAACCTATGACAAGTGTCTATATCTTTCAACAAATCAATTGTCTAGTCTATGTCCAATGACCTACAAACTTGGGGTGAATTCTCAAGAAATTTTACACCAATCCCCATTTACTCTATAAGTTGTCTGCCACTAGCTTAGGTTGGTGTAAAATTTCTTCAAAATTTACCCCAAATTTGTAGATCCTTGGGCATAGACTAAATAACTGAGTTGTTGAAAGATATAGACAATGGTCATATGTTTGAAACCCACTTTAAATGTTGTGAGAGAAAAGCATGCATGCAAGCTTACAAATAACCCATATGCAAAGATCAAAAGATAACACAAGATATATCCTAGGAAAACCCTCAAAAAAACCCAACCTCCAAAAACATCCACACCCAATGTATTATTCATCAATAAAAACATTACAATACACTTCTAGGTTCTCCATGAACAATTCTAAAATATCAAGCCTCTCTAGTGCACCCTCCATGTGTCCAAGCATAAATTCACATATCCCATGCCATGCTTCATATATGCACTCCTCAAAAAAAGACTCAATACAATGACAACCAAGCCAAAACCCCAACTAGCCAATCTCAACCACTAAACATGTGCTTGCTTTTATAGAACCAAGCTCACACAAATAAAACCAAGTGGTAAAGTAAAACCACGTGCCTCAAACCATGAGTTCATAAAACCATTTAACCCACATTTAATTTTTAGTAAGTTAAGTTTCCTAAAATATTAAATATTTTTTTAGTGTGAACCCACACACAAATTATCTAACCAAATGTTACAACTTTACAAGTGGCCCAAATAAATATTTAATGTGGATAAACACATCACCTACGATGCACCAAAAACATATATTTATTTACATAATAAAATTAATACAATGTTATGCAAGGTACGTACAACACCTATTTCTAATGCAGTGCTAAGCATGGGGAATTTTAGGTACAATTAGAGTTTATAGGGGCTCATCTTGTCTTTGAGAACCATCTCTATGAGATTATTGCTTCCAAGTGGTGTGATCTAGGTCATTGGGCCACAAATTCACTTTGATATTAAAATAATGTCAAAGTATACACAAGGCAATTAAATTGTTTGATACTATGCCTCAAATAGATATGGTCTCATGAACTATAATGGTTGCAGTGTATGTGAAAATGGGTTTTCAAAATAGGAATTGAAATTTTTTGAGCAAAGCTAAGGGGCAAGTATAAATCTAGAATATAATGATATAATTATTTTACCCATAACAAATTAAAGTTCATTTTGGTAGTTTAATGATATAGGATCCCAGAGAAAGCTTGCAAATTAGTCTAAGACCAACTAATATTAACAAATGGCATCAACATTCATCAAATCATAACTAAGAGGTAATTTTATCAAATATTGTAGTAGTAAATTTATGTCCTTGTAGATACGTATTTAAAATATCAAAAAATGTATCCCATTAAGTTTGGGTCTAATGGTGGGGATAAAAGAGTTTCACACCATAAACCCAAGTTTAAATCCACTTAGGCAAGGGCTCCCTTGTAGTGGTCATAGGAAACCTAGATATAGGGGTCACACTTATGGAAATACATGGGAAAATAGCCACCCTTATGGATTTCCATGGGGCATATTGAGGTAAGGTCAAGTGCAACCATATTAAGGAACCATACCCACCTCATCTCATCTGTAAGATACCCCTACACTAGATTGGGTTGGTGTAAAATTTATCAAGAATTCATGCCAAAGTTTTAGGTCCTTGGGCATAAAATAGACATTTAAACCATTGAAATATGAATAAAATGGTCATATGTTTGAAACCCACTTTAAGCATATATGCTAAGCATGGGGAAACTCAAGCACAACCATAGTTTATGTTGGTGAAAATAGGTGTTTTACCTATCTAGGTCCTATTTACATGTTAAGTCCACTTAGGTCCTAGGAAGAAATCTTTTAGTTAAGCATTAGTTGTCACTTATCTTATCTAGTTGGATTTTAAATAATGCTTGTATCTTAGGTCATTTAATGTTGAGTCATGTCATTTAATTATGACACTCATTTAATGTCGGTACATCATCACCCTTGCCTATATAAGCAAGGCTTCATATGTACATTGTAACTATGAACAACAATCAAGTTCATTCTAGCGATCTTGCATCCATAATCATAACATGATATTTTAGCCATTTCTCTCTTGTGGAAGTTATCATTGTCTTGCAAGTGATCCTGGGGTGTTGAGGAGTTCACCATAAACTCCTACATGGTATCAGAGCTTCAGTGTTGTAGACTTCTTTCTAGATATAAGGGACCAATCTTAGTGTGAAATTTTTGTTGGATATGAGTTGGGGTTTTTAGAACCTCACCATTAGATTCAAGGCATCAAAGAAAGTCAAGTTTGCCTTTTGTTTTGTCAAAATTTCATCATATATTGTCTAATTTACAAGAGTTTCAAGTTGGGAAAGGATTACTAGATCTAGGAGGTAGTTGAATTTTTGGAACACCTTGGGCCAAAATTGCCCTTGTTGTTGCATTCAGAAGGCCCAAAAACCCCAAGATCGACTATTAAATCGCAAAAATCAAATGACTTGCCACTAGGCTTGAGGAAAAAATTTCACCTCCTTTGTCGTCTATATGGTTATACAACCAACCATATGATCTGTATGATTGTATGACTCATCCTAGGTAGCAGAGAAAAACAGGGGCCCAATATTGAAAAAAAAAATCATGTTAAAATTTTTGTAAAGTCTTTTTTGGAATTTTTAAAATTAAATCAACGTTTTTGTGGTTTTTTAAAAAAAGTTTGAAGGTGTACCTGCATAAGCAATTACATCCTTGCATTGTCAAAGCTAGTGGGGTCGAGTGCACCACATGGAAACTCGGTATTTTCTCAGGATACACCTCCAACAACTATCGTTGACACACCAGTCGTCATTGTTTACGAAATATTTTTCCCATTGAATGGCATATTTCGTCTGATCCTTGTTGTCAAAGTAAGAGAATATTCCTATCAAAAATTTTGACGTAAAGCATATTCCAATTGGGAGAATATTCTTTTTTGACGACCCCTGGTCATCAATTTAAGCCTACAAGTTGCTAACATCAGCATTGCTTCAACAGGGTTTAAGAAATTTCACACCTCCTCTCCAATGCAGTTTTCATTTTGGAGGTCCGTTTTCAAATGCCCATAACTTTGTCATATGGGCTCCTTTTTTCGAGCATTGTTTTTTTTTGGGGTAGAATTTTGTGCTCTAAATATTGGTGCAATTGGTTTTTGTTTTTGGTGCTTATTTTTCTAGAAATTACAGATTCTCACAAGTGTTGATGAGAAGTTCTCACTTTCATAACTTTTGAAACTCCATTCTTGCTTAGGTGTGATAACATTTTTGGGGTTTTTTTTTTTGAAAGTGTATATTTTTTTGTGTACCTTGTAGTGGTGGGATTAGAGTGATCTTATCTTGTGTAAAATTTTTGCTTTGAGCTTGTGGCTAATTTTGACAATTTGTAAGCACTAAGATCAAGTCCACTTTGTTGTTGGTGGCAAGTGGCACCTTTAATCGCACTGAGCATAAAGTGCCACAAATCAAAGATTGCTTGGGGGTTTCATGATTGAGTAATTTGAGGGGGTAATCTTTTGATTTTGTTGGCTTATGTCTCTTGATTGGTCTATTGTGTGATTAAAATCAAGGAGTTTAATATGGGTGTAGTGTAGAAAAATGTATCCCTTTACATTTTTACACTTGTTTGGGCCCTCCCTATTAAAACATGGCTTATTTATGTCCTAATTGGTCCTATTTTGCATCCACAAGCCTAACTAAATGTATTTTTATAAGGATAATCCTGACATTTAATAAATGATAAATCATAATTTAATGTTTTTGGCTATGTATTCCAGATCAATGAATTTGGGACCTGATTTTAAATATTACATTGAACAAGACGCTTCTTGAAATCTGTGTCCCAGGTTTAAGCCACTGGGACTCATACATCCAACCTAGAGTATGAGTCTCGCTTTAACCTAGACCTATTTTAATTCAAATTCTTTGCAATATTTTATTAGCCTATATCTGATGTTAGCTTGTAGTGTTGTAATTTTAGGAAATTAGGCATAAACAAGTATAAATATAAGGTTATTTCACAATTTCTCCTAAGCTAGAAATTTTGAATCAAGCATCCTAAGATTTCACAAGAGTATTATAGAGTATTCAAGAGCATTCAAGAAGGCATTCAAGAGCTGATTATCAAGCATTTGCAACAACATTCAAGATTCAAGCATCATGTCAGCGTCTTCATGTATCATGTGTGTTTGTGAGCTAACATGTTGATGTAGCATTTGTGATCCAAGTTCGAGCATTCAAAGCCATATCAAGTTTCATGATCAAAATCTACAACCATTGAAGCCAGTTCATACAAGTTGCAGATCTACACTCCAAGGATTCAACAAGGTTTGGTGAGTTGTTACATTTGCTTGTTCATTCATCATTCCTTCATGTTATTTCAATTCATTTCAAATTTTAATTACTCAAATAGGGTTTGACTGAGGTAGACCCCCATCCACTAACAAAACAACATTTCTTTCTCTCGTGTATTTTGCAAATTTAGGTGATTAGGACTCATTCTCCCAACCTGGAAATTTAGTCCTTGATATAGCCTTTCTACAACATTCAACAATGTTATATTTGGGTTTGGAAGACTTGAAAAGATACTTATAAAAACCTAGAGTGGGACTCATACACCCAACTTGGCGTATTAGTCCCGATACAGTTTCTGATCACCATTCAACAGATCCTGATCAACTCTTAGAGAATCCTAGATCCTATCCTGAAAGCCTTAGAGTGGGACTCATATGCCCAACTTGGCATATTAGTCTCGTTATAGTTTCTGACCACTATTCAATAGATCCTGTTCACGTCTTAGAGAATCCCAGATCCTGCCCTTAAAACCCTAAAATCACCCAACCTGGCGTATCAGTCCCGATACAATTTGAAAGAGCAATTTTCAAGGTTTTTAGACCTTGTTTTTACATCTCCATTCTTCCAGGGACTTTTTTGTTTCATTCTATTTATCAATTTGATTTCATGCTTTCATGTTTCTAGGGTTTCGTGGATACATGTTTGCATTTCTCCTTTGAAGCTTCATTTAATGGTGAACCCCCTTTTAATCACACAAAGGAACCCCCTAGCCCATTCCTCAATCAAGTCACTTGGTTGAGGGATCTAGGTTCCCAATGAACTAAACCCTGAAATAGGTCCAAGTTCCATCTCCCAAAGGTGGAACCCTATTTCCATTTGTTTATTTTGGTGAACCCAACCTTTAGACCCTTGAATTTCTGATTTGGAGAACATTGTCATCTTAGATCTAGATTGCATTGCATTAGATTTGCATTAGTTAATTCACATTTAGGGCTTCTAAACATTGCATTAGTGAAAAGTGCATATAGGTTGCATTTTTTCATTTTGAATCATTCAATTTAATTGAAAATCTATAATTGCAAACCATCAAGTCAATATACAACCTAGAACACATTAAAATCAACTTAGAATTTGCTGATTTAGGTTTAAAAACCCTAATCAGGACTCATTCGCCCACCTAGGTGATTTAGTCCCTGTACAAGTCTTTTTTCCTAATTTTTGGGTATTCTGTGTTGTATGTTTTTCATTATCGGAAACTATCAAAAATGCTAATTGGGACTCATTCGCCCACCTGGACAAGTCAGTCCCGAATTAGGTCTGAATATGCATTTTATAGTATTAAAATCTTGTCACTTGTGCTTTTGGTGGTTGTCTTTAAATTATTGTTTCAGTTTACAAAATTATTGTCTTTTACAATCTTTTCAAAATTGTTTTTATTTCAAGTGATTTTGGAAACATAAGAATTGGAATTAAAGCATATCATTTATCTTGTGTTCATGACAAAACTTATTTTAGTATTGAAAATCATCCGACCTATTAGATAATTGTTTGCATCTCCAAGCATCACATAAGTTGGATAGATTATTTTCACAAATGTTAGTATCTTTCATTTCCAAGTTTACAAAGAAACAAGGCATTAGAAAACATGTTATTCCTGAGAATATCTTAGTGAAAGAAATTGAACTTGTTAACATATTCCATGCTACCATATGGCCCATCATCCCCTCATCCCCTAATATCTCTCCTATTTGTGAGAAGGTTCTAGTGAAAGAGGATGTAAGCATAGACAATCATGATAATGATAGTTGTTCTTCTCCCGATACCTCTCATATTTGTCACAAAGGTATCTTGGCAAAGGAAGATACAATCATTGAGAATAATGAAAGTCTCATTTGTCCCTCTCCTCCTCTCCCTTGGGAAGATATTATCATTGACACTACTTTACCTAGTCTTCATTCATCTCCCAACACCTCCCCTACTTGTGAGAATGCTTTAGTAAAAGAGGATAAAATCGTAGACAATCATGAAAATCACATTTGTGAGGAGGATATGTTGGTGCTAAGAGATCCAATGATTGAGAGTTGTGACAATCCTACCTCTCGTACTTGGGAAGACATTATAGGACATGGGTATGTAATTGTAGATAACCATGACAATCGAATTTGTTCCTTCTCCTAATATCCCTCCTCTATGGGAAGAAAATAGTTTGGTGTTAGAAGATACACTTATTGAGAGTCATGAGAATCTTGTTCCTCCCTTCCCTAATGCTCATACCATTTGGAAAGATCTATTTGAACAAAAAAGTCCAATCATTGGTAAGCATGAAAATCATAGTTGTCCTTCTCTTGATGCCTCCCCTATTTGTGATGAAGCCACTTTACAAAATCTAACCATGGAATGTAATGAACTTCTTGTTTGATCCTCTCCTAAAAGCTCTCCTACTAGGATAGATATTATGGCATAAAAGAATGAGACCTTAGAGAAAAAGGATGAAATCATGGACAATCATAACAATCAAATTGGGTCTTCTCCTAATATCTCTACTATTGCTAAAGACGATATTTTGATGTTAGAAAATCCAATCAATAAGAGTCATGAGAATCTTATTTGTCTCTCTTCCCCTAGGGAAAACATTATTGAACAAGAGAATACCATCATTGATAAGCAAGAAAATCCAACCATTGATAAGTCCCTTACTTGTGATGAAGTCATTTTAGAAGAACCAACCTTTGAATGTCATGAACATCTAGTTTGTAGTTCTCCTAAAAACTTTCCTACTAGGGAGGATATCATGGTGCAAGAAAATGAGAACATCGACACATGTCTTTCAAACAATAGTGATGTGACTTCCTTAGATGAAGATGATGAAGTGACATTAGACTCCCCTTCACTAAGAGATCATGAAAATAAGGATAAGTTTGGTGAGGTTATGAACATTAGAACTCCCTCGAGTCCTCTAATTCTTAGACATCCTAGATATCCTTTAATTATTGCACCTCCTAAGGCTAAACTCATCCTCTACCCACCCTCAAACCAACCACAAATTCAAAACAAACCCATCCTCATCCTCGAACTACCTAAGAATAATATGTCGCAGCAGTCAACTTACAATACCATTGCTCATACATATAAACTAGAAACAATCCGCAACCAAGAAAAACAACTTTAACATCCCTCCTATTGCCTCAACCTATCTTACCTGGTCCTCCCCATTTGCCTTTACGAAGTGGAAAGGAGTATGATCTTGTTGAACAACTTAAGAACACTCCTACTAAGATACCATTATGGGACCTTGTTCGAGCCTCTCCTCATTATCATAACATGATTCAAAGTGCCTTACAACAAGTTCCTGCCCCCCCCTAATGTGCAATCAAATGATGTGGCAGCCTAAATTCAATTTATACCTTTGGTCAACTTAGACATTACTTTCCATCAAGATGAGTTACTTTTGCTAGAAGTGCAAAAACAATATGAACCTTTCATGATACTAGCTATTTTCAATACAATAGGGATAAAATGAACCCTTGTTGATAATGGCTCAGCCCTTAATGTGTGTAGTGTAACCCTTTTTGATAAGCTTGGCATAGATAAATTAAGAATTGAACATGATTCCTTATCGATTCGAGGATTTGATAATGTAGGAAAACAACCGCTTGGAGTGATCACATTACCTATTATAGCTAAAAGAGTTACATTACAAACCCCGATCCATGTTATGCCTCATGATCTTTCATACAACCTCCTTTTAGGAAGACCATGGATTCATGAGATGCATGCAGTGCCTTCAACTCTTCATCGTATAATGAAGTATGTTTACAACAACAAAGTGCATACAATCAAAGCCGACCCTTAACTAGACAGTTGTTCAAACACTGAGAAAGGCAAGGAAAATCCTTTGAAAACATTGACAACAACTATACAAGTGGAACCTGTGCAAGAGAAATACAAAAAAAGGCATATTGAACGAGTCACAAAGTTATTGGAAGATGATTGGGATTCTTAAGATTTCACACCTACACTCATGGGAGAATACATGAGCATAACAAAAGAGTCTGAAAAGAAAAAAGAACCAACGATAATGTCAACACAAAATTTAACAGAATCTTCGAAAGCATCCACTTCAACCACTTTAGAAGAAAAGACAACATACACGACAAACTTTGATGAAGTTAATTATGAGCAACCACCAAATTCAAAAGAAATGAAAAAGCTTTATAAAAGAAGTTATGAACTTATGACACAGCTTGGTTATAGTGGAAAAGGATGTGGTGCTAGAGAACAAGGTATCTGTGCCCCCATATAGGCTAACACACAAGAAGCCACTAGTGGTCTTGATTATTGTCATTTGAAAGAAACGAAAGAATCAAATAAATTCTCGCTTAATATCAATTTCATCACACAAAACACTAATGATTTGAATTCATTAGATTTTACACCCTCTTGTAAAGGAGAGCACAAAATCTCACAATCTAAAGAGTATTGTGTAAGTATGACACCTTGTACTAAGCAAGAGATATCTTTGTCGCAAAATAAAGGAACATCTTCTACTTTTGATCAAGAAAGTGTCTTGTCGAGATTTCTCCAAGATCATTTGATAGCTCTCCCTCCAAGAACATGAAAGAAATTTTATATCACAAGTTCATTTTGTGTGTATCATATAGTTCATGGTTATTCCACTAATGAATGCAAAGCTTTGAGTGATAAAATTCAACATCTTAAGGATTGTGGTGCTCTTCCTTGTGTTGAAGCACCTTGTTCCTCTAATTGATACCAATTTTCAAGTTTGTCATCGATCATCTCGGCTCATCCTTGTCTTGCACTAAGTGGGGGCAAGGGGTTAGGTGGCCTTGTCCTCGTATGGCACTTGTCGTTGTTGGCTAGTTGACCGCCTTCCATGTATATATGAGAGAAAACTTGGGATGTGGATGACGTGCCTTAAGTTGGCTCGCATGTGACATACTTTTTATTTCTATGTTTAGCATTACATTTCGGGGGTAACCCTTTATGCATGATGTAATTTCATTCAGGAACATATGACTTGGCATAGGGCTTTCTGAATAAGCTCTCATGTCTTCTTCATTGGCTACTTTAAAGCAGATTGCTCATAGCAATGGTGTTAACAATCGTTTTAAAGTGGGGGCATACATTGGCATTGTCTTTCAATATTTTGCATGTTTCATGGTGCGATTTTCTTTCTTCTTGCGGTGCATCCTTTTCTTGGTGGTTTCATTGGGTTTGATTTCCTCTGAGAACGTGATATTTCTTTGATTTTTCCTCTCTTGGAAACATTAGGCATGATGTTCACTAAGAAGAGACCTTACATGAACTAAGCAAAGTCCCTTTGAACAAATCTTTACTTGCATGTTGTTCATAAGCTTGAAGTTTCATTGTGTGGCGCCTTATCAAAGTTATTAGGAGGTATAGTTTTGGTATGGTTAGTACGTATGGGAGCCAACCTTAGGCATGACTTTCCCATAGCCACTTGTTTGTGTGTGTGAGCGCATACTGACCGTGTGCATATGTGTCTCACCTCTCTAGGGGCTCACCTAGTGGATATCGGATTCCTCTAGCCCTTGTGAGCGTGCGTTTTGTTTGCATGGTGGACATCGTGTTCCACTTGTAAACATTTTTGGACAAACAACTTAGACCTGGTCCACATCGTGTTGGACAAATGGTGGAGGCTTGATCCACTCCTAAATTGTTTTTGTTTTTCTTTCGTCTTTATGCCTTTGACAGTTTATGCTTGTACCTTATTGTTTCTTCATACATTATTCACATGTGTGTTCTTTTGTGCCTATGTTGGTTTGCCATAAGATCTTGATCTTGGGGGTTTGATCATCCCTTTCTATCATTGTTGTCCTATCTCACTAGCATTGGTACACTTGGACCCCTCTTGATGTGAATTTATCTACTTTAGTGTGAGTTTGACGCAAGGTCATCCTCTCACTAAAGTGGGGACTAAATGTAGTGTACAAAAATGTATCCCTTTACATTTTCACACTTGTTTGGGCCCTCCCTGTTAAAACATGGCTTATTTATGCCCTAATTGGTCCTATTTTGCATCCACAAATCTAATTAAATGCATTTTTCTAAGGATAATCTCAACATTTAACAAATGACAAATCATAATTAATGTTTTTGGCTGTGTTCCAGATCTAGGGATCTGGGACTCATACGCCTCTTTGGGCGTATGGGTCCCACCTAGGTCTCAGGACCTGATTTTAAATATTACATTGAACAAGACACTTCTTGAAATTTGTGTCCCAGGTTTAAGCCACTGGGACTCATATGCCCAACTTGACGTATGACTCCCACTTTAACCTTGACCTATTTTAATTCAAATTCTTGGCTGGATTTTAATACCCTAGATCTGATGTCAACTTGTAGTGTTGTAATTTCGGGAAATTAGGCATTAACAAGTATAAATACAAGGTTATTTCACATAGTTTCTTCTAAGCTAGCAATTTTGAATCAAGCATCCTAAGATTTTATAAAAGCATTATAGAGTATTCAAGAGCATTCAAGAGCTGATTATCAAGCATTAACAACAACATTCAAGATTCAAGCATCATATCAAGGTCTTCATGCATCATGTGTGTTTGTGAGCTAACATGTTGATGTAGCATTTGTGATCCAAGTTCGAGCATTCAAAGCCATATCAAGTTTCATGATCAAGATCTACATCCATTGAATCCAATTCATACAAGTTGTAGATCTACACTCCAAGGATTCAACAAGGTTTGGTGAGTTGTTACATTTGTTTGTTCATTCATCTTTCCTTCATGTTATTTCAATTCATTTCAAAGTTTAATTATTCAAATGGGGTCTAACTAAGGCAGACCCCCATCCACCAACAAAACAACATTTTTTTCTCTTGTGATGTGTATTTTGCAAATTTAGGTGAACGGGACTCATTCGCACAATCTGGTGATTTAGTCCCTAATTTATCCTTTCGACAACATTCAACAGTGTTGGATATGGGTTTGAAAGACTCAAAAAGATACTTAGAAAAACCTAGAGTGGGACTCATACGCCCAACCTGGCATATAGTCCCATTACAGTTTTTTATCACCGTTTAGCATATCCTGATCAACTCTTAGAGAATCCCAAATTCTTCCCTGAAAAACCTAGAGTGGGACTCATATGCCCAACCTAGCGTATTAGTCCTGTTATAGTTTTTAATCACCGTTCAATAGATCCTAATCAACTCTCAGAGAATCCCAGATCCTGCCCTAAAAACCCTAGAGTGGGACTAAATCTCCCAACCTTGTGTATCAATCTTGGTACAATCTGAAACTGCAATTTTCAAGGTTTTCAGACCTTGTTTTGACATCTCCATTCTTCTAGGTACTTTTTTTTTTCATTCTATTTATCAATTTGATTTCATGCTTTCAAGTTTCTAGGGTTTTGTGCATACATGTTTGCAATTCTCCTTTGAAACTTCATTTAATGGTGAACCTCTGTTTAATCACACAAAGGAACCCCCTAGCCCATTCCTCAATCAAGTCACTTGGTTGAGGGATCTAGGTTCCTAATGAACTAAAGTGTGAAATAGGTCCAAGTTCTATCTCCCAAAGGTGGAACCCTATTTCCATTTGTTCAATAGTATCAAAACAATAAGGTTAAATCGATGGAACTTTAAGTCTTGTCGAGATGGAATCCTAATACATTGTAGGTGGCTTAATATTTTACCATATCTTTATGAACTAGTTCCTAAACCTTCATCTAAATGGAAGAGAGTTGTGTGGGACATAAAGTAGAACATATCCTTGGAGTAATTGGTTGTAGTTGTGATATTGACACACAATTGACTACTAATGGTAGTGAGATCCCTCGTGACTTTATGACCAAACTTTGGGAGATGTATGGAGACTCGAATGAACCTCCATTCTTTGAGGATCTTGTTGTAGATTGTCTTGTTCCACTTGCTAAGTTTTGACCTATTGATGATAACACAGCTGCTAAGCTTGCTCATTGGGAAAGTTTTGGTAGTTTTTATGAAACCAAACCTTCTCCTTCTCCTTCTCCTTCCAAGACTTTTTTTGAGACTTCAAAGTTTCTAAGGCTCCTAATCTTGATTTAGAGGCTTCGTCTTCGTCATCTATGAGTCAACATCTTGAGGTTGGGGAATCTTGTAATCCAACTTTGGAAAAATCATCTAGTGTTCTTACTTCATCATGTTTTGAGGATACAATAGGGGATGATAGGCGCAATCAAATGAGATACACTGAGATCTCATCTCCTTCATCTACTATTATACCCGATGATGCTTGTGATTCCATAAATTTGGCTCCTTGTGATTTAGTGTGTAGCAAGACATTCATCGTCTTCCAAAGATGGCTACTTGGGATGAGTACTTGATAGACATTGGTGTTTTGTTTTGTGAGTCCCACATTTCAAATTTGGGAGACATCATTGATTGCATTCATCTTCTCTTTGATGAAGATGATCATTCTTTAGTTGTTGTGAAAGAACACTCTGACCCTCTTGTTCATTCTCTACATGATCATCTTTTGCAGTTTGACATGAGTGTGGATTCTTTTGGACAACATTTAGGGGAGGCTTCTTTGTCTTTAGAGGGGGTATCTTTGTCTTTGAATTGTGTTCTACAATTGTTTCTAGGAGATTATGGATTGTCTTCTTTTGTAGTGTGACTTAGAACACCTGTTGGAATGTGATACCTTTTGGCATTGACATGGAGACACTTGAGCATTCTTTAGAGAAATCTCACATCATCTTTCTTCTCGCATCTTCCTTTCAGGAATGGGAAGACATTTTTCATACCATCTTGGTCTTGTTTCTTCCCAAGGGAAGGAACATTGTTGATGATCATGGATCATCTTCAACATTCATTATCGAACATCTACCATCTTTGTAGGAGACACTACACTGAGGGGGGGTTGCATGGTCTCTCTTCTTCTCTCTTGTAGGGGGTTCTTTTTCCTCAAATGGGGTTTTGTCCTTATCATGCTTTATTGAGAGAATTTTGTTTTTTATCTCTTTTGGGGAGGAGTTTTGTCCCACTGGGTTTTCTCCTTTTCTCCATTTTGGAGAGATTGCATTTGCATATGTACATGGGTACCCAACATGGCCTCGTAGTCAAGACCCATCTTAGTATCATTTGCATATAAGTACTCACTAAGTTGTACTTAAGGGGGGGTCTTGGTGTAAATAGGTGTTTTACCTATCTAGGTCTTATTTACAAGTTAAGTCCACTTAGGTCCTAGGAAGGAATCTTTCTAGTTAAGCATTAGTTGTCACTTAGCTTATCTAGTTGGCTTTTATTTAATGCTTGTGTTCTAGGTTATTTAATTTTGAGTCATATCATTTAATTATGACACACTCATTTAATGTTGGTACATCATCACGCTTGCCTATATAAGCAAGACTTCATATGTACATTGTAACTATGAACAACAATCAAGTTCATTAGATGGCAATCTTGCATTCATAATCATAGCATGATATTTTTGTCATTTCTCTCTTGTGGAAGTTATTGTTGTCTTGTAGGTGATTTTGAGGTGTTGAGGAGTTCACCATAAACTCCTACAATTTATACATAGCAGCAAAAATATTTTGGAGAAAAAATCGGCAAACCAAAAGTATAATATTTTTTTGAAAAAATGGAGAAAAAATCAGGGAAAAAACAAGAAATTTTGGATTTAAAAAAATGTAAAAATTTGTAGAACAAGAGATAAACAATTTTCTTTTTGAAATTGAAAGGCATTTTCATAGCATAGAGATATAGAGAGCAAAAAAAATAAAGAGTTTAACTAATGAATTGTAGAAAATAGATTTTTGTCATTTATATTTATATAGTTCTTGAATGGTTATATATATTTACTCAAGTATAGGTTACTTTGTGGAGTGGTCCCCCCTAAAAGAATGCTAAGAGAATGGATTAATAAAACCTGGGTCCTACATGGGGTTCAACTTGGAGCCATTGAAAACCTCACAAAGGGGTTTCTCCTTTTTCGCTTTGCTGAAATCGATCATGTTCAAATTGTCCTTAAACATTTTCCTTGGTCTATCCATTCTTCCTTGTCAGTTTTTCAACCAAGGACATGGTACTTTACAGTCTTGAATGGCAAGAAACTTTTTGTGCCTATTTTTCTTGAGTTTCTAGGCCTCCACTTGCCTTGTTGGTGACTTTTTCCCCCTATTACCTCTTCTTTGGGGAATGTTATTTACATTGAACTAGACCATTTATATAGGGAACAACCTTAGAAAATGGGTTTGTGTTGAGATTAATTTGTTTAAGGACTTGAAAGAGTCAATAGACATTCAAATAGGAAATATCTGTCATACCCAAACGGTGCTTTACCTTAACATATCCAATACATGTTTTTCGTGCCAATATTCTAAGCACAAAATTAAGGATTGCCCTGTGATCACTCCCAAGGCGAAGTATCCTCCCCATGTAGTTGAGGCCTCTCAACCTTCAAAGGCTACCACAAAACTTGATGAGCAATGGACTATGGTTTCACATCGAAAAGTTAAAATTATAGTTCTAGTGAGGCCCAAGTTAAAAATTCAGATTAGTTGGTTGCTACAGAGTAATCAATTGGTGTTTCAAACCCTTATGAGAAGGGGAAAGCAGTTTTTGCGCTTATAGGCAATGCCCCTTCTATAATATGATTTTCTTAGATGGGCCACAACTAGCATGGATGCTTTCTTTGCAACCAGTAGTAATGCCTTCTTTGCAGTTAGTATCAATTCATTCATTGTAGTTGGATATGCTACTTCATTTCCCTCATTACCTAAACACCTGTGGTGGTTGTGCAACTCTTTTGGTCACCTAAAAGAAGGTGAATATGTCGCTGAAAAACGGAGTATTTCCTCGCCCAACATTTAGTTGAGCTCTTTCTCCCTAAAGTTCATGTAGAATCACTTCTCCATGCTTGAGAAGTTGAACAATGATGACATGCTTGAATCTCATTTATGAATTTTCTCTCCTAGAATTTCTAAGGTCTCACTGACCTCACTAGGAAGTGTTTCGTAAGGGATACTTTTCTCTGAACTATTCTTTTTTAGTTTTTTTGTGTTTGAAAGAAGTTATGATTTATGGTTTCATGCTTTTTGTGGCATGCCATGTTATTTGGCTAGCTGGTACAATGTTTTGCACCAATCATCA
Source organism: Sequoia sempervirens (assembly GCA_007258455.2). Classification (NCBI taxonomy): domain Eukaryota; kingdom Viridiplantae; phylum Streptophyta; class Pinopsida; order Cupressales; family Cupressaceae; genus Sequoia; species Sequoia sempervirens. The sequence continues at coordinate 47,456,944 of VDFB02000363.1, read as the reverse complement.
TGATGGTCATGGAGGGGTTATCACCCTACTTTCTCCATGTTGGAATTCTTGTGTTGTTGATCACGGGTTTGATCCAACTCATTATCTAATATGGATCCTCATGAATGTTGATAATCATTCCTTTGGGATCATTAATGTTTATGCTTCCAATGATGCTATTGAGTGATCTTGTTTGTGGTGGTGGATTATAGACTCAATGTTGGTGGCCACTTGGGTATTGTGCATAGATTTCAATATGGTAGAGATTTCCTATGACAAAGATGGGACTTTTCTTTTTCGTTGAACAACTAGTGAGTGAGAGGCATGGTTTAACATGTGTAATAAATTAGGTCTTTATAATCCCAACTCGGCTCATCACAAAATCCAGTCCATTTGGCATATGTGGAGCAATTTTCGAGTTGGTTTTGAAAGAGTTTTTAAATGTCTTGATCATATGATGATCTTTGCATAATCTTTTTTATTTGCTAGTTGCTTCTCTCTCCCATTGCTATCGTTGCCAGATGTGACTTTATCTACCCACTTGCCCATCAAGTTTTGCATTGAGTAGCAAGTGGGTTCGCCTCAGCCCTACAAGTCTTAGTTTTTCTTAAACACTTCCTTGATGAGTCATTAGCCCAAATTGGCTCATATTAGGAAGATATGGAATCTTGAATGTCATCCTACTAATCCAATTGGGTGGATTATGTGGTGGAATAGATCTATTCAACACACATCTTGTTTCCTTCACATTTATGGTCACCAATTGGCCATCTTTAGGATGCGTGCATTCAAGGCTACCACCTTGGATCTTCGCCATGCTATGGAAGAGTTCACTACCAAGCCCTTCTCCACTACTTTGCAAGTCCGAGTGGTGGAGCTAAGACATCAAAAGTAGATAGAAAATAACCACTATACTAGAGGTGCCCAAATCAAAGCCATACGTCATTGGCCTAAAGTTAGAGATAGGGCTTTAATAGAATTTTTTCAAGCTCGTTGTGCTTGGAACACCTCCCATGGAATCAAGAAAATTAAGGAAGGTCAACATGTGCTTAAGAAGTTGTCATATATTCTCCAAGTCTTCATCAACCATTATGAACAAAAGTGTGCCCTTCAGGGGTCGCTTCAGGTTGTTCTTTATCGACTTTCTTCAAGTCAAAGAGAATTTTGTGTTTAGCTGCTCTCCCTTGCCAATCTTAAGGAGGCAATGAGCATATTGGTTGATGACAAAGCCCCTAGGTGTGATGGGTTTTCATGGAAATTCTATAAGGCTCTTTGGGATTATGTTGGTGAGGATTTGTATAAATTTTAGCTAGAAACTTTTCATTCTAAATCCCTAGAGAAACTTATTAACAAAGGAATATTATTTAATTCATACCTAAAGTTAGCAACCCTAAAGATATTTGTAATTGGAGGCCCATCTTACTACTCAATGCGTACTACAAAATCATTGCCAAAGCCTTGGCTTGAAAAGGCCACCATCTCCTTCCCCAAATTATTCATCCTGAACATATAGGTTTCATCAAATCTTAATATATTTTAGATAATATTATTGTTGTCTGGGAAGGCATGGAGTGGGTTCGTTGCTCTCATTTGGAGGCCCTCTTCTTGAAGATTGACTTTGCCAAGGCTTATGACTATATTGAATGACCTTTTATTCTTGTTATGCTTCAAGCTTTGGGGTTTGGTCCCTGCTTGAGTCAATATATCAACATGCTTTTTGTTGATGCCTTTGCTTGCATTACCATCTATGGCCACCAATCCCATGCTTTTTGTTAATCATTTATTAGCTAATAATTATTTAATCTTTAATTGATTATTTGGCTGATTTCACTTTATGCACTTAAGCTAAACTTCTAGGAGTGCTTTTTTCTTTTATTATATCATTATGTCTCATCAGATGTGTTGTTGATAATTGTCATGATCTAATCCCTTTCTCATTTAGGATTTGCTCTTATAAGGACCCTCCATTGTATTATTGAGCAACTCAAGCAAATCCATAATTCTATAAGTTTTTCTTTTTAAGGAAACAAAAAATCACTGTTTGTTGTCTGATCTTGCTTCTTGTGTGTTTTCATAATTTCAACACTTTTGGGATTTTCTACTCCTTTTTTTCAAGGTTTCCCTCTATCTCCCTCTCTTTATGTCCTTGTTGCTAAAGGCTTTGAGTAGCTTCTAGCTCACTCGGTCTCCTGTGGGCTAGCCAAGGGAATTGTCTTGCTTGATTCATCGACTTAACTTGTAAATGGCCACTTTGCAGATGACTCTTTCCTCACTTTCATTGAAGAGGACAAAAATATGAAGGTGGCTCTCAAGTTTTTGGACACCTTTTGTTCAACATCAACCATTCAATGGCACAAGACTCAATGTTACCGATAGTCCATTATGCCTATGCCTTCTTGGCTTCAAACTTTCAGTTGGAAATGGATTGGCCATGGAAAAATCCTTAGATTTTGGGCATCCCCTTTGCTTTTCAAGCTTCTTTGGTAGCCTTATGGCATGTTGTTCTCTCCAAAATTGAAAAGCAACTTGCCTATTGGATTACTAAACCCCTTTTCATGGCAAGAAAATTTCAAGTTTGTTCCAAAATTCTTGCAGCCACTTGTGTGTACTATTGTTTTTGTTGGGCTCCCTCTAAGGCTTCTTATTTATTTTTGGAGAAGCTTCTTGGAGATTTCCTTTGGGCTTTCATTGAGGATCACAAGGGATTCCGTCGAGTTTCCTAGGAATTTTGTTGCCTCATAAATATGGAGGATTAGAGCTACTACCCACTCAACAACAAGGATTGGCTCTGTGCGTCAAATGGATTATTCAAGCCCTTATTGGAAATGAAGCTTGGAAGAGTTTTCTTACACTACATTTTCTTTGGCTATCTAGTCCATTAGCCTACCTGGAAAGGGATTGGTTTGCAAATCCTTCTCACCATGAAGGATGCAATTCACATTGAAGGAAGTTTTGTGGTCAAAGGCATTTTGCGTGCTTGGGAGGCTCTTAAACCTTGGCTTGTTTGGAATGAGTTGGATTTCAAAGAGGGTCTTTCTTTCAATCAACAGAATCTCTAGTGGTCTCCTCTCTTCCAAGATCAAGGTTGCCCTTTGGCTTGGTTGTCATGGGTGAAAGCTTTGAGATTTCAAAAAAAAGGTATCCAATACCTGTGGGATTTATTCTCTAGAACTTCTATGAGTCTAATGTCTTGGAATGAGATTAAGGCCAAGCATTGCCTTTCTCGCTAGGATTGTGAGACTTTTATAGTTGTTATAAGAACTATTCTTGTTGATATGGTTCACAAAGTTGGCATTCTTCCAAATCATGGTGGAAATATTGGAAGTGGAGTCCAAATACCACCTACAATTACAAATCGTGACTTAGCTATTGTTGGTTTTCTCCACATTTACCCATGATCCCCAATTTAATCCAGAGATGGCATTTTCAAGTGTCTTGTTCAGTTTGGCATCATAGATTTCTCAATGTCTGGCCTACCATTCTAGAGCCTAAATTAGCGCACTTTTCTCAGTGTACTCTTTTCCGAGGCTTGCCTAATTAGTCGTGGCTAATTCATAAGGGCATTTGAGACCCTCATTGCCCATTTTGTGGATAATTGGAGTCCTTCAAACATCTCTTTTTGTTTTGTCTTCACGTTCAATATCTTTGAAATTGGATTCATGATTTCTTTCGGCTCTTTGGCCAAAACCTTTTACCTGGCATATGGTTCCTTTGGGGGATTGGCCTTGCATTCCCCATAAATTCAATTAGATTTTGCATGCTTTTAGAGTGGAGATTCTCTTCAATATTTAGGAAGATAGAAATTTTGTTATTTTTTCTAATTGTATAGTAGACCATAATGTTTTGCTTTTTCCAAATCTATTATCTGCTCTAATGTGTTGTTACAGATTCAAGTGCAAGCCAACAACGTTTCCCTAGAGTTGGCTCACCTCAAGGAATTACTTGATCAAATTGGGGCAATGCCCCTTGTATTGTGGTCAGAGTTCCTTTGTCATCGTCCTCTTCTTGAGGTTGCTCGCCTTTTAGCAGGTGTTAGAGAGGCAAGAGTCTCTCAGCTTGTGATAATCAAGTTGCTTGACTCTAAGTCTCTTGCTTCACTCACTAGAAGGATCGAGGTCCCAAAAGTGCATCACAATTTGTTCGATGGAGATCGACCTCTCTTCCCCCTCAAGACCCCACTCCTAGGTGGCCATCTGGAGGCACTTTTGGGTGGTTGTCCATTGATAATTCCAAATGGTTTGATTCCAACAAAGTTCCTCGATTGGTTTTGCCTATTTCTCCATCCCGCGAAGAAGAAGACAAAAATGATGAGGAGTGGGACCCCCCCAATGTCACCCCAAACCTTGCTAATGTATGAGGTAGGTGGGTGACAGAGACCCTCCACCTCCACCTTCTGCAACAGCTCTTGCCGTCTATTAACTTTTTTGTTATTTTTTATTTTTTGCTGCCAGACAGTACCCCATATGAAATTTAGAGATGCGATTTCATATCTACCCATCCTTTCTTTGTGAATGTGTACTTTTAGTCTCTAATTAATAGAAATCCTGACACCTATTCATCAAAATATAAAATTGTATTATCATTCTATGCATAGAGTGCAAATTGGGCATCAAAATTGTTTTATGAGAAAAGCAATGCTTTCAAGAAAGTAGAAAACTGCGTCTCATTCAGTTTACCATATATTCACTGTGATTGTCTCTATCAAATGGTGTATAGTTGCTTACACAAACATTTTTTTAGCATTACGAATTCCATTAATTTCCTATGGTTCATTTCAAGCTTTAGTCTGTATATATGAGACTTCAACTCATTTGCATTCTAATTTAACACTTATCATTCGCAAATAACATATTTAATCTGTTTTTTCATTTCTAGGGGAGAGGACCTAGTAGTTGTACACCCTAACTTCGCGCTTCTAATTATCCTACGTGGAAATTTCAAATCACTCCCAATTTTTTACAGCAGCTTACTTGGCAAGTCCCCTGCTTATAACTTTCGTTTCAGGGCCACATCATCAAATATGATGCCACATCAGCATGCTTTTTGTCAAGGTGTCTAAAAAGGCTCAAAAAAAAAGTGCTACCAATACTTGTGCATTCACATCATGGATAGTTGAACGCTGATGTGGCATCACATGATTGGTTACTTTTTAGATCAAAAGAATACATTTTGTTTAATTATGGGTAGTCAAGTCACAACTATTGGCATTATATAAACAACTACTATCACAACTATTGAGCATTATATTAACAACTACTATCACAACTATTGAAACATGCTCAACTATTGGGTCTTCTCCTATATATATTTGTGATTCTCATTCGAACGTCTCATGTGTAGCATAGCTCATTGGGTTTATCTTATCGTGCACGTTTCTTGATTGATGATTTCTGTTTGGATGGAATATATTTCCCAATTTTGTAGGCATTGAAATGCAATATGTCATTTGTTGTTGTTGCTTTCATTTTTAGATAATGCTATTCATTAGGAGACCATATTCAGATGGCTTGACTTCTAATGAATTGGATGTATTTTAAATGAAACAGGTTACTGAATTTTCTGCAGATGAATACTTTATGGATGAAAACTTTTCTCTTCCTATAACTGAGCCATATATGCTCTGCATGCATAAATTATTTGGAAGGTATAATTACTTGATTGTCGTGCATTACTTGAGTTTAAATTGTCTTGTTGTGCTTCATGACTTGTCCTTCCGATCGCCAAGAGATATATTTTGCATAAACTAATATGTTTTGAGTTTTCACCTTTTGGCTAACGGGTGGATACTCTCGCCGAACGTATTTTTGTAGTGTCGCTGCAAGTGCAGATGATATAATGGGAAGTGGTTTAATCAAATCTTGAAGTTGACCAAATGGTTTTATTGCAGTGATGAACTTGTTTTTCCAATATGCAGTGTTGCAATTGCTTTTTCATTGCGAATATGTGGAAGACTTGCTTGTCAGCTAAGCTGCGAGGTTTGTTGTTTGCCTCATTTGTTGTACTAAATCATCTTTCTTTCTGTTTTTTTGCTCTAATGAGTGTAGAACTTTTAGAAGCTTCACTCGTAAAGTTACTTTGTTTCTTGGATCAAATGCACATTTATAGTAAGCACCCATATTCTCGGGAATCTGAATGATTATGTAAATGCTATGCTTTGAATATAGAATTGCATGAAGCATTTCAATGAAGTTTCAGTAATTTTCAATATATTAATTTTTGTACTTAAAGCTTGACCTACTTGCTATGCTCCACAGAAGCAGCCACAAGTGGCATCAACCCTGTTCTGTGCAAGTGATAGTTATGTTCTTCTATCTCCAATGGGACCTTCTATCTCCATGGTTGCCGCATTTATGGGAGACATTGCGATTCTATTGTCAACAAAATGTATTGGTTTGTAACATTTCTTCTTGTAAAAAATATTTGCTGCATGAATTTTGTTGCTAGAAACTGTGTAGCCTTTTTAAACAGACACAAGTGGCATCAACCCTCGTTTGCTTGATAAAATGCACGCATACACTTGAAAACTGAATGATTATGTAGATGCTATGCTTTGAATTTAGAAATGCATGAAGCGTTTCAATAAAGTCTCGTTAATTTTCAAGATATTAATTTTTGTAGTCTTTTTAAGCAAACACAAGTGGCATCAACCCTGTTCTAAGCAAGTGATAGATATGTTCTTCCACCTCCAATGGGACCACATATCTCCATGGTTGCTGCATTTATGGGAGACATTGCGGCTCTATTGTCAACACAATGTATTGGTTTGTAACATTTTTTTTTTTTAAATATTTCTTCTATAAAGAATCTAACATAGTATTTTAAATGACCAAAATATCAATATTGATATCATTGTTATTTGTTCAACTTAATTATGTCTATTTATGTGCATTTTATTGGATCAGATTAGAGTAAAACTAAGGAAACACTATTTTCCTAGACATTTTTGGTAAACACAACCAATCCATTACACAACTTATCTTTACTTTGTAAACTTTTAAGGCTTTTAGATATGTGTTTTTCTAAATTTCACATCACTTTTAGATCTGATCTTCATTTGGTGGTATTAAGTTTCATTAATCTATCTTTTCCCTCAATATTTTGGTGCATATTCATCCTTCCTATCTGTCAACCACCATAACCACTCTTGGATTAGATTTAAGTTATATGTTTTGCACACTTTCTAGGTTTGATATAGGACTAATATTATGAGTTAAATTCAGCTATACATCTTTTAATATCATATCCATACTTCTATTAAGGTTTTGAGCCTTTATTGCTTATTTTGATGAAACCTCTTTGAATAAAACCTTTTCACATCATGGATTCTCATAGCCTATTATTCTTGGCATCTATTCATAGTGGTTCCCTAACTAATTTTAACATGTCCATACACTTTATGATATGTGATATATATCTTTATTCTTGATTCACTTATGATAATTTAACACACATAAATGGGACCACTTTGTCTATAGAAGCATTATATCACCACACATTCTTGCAGTCTTGATTTGGGATTTGATCATCACCTTCTCTTCTCTATTGGATACTCTTGCTTCACTCCTTCGTGATCATTTAATGTCGCCCACTTCTTGAAAGCATGATAGTAGTGTGAAAGATGTTACCTTATCACACATACATTGTGAAGGAGACACAATACCTACTTGTACCTTGTATTTGTATGGATGACATATCCTATATTGAGTGTACATGTCACACGGCTTATGATTCTTCATGTTTTCCATCTTTGACTAAGTCTAGTCCTTTTACAAGCTTCACTCGTTTCTTTGATAAAATGCACGCATATACTTGGAAACTGAATGATTATGTATATGCTATGCTTTGAATTTAGAAATGCATGAAGGGTTTCAATAAAGTCTCATTAATTTTCAAGATATTAATTTTTGTAGCCTTTTTAAGCAGACACAAGTGACATCAACCCTGTTCTAAGCAAGTGTTAGATATGTTCTTCCACCTCCAATGGGACCTTCTATCTCCATGGTTGCTGCATTTATGGGAGACATTGCGGCTCTATTGTCAACACAATGTATTGGTTTGTAACATTTTTTTTTTAAAAATATTTATTCTATAAAGAATCTAACATAGTATTTTAAATGACCAAAATATCAATATTGATATCATTGTTATTTGTTCAACTTAATTATGTCTATTTATGTGCATTTTATTGGATCAGATTAGAGTAAAACTAAGGAAACACTATTTTCCTAGACATTTTTGGTAAACACAACCAATCCATTACACAACTTATCTTTACTTTGTAAACTTTTAAGGCTTTTAGATATGTGTTTTTCTAAATTTCACATCACTTTTAGATCTGATCTTCATTTGGTGGTATTAAGTTTCATTAATCTATCTTTTCCCTCAATATTTTGGTGCATATTCATCCTTCCTATCTGTCAACCACCATAACCACTCTTGGATTAGATTTAAGTTATATGTTTTGCACACTTTCTAGGTTTGATATAGGACTAATATTATGAGTTAAATTCAGCTATACATCTTTTAATATCATATCCATACTTCTATTAAGGTTTTGAGCCTTTATTGCTTATTTTGATGAAACCTCTTTGAATAAAACCTTTTCACATCATGGATTCTCATAGCCTATTATTCTTGGCATCTATTCATAGTGGTTCCCTAACTAATTTTAACATGTCCATACACTTTATGATATGTGATATATATCTTTATTCTTGATTCACTTATGATAATTTAACACACATAAATGGGACCACTTTGTCTATAGAAGCATTATATCACCACACATTCTTGCAGTCTTGATTTAGGGATTTGATCATCACCTTCTCTTCTCTATTGGATACTCTTGCTTCACTCCTTCGTGATCATTTAATGTCGCCCACTTCTTGAAAGCATGATAGTAGTGTGAAAGATGTTACCTTATCACACATACATTGTGAAGGAGACACAATACCTACTTGTACCTTGTATTTGTATGGATGACATATCCTATATTGAGTGTACATGTCACACGGCTTATGATTCTTCATGTTTTCCATCTTTGACTAAGTCTAGTCCTTTTACAAGCTTCACTCGTTTCTTTGATAAAATGCACGCATATACTTGGAAACTGAATGATTATGTATATGCTATGCTTTGAATTTAGAAATGCATGAAGGGTTTCAATAAAGTCTCATTAATTTTCAAGATATTAATTTTTGTAGCCTTTTTAAGCAGACACAAGTGACATCAACCCTGTTCTAAGCAAGTGTTAGATATGTTCTTCCACCTCCAATAGGACCTTCTATCTCCATGGTTGCTGCATTTATGGGAGACATTGCGGCTCTATTGTCAACACAATGTATTGGTTTGTAACATTTCTTCTTGAAAAAAATATTTGCTTACATGAATTTTGTCGCTAGAAACTGTGTTAAAATCTATTACCTGTCAACTGTGTTAAAATTTATTACCTGTCAACTGGAACGAACTTTAGCCAAGCCTTCAATGTGAAAATGTATAATTTTACTAAGTAATGGATGCATATGCTTCCAACTTATTAGTACGATTATTATAGAGACATATAAGTGATATGAATTCCTGGAAATTAAACATTTAATCTATTGGGAAGTATCAATTCTATAGTTAAATGGTTAAATCTTTCTCTGAACAGATATTATGATGGAATTTTTTTTTTATTGTTCACTTTACCTACTTGTTTTTCTTTTTGTGAGTACAGATAAGATTTGATTGGATGAACATAGCAGGAACCAGATAGAATTTTTTTATTGGGGCCAGTGTGAGTCTCAACAAGATGTGTTCAATTTGCTTTTACAGACAATAATTTTATCCGCCTCAATAGAAACCGAAGAAAATTCACAGGTACAGTCAAAATAAGCTCTGGTTATTATTTAATACATATGGTTTCCTTGGGACCTAGTATTAAAAAAAAAAAAAATAACAGAAAAAAATAGAATTAATCATTATGTTAATTTAATATTGAAGAGTATGAGCTGATTTCACTCTTGCTAATATTTTTAGCTAAATCTGGCCTTCACATTTTGGAAAAACATAAGTAATTTATCATTGATTTGAAGTGGTAGCCACTTACCCAAACTATTACATGATGAATATCATTGAGCATGTTTAAGTTTATTTTATATCTAAAACAAAGCATTTAAAAGAGTTAGATTGTAAATTATGGAAGCATACAGAAATAGCATGATAATCTTTAGACTTCTGGATCATGAATCAATTGTTTTTTCTAAATATACTTAATGTTGCAAGAAAATACCTTAAGATCATATGTGTACTAAGCATTGCATTGCATCTAATAGTTTTTCTTCCCATGCAATATACATCAAGCTTCAAATGCTCAAGGGAGCGCATCAAGTTTGGCAACTACTGTCCATTGCCTGTTCCAAAACTGGTTGCGCAGTCGTCAGAAGCTAAAACAGAGATGCCTTCACAGTTGGACTCTATCATGTCCACCTCCCATATGGTAAAAACAGTTTGGAAAATGTAGAAGATGATGATTGGGACAGTTTTCAGTGTTTACCAGTCTCCACCACAGTAATTTCAGAACATTTTCTGAACAGGGAATTGATTACAATTGATGATTTTAAATCATTTTCTGGATCTCAATTGGTTACAGATTCAACTATAACAGGGGAAAACCTATAAGATAGAAACGTAAATTTACTTTCCGTTGCTTTTGAAGAACATATCACAGAACAAAAGTGAACTGAACAGAAAAAGAATCTCAAAGAAGATGATTTAAATAAATCAGTCACAAGGATGATGGGGAAGCTCAGTGGAGCATCTTTCTTCATTCCATTCCTAATGCTGAGATAGCTGATGACCTACATATTAAATCCAAAAGTCCAGTCCATATGAGCAAACAGAACAAAACCTCAAAAATCAAATGTCTTGCCATCTCAAAGGCTTGCCAAAATATTCAAACTTAAGAGGCCTGGGATTCCTGATGTCCGGTCCTCGAGAATTTGTTTCAAAACATTCTGATTTATAATATTTGTAGCTAGGAGTCAAATTAATCACAATGATAGTCATTCTTTGATAAAAACTAATTCCAGACCAAAACAAGCCTAATATAAGTGGTCTACCAGAATTGGAGGACAGATGAGGTATTAGTCTGTAATTCTAACAACAAAATACTTATATGCAATTGTATTAAGTATAGCATGCCCACAATTAGGTTGGAGTGGATCAATAAGCAGGGACTAGATTTCTGATAATGTGGGTCACCACTGTGGAATGACGTGGGGTCTTTTGACAGTACTTCAAAAATGAGGAGATGTAAGAACTGTCCAGCATATTGATAATTTAATAGAGTGCACCATGCTGCAGCCGATCAATTAAGGATCCATGTCGAGGTCAACTCTCACTGAAGTTTTGTATTGTCATGTCATTTTCTACTTTTGGATTAAGTCACATTTTAATTTTCTCAATCCCTTCGACATGATTAAACCAGCCGATTTATCCATAATCATAGTAGATGACAACGTATTTTTCAAAAGATGATGTCATTCAAAAATTTGTTCTGTAATTCTCAAAGTTGCATGGACACGGACAGGATAGAGATAGGCATTTTTTAAGACCTACAATATCGATATCTTTGGATATACATTCATTAAAAAACAAATACATAGGGGAGAGGGGTCCATAGTAGGGCATCTTAATTTTGGATGTTCATGTGAGTGCCATGTGGACCAAAAAACATTTTAAATTAGTCCACCACGTCACCCTGTCACTTGTGCATCTACCAGTTTTATATTTTCTAAATATTGAGCACCCCACCACTTGTCATGCACCAATTGGTCCACAGAGTTTTAAATGGGCCTATTTTTCCCTTCGCCTGACAATGGAGCCCATCCACCTCCGTCGTCAGAGCAAAAATCTACGTGCATTGGATTGGATGGATGTGTGGCTTTCGATAGCCTCACCACCCTAAATGACCAGTTGAGAGCATTAATCGCTCGCTGCCTCCTTCATTACCTCCACTGAGCGACTTGCCTTATGCATCCCTCCACATTTACTCGGACTGACAAGCGCGTAAATCAGAGATCAAGGTTCATTCAATGCTCTGAATTCTCGCATATCCCACTTAGTCTCACTCCTTTTGTTTGTGTTTATTCTGAAGTGTTCATTTGGTTACGCATCCATACTAGTTTAGTTCTCCACGATTCATTGTTTGGCACAAAACGCTTCTTTGTTCGGCTCTGCACTCTCAAAAGCTCCCTTTCTATTTCAGCTGAGGTTTTTAACCTCACTCAGCCTATACTAGTATCTTTCAATTCGACGGTATTCTGCCATGCACTTATATTATTCTATTATTTTGTGAGCAAACTTTTGATTGTTGAAATTTGTCTTTGAAAAAGATTAGTACTAGGAAATGTGGGGAGGGTTTCACTGGTTTTTGTTTCATCTATACTCATCCACGCACTCATAATCTTGTGTTCATTGCACAACGTTTACTCTACATTGTGCTTTTCATATTTGCTTCTTGCTAGGAAATATGAAAAGGGTTCCATTGATTCAACATCTTTCTATGATAAGGGTTTAAATGGTTTTTCATTATTATTAGATTCTTTTGATGAAATATGGAAAGGGTTTGACTAGTTTTCTACCATGCACTTGTATTTGTGTGTTCATCATTGCACAAACTTTAATTCTGCAATTTACTTTTAACATTTGTTTGTTATTTCGAATATGAAAATGGTTTCACTGGTTTTAATATTGAAGATATTCTTGCATGCACTTCTATTAATGTGTTCTTTGTTGCATAATAATTTATACTGCAAATTTATTTTTATATTTTATTGTTACTATGAAATATTCATAAGGTTTTATTGTTTTCTATTTCAAGGGATTTTTTCATGCACTTGTATTTGTGTGTTCGTCATTGCACAAACTTTAACTCTGCAATTTGTTTTTAATAATCATTTATTCAGAAATATGAAAATGGTTTCATTGGTTTTCATTTCAAAGATATTTTGCCATGCAATTGTATTATTATGTTCTTCCATGCACAATAGTTCACTCTACAAAATGTTTTTTATATTTAATTATTACTACCAAATATGGAAAGGGTTTCGCTGGTTCACAATTAGAGGGTTTTTTGCTATACACTTGTATTCATGTGTTGGACATTGCACAAACTTTAATTCTACAATTTGCTTTTAACATTTGGTTGTTATTCCCAAATATGAAAATGGTTTCACTGGTTTTATATATATATATATATGTATGTATGTATGTATGTATGTATGTATGTGTAAATTATTACGTTCTTCCTTGCACAATAATTCACTCTACAATTTTTTTTATATTTGATTGTTACTACGAAATATGGAAAGGGTTGATTGGTTCTCAGTTAGTGGGTTTTCTGCAATGCACTTTTATTTGTGTGTTCGTCATTGCACAAACTTTAACTCTGCAATTTGTTTTTAATATATATATATATAAACACGTGTACATATATATACATTCATATACATATGTATCTATATATGTATGTATGCATATAGGTGTGTGTGTGAACACATATGTATACATATATGTATATATATGTATATATAGATATAAATATGAACACGAACACACACACACACACACACACACATATATATATGTCCCAACCATTTTGATGTCCCACTTTCCTAGCAAGGAAAATAGGCCATTTTAATAACTAGTGAAGGAAAATCAACCATTTTGATATGTCCCACTTTCCCTGCAACACAACACTCTAGGAAAATGAATTGTTAGATGTGTCTCATTAGTCAAATTCCAGCATACAACTATAGTCACCTTCTCCTTTTTTGCCACCTTCAACCACCAAAAAACAATGTGTTAAGGCCATCATAATCAATCGAGAAGCAAACAAGGATTGTACGCCATAAATACATACAATCTCTATAATTGAAGGCATCGAAGCAAGTTTTCAAATTTGAAAAATGACACAAATTAAAGACTCCATACCAAACCAGCATTGAATATATAAAGAGATTTACAAATTCAAAAATGCATTTCTCAATCTTTTCCAATTTCCATTTACCACATCTCACTTCCATATTCATATCTACATGGAGGTAGTGGAAGAAAGAGCAAAAACAGCAACAACATCACACTATAAAGATATAGGTATTCTATTGCTATTAATTTTGTATGCATGTGAATTTCAACCTGTTGTATGCTATGTAAAGTGGGATAGGGGGTGAGTTCGATTGGATTTGGTGATGGGACAGTCTTGGCTCTTATTTGTTCTTGTGGCATTGGATCTATGAAAATATTGGCAGTGATGTAATGCAAGTGGTGATATTTAAGGGGAGTGTGGGTTATACTAATTATATATTTCCGATGCATGTTTTAATGCTACAGGCCATTAACAAGCAATATGGCTTGTATGTTTGTGGTATCATATGTGTTTTGAATATTCTATGACATGTAAGACTGCGCGAATAACTATGTGTTTGGGACAAATATAAATTGCTTAGAATACAATTTTTGACAATACAATGATTCAACTACTTTTGTTGACTTCATGGATAAAAGCTATTTTACAATTGGATATTAAGGAACTCCTATACACTATGTTTGAAGGTCCACATGGAGTGCGAGGTGGACCAAAAACCTTAAACATAATTGCCCGCCACGTGACCTGCCACTTGTGCATCTACCAATTTTGTTTTTTTTTAATTTTCCACCATACTGCCACCTGCCACGCACCGATTGGTCCATGTTGTTCTTGACGAGCCCATTTTGCACAAACTTTAACTCTACAATTTGTTTTTACTATTTTACAATTGGATGTTTGGGGTTTCTACCTCATACTGTTTAAATTGGGTTTTTCATTTATATTCTTTATGCCTAAGAATTGCAATCTGTTGTATGTGATGTAAATGTTCAATTCTTAATGCCTAGCAATGCCTTTCTCTTCTAAAGGATGTTTTTGTCCAATCCAATCTTAAATTATTCTTCAATTTATTCTTCATAGAGATTACAGTATATTCGGCTGACACTTTGCTATATTGTGTCTTGTTCACTCTTCTTGATTGATGCACAAATCCAATACATGTTTGGCTCAGCTCATTCTTCCTTCTAAACCTCGCTGATGGTGAGTTGCAATTGAAAGGTATACACTTTATTTACTATTCTTTGTGTATTAAGCTAAACACTGCTACATGTCTTTGATTGATCCCTCCTTTCATTTGTTCTTGCAGCAAGTCAGGATATAGGTGAGTGCAAAAAGACACATCATCGGCCAAATCCCTACTATAGAGGTGAGGTTTTTAACCTCACTAAAGCTATACCATTGTCTCCTATCACTTATCGATTTTTTTTCGTACTATTTATTTGATTTGTAATGGGTGTGTTGTCTTCCCTAAGTTGAAGGTTATGTTTTTGTGTCAATTTTGATCAAATTTTGTGGTTTTCCATAATTTGAAGGTTCTCTTGCTTCTTGGTGCATCCACAATGTGCTCGATGAAGTGTATGGTGTCTAGGGTGTTTATGAACACTTCCAAATTTTGTGTTCTTAAACATAGTCACTTTTTCACGGAAAAATATGGTTCTGTTCAAGCATCACTTTGACTTTAATGGGTTTAATTTCTTATTTTTCTTTCATCTCTTAGTTAGCCAAAATTTGTCTTCATTCAATTGTCTACCACGTGACCTTGCCAAGTTTGTGCTTTTAATATGTATATGCATATATGTACAAAAGTATGCACACACACACACACACACACACATATGCAATATGTACATATGTAAATACATTTTCTCATACATATGTGTAGTGAAGAACAAAATAATACAAGTGCATGGAAAAATGCCTTCAAAATTAATCATATATGATTGCTCAAAGTTATTGTGCACATACATATATATGAACGTACATATGTATGTACATAGATTAGTGCATTTACATACATATGGACATGCACTATGTATGTACATGCACTAATATATGTACATACATATATATATGTAGTTGCACTAATCAATTGTGAAATACATATCTGTACCATGAATGATTGTGCAATAAAGAACACACGAATAGAAGTGCATGGCAGAAAACCCTCCAAAAGAAAACTAGTCAAACCCTTTCCATATTTTGTAGTACAATCAAATATAAAAAGTAAATCGCAGATTGAATTATTGTGAATGAATAACTAAATAATAGGGGATAGCATTCTAGGAAACCAATAATAGTTGAAGAGACCTATTTATTGCAAAAGCTATTTTTTGTTAAACTTTGTTTCATTATACTTGTTAAAATGACAATAGATGCAAGATGGTTCAATTCTAAAAATGATTTGGTGAAATAAAGCCTCTCCAATGCATATTCGAACATGTTTCTGAACTCAAACATGTAACCATAGGCATTTCATGTGACTACTTAGGATAAAATTCTTTCAACCTCCGCTACAAACCTTAGCAAAAAAGATTGCATCACAATTCAAACACACACACACACACACAATTAAGGTTTCAATATGAGATTCTTGGTATACTTTAATAAAAGATTTATTAGTGACATATAAACATCACACAATGACCATTTAAGATAAAATTCTTTCAACATCCACTGCAAACCTTAGCAAAAAAGATTACATCACAATTCAAATCCCATGTGATACCACAAACATACAATCCAACAAGAGTACTCGAATAACTGTATCATCAAAATTGTATTATAATTGGTTTATATTTGTCCCATACACATAGTTATTCGCAGTCTTACATGTCAGAGTATTCAAATCCCATATGATACCACAATCATATGTCATATTGCTTGTTAATGGCTCATAGCATTAAAACATGTAGCCAAAATATAAAATTAGTATAAGCAACACTCCCCTTAAGATCATCACTTGCATTACATCATCACCAATATTTTCATAGATCCAATGCCACGAGAACAAGAGCCAAGACTATCCCATCACCAAATTCATTATATTATACATAAGAGGTTGTTGTTGTTCATACATTCTATATCATGTAAATGATGTTGTCAGTGTTGTGTACATGACTATATGTGGATTTAAGAGATTGTTTGTGGCTGTTAATGCATAATTTGTTGTATAATTGTAATTGTTAAGCGAAGTGTGTTGTACATTTCAGATCAATCAAGCAATCACCATAAACAAAGTTTCAATATAATTAAGAAGACTTACATGTACAAGCAATTGCACTACAACTGCTAACATGTACATCTTATTGCTAAGTAGGCCCATATACATATTCATTTAATAAACCAATAAACATATCCATTTAATAACAAAGACATGATGTAGGAATGTGCATAATGTTGGCAACAACATTTACATAATATAGGATAGAAAATTGTGGTAGCATTTGAGGTTCTAACATTGAAGAGACTTCTTTTTCAAAAGACCATTTTGGTGTTAAACTTTGTTTCATTATACTTTTCAAATTGACGGTATATGCAACATGGTTTAACACTAAGAATGCTTTGGTGAAATGAAGCCTCTCCAATGCAGAGCCGAACTAGTATGGGTGTGTAACCAAATGAACACTCTAAAATAAATGCAAACAAAAGGAATGACAATGATCGAGATATGTGAGAATTTGGAGCATTGAATGAACCTTGATCTCTGAATTATGCACTTGTCTGGCCAAGTAACTATAGAGGGAGGCATAAGGCAAGTTACTCAGTGGTGGTAATGAAGGAGGCGGTGAGTGATTAATGCTCTCAACTGGTCATTTGGGGTGGTGAAGTGGTTGGAAGCCATGCATCTATCCAATCCAACACATAGATTTTTGCATTGACGAAGGAGACGGTTGGGCTCCACTATTAAGCAGAGGGAAAAATTGTCCTATAATGAACATCGTGGACAAACTGATGCGTGACAGTTGGCAGGGTGCTTGAAATTTAAAAAAATGAAATTAGAAGATGCACAAGTGGTAGGGTGACATGGTGGGAAATTTTATCTAGTTAATATCAAGATATTACAGTCCCCAACAACAAAAGTAAACAACTAACAATTGAACTATATCTTGCAATTTGGAATATACATAAAAAAAAGTAGTCAATAATTCATAGAGTTGTAGGGATGGTCCCTCCCAACCTCAATCAAGCATACCAAGAAAAACATCTGGAGATGTGTTCTCATCTCCTACTTCCGTGTTTTGAGTTGTTACATGATTTACATTTGTATTTGTAAATTGACTACAACTTACATGCAACGATGTTGAACAATTATTTCCAATAGAAAGTGGAGTGCAACTTATATTTGGGTTGAGACTCAAACTGACATCAACAACAACAAACAAAGGGATGTATATGTTCAATATTTCTCGAAACAAGGCATGGTTCTTCGATAATGGGTTCGTTGGACTGCTTATTTGTCTTTCTCGCTGCAATGACCTATGGGTCACCTTGATTTCTCTTTCCTTCCTATCTTATTTCTTTTGAACTCTCTCTTGCTCCCTCTTCTGCTCTCTTTCCTTCCTATCTTGTTTCTTTTGAACTCTACATCTTGCTCCCTCTTTTGCTCGCTTTCCTTCCTATCTTGTTTCTTTTGACCTCTCTATTGCTCCCTCTTCTACTCTCTTTCCTTGCTGAAATCTGCATAGCAATTTAGCATTTGTGGTATGGGAAATGTGGCAGGTGGAGATGGAAATGAATAAGTTCCTTTGTCTTATTCCCACTGAAAGACAATACCAAATTTCTTAGCTCCCTCTACCAACCAAGATGGTTGGGTAGAGGCCGAGGGTGTTGGGATTAAGGTGTCTCAACCTTAGATTCCTAGCATTGATTTAATTGTTGTAATTTAATGTATTTATTTGTATTATTTAATTTCCTATGGTATCATGTCACCAATTGGGACCCATCGGCTGGGTGGCATCCTCGTTGGAGGTGATTAGATGACACATCATTATCCCAAGTGGACATAGGTGTCCCACTTTGGAATCTATGACATGTATGATAGATTCTATGACACATCATAAGGCATCTTTGAATGCATGGGTGAAAGTTGGCACCCAAGTTGGGTTAAGACAGGATGTACGAGAATCAACTATCTTTAGCCAATTATGACAAATTCTCTTATAGTTGTGTTGTCGACTATGACAGATTCTATGATAGTTGTAAGATGTGTAAGGCATCTATCATAGCCTATTTTTAGCATATTCTAGGCGTCCAAGCTTAGAAGAAAACTATTTTCATGTTTGACACTTGGAAGGGGTGTAAGGGAATATGTTACACATGTCCAAATGCATGCTTAAGCTATTGAATATTGTGGCTTTTGGATTTGGATGACCCTCACCTTCTAGATGCTTCTTGAAGCTTTTAACACTCTATTTATTGAGTGTCTTGAGTTGTAGACTATATAGTTTGTTTGCAGGTAACGAAGTGTTGTTGATATCACTCCAGAACAGGTGTTTGTTTCAAAGCACTTGTGTAGAAGCTTTGTACTTGGGTTCTATTTTATCTCCTATTTGAAGAAATATAGAAGTATTGTGCTTTTGGAGGGTGGGGTTTTTTACCCGTAAGGGTTTTCCCCATGGTAATTTTGGTGTCACTATTTTATGTGTATACTTGTTCTATTCATTTATTTTTTATATGATTCTCTTATTGTAACTATTAAAGGTGTTAAATTTTATTTTATTTTGTAACTCTACCCGATTAGTGTAGGAAGCTATTTCCACTCACCCATCTTCCTTTCAATTGGTATCAACCTTGGTTCCTTTGTTGGGTAGAAGGGTTTTTTGAGCTGATCTATGTTTTAGTGGGAGTTTTGCAGAAGAGTATATTTCGTTACCTTGTTGCAAGACAGAGATGGCAGGCACATCTGGGAGGATTGAGATGGAAAAATTTAGCGGTGGTAATTTTGAGTTTTGGAAACTCAAAATGGAAGACATGTTAGTAGACCAAGACTTATGGCTTGCAATTTTTGGAACCAAAACTTTGGGCATGAAATAAGAGGATTGGGATATCATGGATAGGAAAGCCAAGGGTCTTATTAGACTCTATTTGGCTGATTTTTTTCTCTTGAATGTCCATGAAGAGAAAACTTTTGCTTCTCTATGGAAGAAGCTTAGTGATGTCTACCAGGCTAAATCCTTGGTAAACAAGCTTTTCCTGAGAAATAAGATGTATTCTCTAAAAAATCGAAGATGGAGGATTTGATGTAGATCTTCTGAACTCTTTTAACATGTTGGTTCCACAATTGGGTTCTATTGGAGGCAAAATAGATGAACACGACCATTGCATGCTCCTTTTATGTTTGTTGCTAGACTCTTGGGATCACCTAGTAATGGCTATTGTAAGCACTACTTCCACCTTCAAGATGGATGAGGTTGTTAACTCATTACTATCTAAGGAGATGCGAAGAAAATCTTCTGAGATGGCCAAGGAGGCCCTTGCAGTCTATGGCAGACCAAAAGAGAGAAGCAAAAAGAAAGACAAGAAATCTAAGTCAAAGTCTCTAAGGAGATCAAAGTATCCTGGTAAGAAGTCCAAGGCAAAATGTTGGAATTGTGGTGAAATTGGTCACATTAGGAAAGATTGCAAGAAGGAGGAGAAGAAGAAAAATAAGTCTTTCTCTGATTTTGAATCTGAGAAATCATCCCAAAATGATGGAGAAGTATTTATTGTAGCCTTCGCAGCCCATGCATCAGATGATGTGTGGTTGATAGATTCAGGTACATCTTTTCACATGACTTCTCATACAAACTGCTTCTCGATGTATGAAGAGTACAATGGTGGAGAGGTGTACCTAGGCGATGATTCTCACCTAAAGATTGTTGGTCGTGTAAGAGTCAAAATCAGATTTCTTGATGGAAGAATAAAGGGGATTGATGGTGTCTTGCATATCCTAGGTTTGGCATGAAACGTGCTTTCTATAAGTAAATTGAATGATTCGGGAGTGCAAGTTGTTTTCTCTGGTGGAGGATGCAAGATGACAAGAGGAATTGTGGTGTTGGCTAAGGGAGTTCGTATTAGCACTCTGTTTTAGCTTGATGCATGCACTGTATAGTGTAATAGTTCATCTAATGTACGAAAGAAGAGACATATGCATTCTTCATCCTCACCATCAAATTGTGTAGAGAAGAAGCATGTTGCAGCTACATCTAATGGTCGTGCATTTTGGGTACCTAAGGGTGCTCATTCCATAGAAATGAAACTTCCTGCACATAAGACAATGTTATGGCACCAACGACTTGGTCACATTGGTGAGAAGGGTCTTATAACCCTGAAAAATAAGAGCCTTTTTGAATGCCTTGATGATTGTAATCTCGAGTTCGACTTTTTGAACATTGTGTATATGGAAAACAACATTGTGTTTCTTTTTACTCTAGTTCTCACAAGTCTTTTGGGATCTTGGATTATGTACATTCAGATGTTTTTGGTCTTGTAAATATTCCTTTGTTATCAAAATCTGTATATTTTGTTTCTTTCATATATTATTATAGTAGGACATTTGTTTATTTCCTCAAAAGTAAAGCTAAAGTCTTTAGTCGATTTAAGGAGTTTAAGGCCTTGGTAGAAAATTAGACTAGCAGAAAGATTAAGTGTTTGAGGACTGATAATGGTGGTGAGTTTTGTTCCATAGAATTTGACAAGTTTTGTAAAAAGCACGGGATTGAGAGACATAAGCCTACTCCCTACACTCCACAAAAAAATGGAGTTGCAGAGAGTATAAATATAATGTTGGAGAGGGCTAGGAGTATGTTGAGTGGTGCTGGCCTTGAGCAAAATTTTTGGGATGAAGTGGTAGCCATTGCATGTTATTTGATCAATAGATCTCCTACATCAATGCTTGTTGGAAAAACACCCACGGAGGAATGATTTGGTGAAAAGCCTTCGATGAGACATCTCAGAGCATTTGGTTGTGAAGCTTACGGTCATGTTTTTATTGAGAAGAGGTCTAAGTTGGAGAACAAGGTTGTTAAGTGTATCTTTATCGGCTATGGTGTTAGTGTGAAAGGGTACAAGCTTTGGGATCCAAAAGCACAAAAGGTTCTCTACTCTACAACAGAAGTGTTATCTTCAGAGAGATGAAACCTTCCTTTGTTGAGCTACAACTAGAGAAAGAAGAGAAATAGAAAAAGGAGGTGGTTCAAATTCCACCTACTCCAAAGAAAAAAGAACCAAGTACTCCTATTGGACCTAATGATGAGGAGAGTTCAAGTAGTTCTGAAAGTTATGAAGAAGAAGAACCTCAACCTCAACCTTTGAGAAGGTCTACATGAATTAGGCGGCAACTGAAAAGGTGTGGCTATTCATTATTGAATTCCAGTTGCATCTTTTCCTTGATTACTAATATTGATGAGCCCAGGATTGTTAGAGAGGCTATGGGTATGAATGATTCAGATTCCTAGATGCAAGTCATGGACGAGGAGATGGCTTCATTAAAGAGAAACAAGACTTGGGATTTGGTACCTTTGCCTATTGGACATAAACCTGTTGGTTGTAAATGTGTTTTCAAGAAAAAGAGTGGTCCTAATGGCAGTATTGAGAAGTATAAGGCATGGTTGGTTGCTAAGGGATATTCCTAGGTGGAGGGAATTGATTAGGGGGAGATATTCTCTCCTATAGCGAAGCTGACATCTATCTGGCTTATGTTATCACTTGCAACAACATATGACTTAGAAGTGGAACAGATGGATGTGAAGACAACATTCCTTCATGGTGATTTGGATGAAGAGATTTACATGTCACGGCCAGAGCATTTCATTGAAAAAAGTAAAGAAAATTTGGTTTACAAACTGAAGAAGTCTCTTTATGGTTTGAAATAGCCTCCTAGAATGTGGTATCAGAAGTTCAATACCTATTTGTTGTCTGTAATACCCCTCTGTTTTGCGTTCTGGCTGGACAGTGTGTCCTTGTCTGCTTTGATGTGCTTTTTGGTCATTCAGATGTTGTATCATATGTGTGCGATTTGATCGATAATTATATAGTGATAGTTTATTGGTGTGATGTGATGTATCTTATCTGATGCTTTATTTGACATGTTTTAAATTGGTCTAAAGATGATTAGTTATTGTAACATGTTATTGCGTGAGATATTTGTTATGATGGAACTGTCAGTCTATGATGAGTGTATTGGTGAAGGGGATGGGATTGTATCACTCACTTGCGAGTGCCCTACGATTATGAGATTTTCCCCTTCACGGTGTGTTTTATTATATCATATATATGCATGTTCGATATGCTCTTTGTTCGCAAGTTGACAGGTACAGAACATCGACTCCACCTGATTTCACAGGTTGAGCATGTCCATTGACCAACGGTAATCGATTGGGAGATAGTAGTTAGGTTTTTCGTGCCAAGATATCACCCTAGTCACAAGCGTGTTGTCGGGTTGTCGTTGGGTTTAGCAGTTTTGATTTGGTTCATTCCTCCTTGGTTAATTATTTCATTTCATATTTTAAAGGTTCTTAAATGGTGGGTATAGTTAAAATGATGATTTAACATATCTAGTTACAATGTTGAAATGTTATTTATTTCATTGATTAATTTGATTTAATTAATAAAATCATTTTTAGTTTAATGATTAACTGGGTTAAGAGTGATAAATTAAATGAAATGGTTGTTTCAACATTATTGTATATTATGATTCAAATTTAAAATGGAAATGGAAATCATATTAGATATTTAAGTTAAATTTAAAATAAAAATAGAAATGTGGATTATATTTCACTTTTTGAATTTTTGGATAAAACATATTCTTGCAACTTTGAGATTTTTTGGTTTTTAAATGGAATTATGAAATTTTGAAATATCATTCTTTGAAAGTAAATTGTTCTAAAAATTTAAAAATGGAAATATCCTCCAAATGCTCAATAAATTTAGTGGGTGGGATATTTTAGGGGTTTGACCAAATTTGGGGAAAACTCTTTGTAAAGAAATGGAATTTCATTTGTTTTTCAATTTTTTATTTTTGGTGGAGAGTTTTGTTGTGGCTGAATTTAAAGTTGAAGAAGAGATTGGAATCACCATTGTTGAAGTCTTCAAGCTTGGGGAGAAAACACCGGGTTCATCTTCATTTTTGTTTTCCCTTTTGGAATAATCTTCAAATTTCTTTATGCTGGTTGAAAACTATTTGAATGCTATTTAGATGCAAAGAAAACCATGAGAAATGAATTCAAATCCTGCAAACTGTTGTTGGAATTAGGAAAGAAAACCAAAACAAGAATTTACACAATGAAAATAGGAAGAAAATAAAAAAAAAGAAATGTGTTTTTCAAACTGAACTTTAAACCAGTCATGGTGTTGCCAAATTTATTTGGGTATTGCAAAAATTTGTTGTTCATTTGCACAATTTGGCTGGGAATTAAAATCTAGGTATATATTTATAAATATACCTGTGCATATGCACACATAGATATATTTACAAATATATATATATTGTTTTCTTTTTAATTTTGTTTTCTAAAAAAAAAACCGATTTTAAAAATTTACTCAGAAAACCTACATAAGGGATTGCCCTATTTTTCGTCATTTCGGAAACGTTTTTATATAAAAAAAAATTATTTAGGGTTGTGGAGGGGAGGGCCGTAGCCCTGCACCCCCCACGACGCCCTCATGGGAGGCACTGCTCCCACGCAGCACCCCCCATTGGGAGGTGCTACCCACACAGCACCCCCCATATGGGGAAGGCTGTGTGGCAGCCTGGCCACTCCCATATGGGAGGGGTCATGCCCCAATGTAAGTACTTTTTTGTTTTAAAAAAAAATGAAATTTGTTTTTTTATTATTATTTAATATTAATTTAATATTATATATGTATATATATATATATATATTATTTTAATATTTAAATAATTTCTGTTTTTATAATAATTTATTTATATATGTATATATTGTATATATATATATACAATGTATATATCTACTTTATGTATTTTTAAAATAAATTATTCAATGGAGTGTAAACTGTTTATATTTAAATGCAATGATATGTTTAAATATATAAATAGTTGTATACACATTAAATATACACTTTTATATATATTTACATTTAATACATGTGGGAATTTAAGTATAGATAAATTTATATTGATTATGACCAGCATTATTGAAATAAAGATTAATTAATTTTAATTAAATGATTTTATTTATCAAGTTGTTTTGACCATGGAATATAATTGTGAAACTTAGAGTAGATGATTGGTGTTTAAATACTTCAACGTCGTGAAATGAATTTGGTATATTTGATTGGATAAATGCAAGTAATGGAAATTGAGATTGACTGGGTTTAGGAAATCCTAACCTGAGTTTATTTAATTGCCTAAGATGCTTTCTAAGTAATGTTTTTGTACATTCTAGATGTTGGGCAAAAATGAAGTAATTGTTTTATTTTAAGAACGATTTATTTTAAAAAGAAGAAATTATTGTTATTATTATTATTATTATCTAAAAAGAAGAAATGATTTATTGATTTGTTTTGAATAGAAGTAACTATTTTAATTCATTGTTATTTAAAAACAATTAAGAAATTGAACATATGGTTTAAGTTTCATCTTTTGTCTGAAAAAGACGTCATTAAGTCAGTTTTATTAAGGCTATAAATTACTGAATGTTAATGAAGGAAGTGGATTTGGGAAATCCAAACATAGATTTGATCCCTGGTTGATTGCCCTTCTTGAATGTATACTTCGTATGTTTTCACTTTGGGGAATTTGTTTCGAAGGGTTGTTAAGTCTTCCAAGAGGGGTTTAACTTTTGGGGTTGCATTATCATGTTAGTCAACCTTTGTTTTGCCTTGGGTAGTGCGTATAGTGGTATCTTGTGGTTTTACCCGGTTTCTACGAATGGGGATGGTTTATGCCTCCTTTGGTTCACGAGTGGATCATGTGTTTTGTGCCTCCTGTGGAAGGAGTGGCTTGTATGTTTTGTTGCCTCCAGTGTTTGGAGAGGGTTTTGACCTTTGTTGCCTCCAGTGGTTGGAGAGGGTTTTGACCTTTGTTGTCTCTAGTGTTCGGAGAGGGCTTTGACTTTTGTTGTCTCCAGTATTTGGAGTGAGTTTCTTTATGTGTTCCTCCTAGAGTTGGAGTGGTTTTATCGTATTGGTATGCACTTGGGATTCTCTTGGTGATTGGTTTTGTTTGGTATGTTGTCAAGTAGAATAGTGGCTTCTATTAGGGGCTAGAGCCCAAAGAGGTAAACTGGGAAACCTTCAAAAGTGGTTTAATCAAGTGATAACTAAATTAATGTACTTAGAAGTTAGGTAGTTTTTCACATTAATTAAGATAATTGAGCCTCGCTCATGGTTGTATAGACTTGGGATGAGACGGGAAGGCCTGGAATGGCAAGGTCATCTATCTTGTCCTTACGAGAGGTATTTGATTTCGCATGAGTGAGTATGGGTGTCAGGATTCGATAAAGGCCACTAGGACAACTCATAGTGGGGGTCAGAGCCTAGGAAGATTCCCAGAGGAGATCCCATGACGAGATGTGTGATGACACTCTTTCTACGACAACAGTTGGTATTTGTTTTCATGTGTATTGTCTTCTTATCATACTTGATCTATTTTATTTCTGGAAGCAATGTGACCTATGTCAGTGATGTTGGAGTGTACTTGTGTTATTATTTTGGTTGTATGGTTCATGTGATTGGTTGTGTCAGTGTTAGTTATCCTGTGTCTAGTGGTGGATGGTCTTGCCTAGGAATTCCTTGTTACTATCTCTTGGCACGAGGGGTGAGCCTTCGGGTATCACATGGTTGGGTGGAACGTGCACCTTAATCTGTTGGGTTGGCTTTTTGTTCGTGTGGATGAGATTTCCAGTTGGAGAGCTCGTGGGATCCAATCCTTCATGCTTTATTCTTTCAGTCTTAATGTAATTTAATACCCCTCTTTATATCGAGGTGGAAGTTGTAAATTGTAACCTTGTATTTTGGAATTACCTCATTCGGGGAATGAGTATTGTAATCTTATTGTAAAGTACATTATTGGGATCATGTGGTATTTCTTATGCATTAGTTGTAATTTTATCATGCATGGAATGTTTGAGTATTTAATTTGTTAAGTAATTAAATGTTATGTTTTTAATTCATGTTTCTTGGTTGGGTTTTAAGTAATCTCAGTCTCGTAACCTTAGAGGTTGTTGGCAGTGGATAGTGATATTGCATATTATTTGTACTTAAACAAAAAAAATAGTACGTTTGAGTAGTAAATTGCAACTTCCTCTAGGGTTGCGTGGCGGGGCATTACATTGTCATTGGGATTTCAAAGAACTAAATCTAACCATTGTGTATAATTTAAAACTAATAATGGTCGCATTCTCATTATTGTCCTATATGTATATGATATGTTATTCATTAGGAATGGTAAAAGTATGATTTCAGATTTGAAGTTTCAGCTATCAACATAGTTTGAGATGAAAAACCTAGGTGCAGCTAGGTACATTATGGGAATGGAAATCATGAGAGATAGAGCTAACAAAAAGCTTTGGTTAAGCCAGAGAAAATATGTGAACTCAGTGTCAGAGAGATTCAACATGGTAGGTTGCAAACAACTAGTTTTTGTGATGCAAGGGATGAAGCTTTTTGTGAATGATTGTCCAAAATATCCTACTTAGATGGAGGACATGACCAAAGTACCATATGCGAGTGCAGCTGGCAGTTTGATGTATGTGATGGTGTGTACGAGACTAGACATTTCCCAAGCAATGGGAGTCCGTAGTCGTTTCATGGCTAATCCTAGATGAGTGCATTGGGATGTTGTTAAGAGAGTGTTCAAATATTTACGGGGTACTTCCAAGTATGCCTTTTATTTTCATGGTTATCCTACTAGACCTCAGCATTCTGTGAACATTCAAGGACATGTGGATTCAGAAATTGGGCAAGTGGCATTGATAGCAGAAAACCCACCAGTGGTTATGTGTTTATGATGTTTGGTGGTGCTATCAATTGGATGAGTAAGCAACAGGTTGTAGTCGCATTGCCCACGACAGAGAAAAAGTATATGGTAGCCACTCATGCATGTAAGGAAGCTATCTGGCTTAAGAGATTGTGTTTTGATATTGGTTTAGATGCAAGACATATTACTATTTGTTGTGATAGTCAAAGTGCAATTTTTCTAGCAAAGAATCCTACCTTCCATGCCATAACAAAGCACATTGATGTACAATATCATTTTGTTCATGATATGGTAGAAGATGGAAAGGTGAACCTAGAGAAGGTTGGCACTTTGGTGAATGTTGCAGATGCACTGACAAAACCAGTGAGCATAGAAACGTTCAGATGGTGTTCCAATTCCATGGGCCTTTGGGCCTTGAGCAGATGATTTTGTATGACTCTTGGTAGGTCTTTGACAAGTGGGAGAATGTTCGGATTAAGGTGTCTCAACCTTAGAGTCCTAACATTGATTTAATTGTTGTAATTTAATGTATTAAATTTGTATTATTTAATTTTCTATGGTGTCATGTCACTAATTGGGACCCACCAACTGGGTGGCATCCCCGTTGGAGGTGACCAAATGACACATCATCATCCCAAGTGCACATAGGCATCCTACTTTGGAATCTATGACATGTATGATAGATTCTATAATGTGCCATAAGGCATCTTTGAATGCATGGGTGAAAGTTGGCATCCAAGTTGGGTTATGACAAGATGTAAGAGAATCAACTATTTTTAGCCAATTATGACAAATTCTCTTATAGTTGTAAGTGTTGTTAGCTATGACAAATTCTATGATAGTTGTAAGATCTATAAGGCATCTGTCTAGCCTATTTTTAGCATATTCTAGGCTTCCAAGCTTGGAAGAAGACTATTTGCATGTTTGACACTTGGAAGGGGTGTAAGGGAATATGTTACATGTGTCCAAATGCATGTCTAAGGCATTGAATATTGTGGCTTTTGGATTTGGACGACCCTCACCTTCTAGGCAGGTAACAAAGTGTTGTTGATATCACTAGACGAAGCACTTGTGTAGAAGCTTTGTACTTGGGTTGTATTGTATCTTCTATTTGAAGAAATATAGAAGTACTATGCTTTTGGAGGGTGGGGTTTTTGACCCAAAAGGATTTTCCCCATGGTGATTTTGGTGTCACTGTTTTATGTGTATATTTGTTTTATTCCTTTATTCTCTATGTGCTTCTCTTATTGTAACTATTAAAGGTGTTAAAAGATATATTTTTTGTAACTCTCCCCTACTTAGATTAGTGTAGGAAGTTGTTTCCACTCACTCGGCTTCCTTTCAGAGGGAAGATTTAAACCATCATTACCCACATTCATAGCTCCCTCTACTAGCTAAGATGGTTGGCTAGGGGCTGAGGGGACACTTAGACTGTCATTACCCATATTCATAGATCCATCTGCCAACAAAGACAATGGGTTAGGGGCCGAGGGAAGACTTAGGCTGTCATTAAGTTCCTCAAGCTGGTTTTCCACCATGTCATTAGATTGTTGATTTACTATTTCATTCATTGTCAATTCCCATTGTCATGATGTTGTTGTTTGCATGCTTGTTAGAGCACTAATTACCACAATTGTCTCCACTTATACATTTTTTTCTTCTTCAAGGGAGAATGTAACCCCTCTTTTACCTGCAGGCCACCTTGTCATGGCTCTATTCTTCATTGGTTTGGACCTCATATCAACTTTATATTGCACCTACACACATTAGGAAACATGTTTCAAACAATGATAACAACCATCAATGAATGCCCTTAAAGACATAGTGATGCATGAACATGTTATTTTTCTTTATTGTGTGTGTTGATAGTTTATAATGTAAAATTTGGTAACAAATGAATTTTATGTGATCATACTACTTTGTTTGAATTGTACAAGTTTAGAACATTTTGGATTGAACTAAAAGGAGTTGATCTTATGCACTTCAGTGGATTGGAATTAACATTGTAAAGAACTGATATTCATTGACATTCATCAACAATATAAGTTAAAACCCTTGATATTGAGTTACAAGTTTGTGTGAGAAACATTTACACATCATAGAACATATTGGCATTCCTAGGCATATAGAATATATATGAAAACATTGAAATTGCACTAAAAGCAGTTGATGTTATGCGCTTAGAGCATATCGGGTGAAACAATCACATTGCTTTTAATTAGAAATGCATTGACATCCACAAACAGTATAAGTTGAGGCCCCCGATAATGAGTTAGAAAGGATAGGGTGTAACATTAACATTTAGCAAATAGAAATGACGAGCTTGTGCACTTAGAGCAGATAGGGTGCAACAATCACATTCTAAGGAACATAAATGCATTGACATCCATAAATAGTATAAGTTGAAACCCCAAATATTGAGTTACAGGGTAGTGGGTGACAAACATTTTAGTGCATAGAACTGATCTATATACTCAGGCATATAAAAAATAAAAAATACCCAAAAATTTAACTGAAATGACTTGACATTCATAAATAGTATAAGTTGAAACCCCAAATTTTGAGTTACAAGTTTGTGGGTGACAAACATTTATAGTGCATAGAATTGATCTATATACCCATGCATATAGAACATAAAAATACCTTGAAACTAAATTAAAATGACTTGACATTCATAAATAGTGTAAGTTGAAGCCCCAGATATTGAGTTACAGGTTTGTGGGTGACAAACATAAATTTATAGTGCATAGAACTGATCTGTATTCCCAAACATATAAAACATTAAAAAAACACAGAAATTGAATTGAAATGACTTGATATTCATAAATAGTGTAAGTTGAAACCCTAGATATTGAGTTATAGATGATTGTGACAAACATTTAAATTCACATACAACATATTGTCATTCTGACATAAAGAATATAAATGAAAAACCCAAGGTAAACAATATCAGGGTTGAACCCCATATATTTACAGTATTGTGAAAAACATTGGCGTAGCATTGAACATATTGGCATTCATAGGCATAAACAATTAGTAGCAATAGAATACATGTAACTTGATAGAGTGTTACTATCACTGCTTCTCCTCTTTCTTTATTTTTTTCCAAGAAAATGTAAAATTGAATTTGAAAGTGAGACGTGGTAAATGTAAATTGGCAACGATTAAGTAATGCATTTTTGAATTTGTAATCTCTTTATATGTTCAATGTTGGTTCGGTATGGAGTCTTTAATTTATGTCATTTTTCAAATTTGAAATTTTTTTTTTGTGCCTTCAATTACATAGTTTGTATGTATTTATGGCATGCAATGTTTATTAGTTGCTCAGGTGATTTTGGTGGCTTTAACACCATTGTTTTGGTGATTGCAAGTGGCAAAAGAGGAGAATGCACTAGTAGTTGTGCACAAGGATTTGACCGATGGAACACATCTAAATGATTGATTTTCCTTTGAGTGTTGTGTTGCTTGCAAAGTGGAATAAGGGGTGGGTTCGATTGGATTTGGTGATGGGACAATCTTGGCTCTTAGTTTTTCTCATGGATGTGGATCTATTAAACTATTGGTAGTGATGTAATGCAAGTAGTGATATTTTAGGGGAGTGTGGGTTATACTAATTTTATATTTTGGTTGCACGTTTTAAAGCTATGGGCCATTAGCAAGCAATATGGCTTGTATGTTTGTGGTGTTAGATGTGCTTTGAATATTGTTTGACAGGTAAGACTATAAATAACTATTTATGTTTGGGACAAATATAAACCGATTATAATATAATTTTGACGGCACATTGATTTGAGTACTCCTGTTGACTTTATGGATAAAAATTGTTTTACATTTGGATATTAACATGGTCTACTGTGGGGCCCATGGGGGACTAGTTTTGTCCCCACTATACGGCCCCGCACCAGTTTCGGCCCTTCTCGGGCTTATATATTTAACATAATTTTTTAAGTTATTAGAGGAGATTTTCATTGCTTTAAAAATAAATAAGTAAAATATAGTTTAAAATAATATTAAAATTTATATATTAATAATTAGTAAAGAATAAACAATTAAATATATATTAATGAATTTATTTATATTTAAAGAATATTTTTTAGAAAAAAGAACTCTAACTTTTAAACTATATATATATATATACAATTAACTTTTTAAATCTATAAAAATTAAAATGTCAAAAAAAGACAGTTGTATTAAAAGAAGACCCCTTGTTGAAATAGAAACATATTTAATTTGTCTGTCTCATTTAGTGTAGGCTTTGATTATACAAAACAATCAAAAAATGTACGATTGAAGTTTTTAAAGATTAAGTTTAGGAAGATTCACATTAGACTTTTTGAAAATCAAATCACACAATATTCGACACAATTGGATAATCAAGGTTTTTTAGGCACATGTGGGTACGACATCCAACGTCTATCCATGTATCATACCCATATTTGTATCACATATCAGGATACAAGAGCTTGGGGAGGGGTAGGGGTGTATCTAACTACTTTGGTAATTTTGATTGTAGTCAAGGCCCTATTTTGAAACTCCACATGTTTGTCACTATTAATTGATTATTGTGTAAATTTTATACCCATGTCATTTTTTTAATTTTGTGCCTATTTAGGTAACATTTTGATACATGTACACAACTCATTGTTGTAGTCTCTTAATCCACATATGCATAAACAAACATTTAGCCCTACCTTAACACTTTACACACAATCTTATACATTCATTTAAGTCGGTTGTTTACAACATCTATTGATGAAAGTACCTTCATTTAGTTATTTTCCACTTGGATCTGGGTGTTATTTCATTCGAGGACAAGTCTATAGACATAGAGTCGATATCATGGTTGTGAATATGTCCTTTCTAATTTCAAATTCAAAATTCAAATTTGGCATACTAGACCCACTTTAGTGTAGTTTAATGTTATCTGATAGTATCTAATGACATTCAGTGCATCCATTCTAATCATCTCTCTCACATCCTAAAATCCACAATCATTTAAAATATTATCATTTTAATTATTGATTAATAGTAACTCTCTTTAGTCTAGTGCAATAAAAAAGTAAAGATTTTGTATCTTAGGTGTCTGTTTGTTGTTTTGATATTGTTCAATTGCAAGGGGTTGATCAAGGTATAATGCTCTCATGGTTGGCTCATATGAAAAATTAAATAAGGTATTTTCAATACCACCAGTTCCCAATTCTCAAAAAAGTAGAGGAATAGAGAAAATTAGGCAAAATTACAAATAAGAGATTTATAAATTACTAAGGAAAACCCATAACACAAGTACACATCTGTAGTCACAAATGAGTCCCCAAGGCTACAAATTCGTCTTTTGATAGGACAAGAATCTAGCACAAAATTCCAAGTAGGGTGAGTGTAGGATCACGATGAGCCAAATAGTAGCGATAGGAAAAAAATTATGATTTCAATTAGGAAAAATCACATAATGTATCTTTGACTTTTTATTTGGGTTGGGTAAAAGTACATTTTGCTATGGTAAACACCAAAGGAAAACAAATCTCCATTTTTTAATCCAAAAAAATGGATTAAAAACAAATATTTGATATGAATGAGTATCCATTTTTTTGCACAAAACAGATATATGATATAATTATCTAGAGTTACTCTATTAATTTTCTTGCATGCCCTCTTCAAATTTCAAATTTCCCTGTGTACCCTTCTAGTCTACCATGGTGTAGCCTAGTGGGGGGCCCTAGTGGTTCTCCCCATTCAAAACATCTTATGTGTCCACAAAAAATGGTGAGATTATTGATCTTGTGACAAAAAATGTTAGTGCAAAAGTCAACACAACTTCATTATCTTCTAGGATCTTCTCTCGAGACGCTGGAAAATCTCTAGCTTAACCCTTTTTGGGGCTCGATTATTTTTCGCTGAAGAAGATATGATCTCTTATGTTGAAAAACGGGTCGACTACAGACCTTTGTTCAAGGTGTACTCTAATGCTTCAGGTGCTCTAGATGTTAGTTACGTGGTTGATGGCCTTGAAGTTGATGTCTTGAATGAAATCATGAATGAGACTATTGTGAGACTTCAACTATCCCTTGTATTTTTTTTCCTTTCAGACCAAACATCGATCAAGTTAGAAAATAGATTAAATCTACTTGGATACTTCAAGGAGTTGTGAACATAAGTTCTATGTCTAACGACTTGTTTCTTTTTAGTTTTGTGAATCATGAATATTTGTTAAAGGTTCTTATTAGAGGCTCGTGGTACTTTGATAAAAACTTCAAGAAATTCTTATCTCTATGTAAGTGGAAGTGTGGCTTTGATCCCTTTGTAGACCTGGGCTTAGCTGCTTCCACTTGGATTAGGCTCCTCGGTCTCCCTCTAGAGTTTTGGAACAAAAAATTCTACCAAGGAATTGTTAACTCTTTTGAGAGCTTGCTAGCAATTGATAAAGTAACTCTACAAAAATCAAGATTAGTGTTTCCAAGAACTTGTGTGAATGTGGTTGTCAATAAGGTCCTCCCATCCTCCATATCCTTGAAATCGAGGTTCAGGATATGGAATCAAGCTATAGAATAAGAGAACATAGGAATCTTTTGTCAATTTTGCAGGAGGTTTGGTCATCTTAGTGACTCTTGTTAAAAACAACATACACAAAATCAGAGAGCCCTCTGAGACTATTCTCCCTCAACACAATGAGGTTCGTTTCAGCAGTTCAAGGCTTCCCCATGCTAAGCAACCAAAAATGTTGGTGATGGAGAAAAAGCAAGAGAATAATAATGGAAAGGACCCCTCAGATTTCCCAAATGAGAAATATCCTCAAATCCAAAATGGTTCTAAGAATGTTGAAGAAAAATTAAACATTAAATTTGAAAGAATCTGCTCCATGGATATTCCCCCTCCACCCCAAAATTTTCTATGGAGGTTGGTTTTGTTAAGGGTCATTCAAAAGAAAATAGTATGTGTGTTTATTTGGGTGGGGAGGATGTTTCATTATAGGAGAATCACAACCAAAGTATGCTAGAATCCCTAATCTTGGTGGGATTTGGGGAATTTGAGTCTCCCTTGCCCCAATGGGGTACTATGAAGGACATCCTAGAAGAATATTAGACACAAGTAAATGGAAAATAAAATAAGAAAAAGAAAGTAGATGTTAGGGGGAACAAAAAGCTTGGAAGACCTTCTTAGAGGGATACTAGGGCTAGGGAAGTTGCTCATGAGGTGGCTTCAAGAAAAAAGAAAACCCTTGAGAGCCTCCTAGGACAAAAGAGACTCACAAAACCCTTGAGAGCCAGTATCTAGTGGATACTTGCTTCTCCTCTATGTTTTTGAATGAAATTGTGCTAGAATGTGTGAGGGCTAAATAACCCTCTGAAGTTCAACATATATTTAAATGTTGTATTGTTGATTTGAAAGTGAATGGTCTTCTTATTCAAGAAACTAAAATGCAACAATTGGCCTTCATTTAGATAGTTAAAAACATATGGCCAATGGTTGAGTATTGTGTAAGTGACACAAATGGTGCCTCAGGTGGCCTTGCTACTTTATGGAACCCAACTAGGATAAAAGGAATCAAAGGAAACAATAGTAGCAGTTTATAAACTATTATGGAAGATTTGAAGAATTTTGATAAATGGAATCTAATTAATATTTATGCCCCTTACTCTAGGGTTGTTAGAGTTAATCTTTAGGATATCTTATATGCTCTCATCTCAAGTAGACAAAATTAGAAATGGATGCTTGTAGGGAATTTTAATACCCCTCTATTCCCTTCAGATAAGCTAGGGGCTTGGAGGACTACTTGGAAAACATGTTGGACTTTGCAAAATTCATTTCTTAGGGCCTATTGGATGTTGATATTTAGGGTTCCAAGTTCACTTATTCAAATGGATGACAAGGTAACAACCACATCCAATTTAAGCTAGACAAAATGCTTATTTCTAGTGGATGAGACATTTATCCAAAAATACATTTATCTACCCTTTTCAGGACATAAATATACTCATCGGAAGGGATCATATACTAGGAAGGTATCACCATCAGAAGATTTCCAATCCAGGCTCACTGTACCAGAGTAAGATCAGTTCTAGGAATCCCTCTACATTCCTCCATAGGAGCACATTCTGGATTTTAGTTTGGAACATAGCATCTATGATGAGACTTGCACATCATATCCAAATATTAGGAGAGAAGGATTATACATCAGGAATATATTGCTATCAAAAGATGACTGCTCTAGTCAACTACAAGCTACTTCTACAAGCTTGAGAGATAAGACACATTTGGATCATGTAGCAAATATGGTGAAGTTTTAGGAAGTAGAAAGGGTATAGGAAATTGTGTGGATGGGTCCACAAGGTGGCATGCTAATTCCAAAGGAATATACCTAGGCCTTGTTGATGGCCAAATTGACACAACAACATGCAGGTAAGATATAAAAACCTCACCTCTTTAGAAAAAGACAATCAATGGTTAAACTGATCACCTTCCAAGGTCCTTGATGTTGGTTTACAATGCTACTATTTTGCAAAGTGGTCAATATAGTTGTAATATGCAAGGGGCCTGCTGGTAAGAGGAGTGCAAACTGAATCTATTTAACGTTTTTGGGGGGTTTAAATAAACTAAAAAAGATAGATCAAAGCTTTAGAACAACAAATTATGAATGTAAACCTATTTAAATCCAGACATGTATTCAAACAATGAGTGTATTCTTAATCAACCAAAACCATAACATGATGCAATCTATAGCATTAACTATACTACTGCATACATCCATAGTGCAAATACCATAACCTTAGCCATTCATTAAAAAAAACATTATTTCAAAATCCAAAACACACATCACCCACTCATTGCTCAAATCAATAAATCAATAGACATAAAAAAATCACACTCATAAGAAACTCAATGAAATAGTTTAAAATTTGGATTCTCCTATTGATATTGCATCAAATAAGAACATTTGTGCATAGAAAAATTCACTGGCACATGAATTACTATGGTTCATTGACATCATCACTTAACAACTAACTTCTGAAAATAAACTGATTGCATAAAACTGTAAGAAAAGTATCAAAGTATCTTGTTGAAAACTTGAAAACTTAAACTATCAACTATCACTACTATCTTTCTCTCTAAGTGGCTAATATTCCTTCAACTAGTTGACCTTTACAATATCTTTCAATGTTTCTATTATAGCACCCAAGATTGAGACAACTGGATGCCACTTAAGGCTACAAAACATGAGATCCATAATATCAGGGGTGACCAAGTAAGGATAAGCAATCCTCCATGATTTGCTACTTTTGACAAGGCCATATCATTATCCACAATCCTCCTGAAGGAAAGGGATGAGCTGCAAGGAATCCAAGGATGAAGTTGTCTTTGATCTGCTGAAGAATAGGAAAGATGATTGCTCTACTGACCAAGTCTTTAGGTGCTCAACTGGAAGGAACATTCTGCTGCCACCTCACTTTTGTGTATTCTGCTCTTGGAGGTACTCATCATAGCTAGCAAACACTTGTTGAAGTATAGGTATGTCAGGGCCATCCACCCAATCATCCTCAAACTTAATTATTTTCATTTCTACAGAGGCAATCTCATGCATATCTCTTAATTTAATCAATTATCTTCTAGCAGCCTTTACTTCATCTTTAATGTCCATGAGTCTGTCTAACAATAAATCCTCACCATCATATTCACTTTGCATTACCTCCTTAAATCTATTATTCCATTTCTCCTTCAATTTATCAAGAGGCAGATCTTCCTTCATAGCTATATCCACATTGGCCAAAATAGCAATGACTGCTTCTAATTCATCAATCTACTCATTGAGATCTTTGCTAACTTGTTGAACTTCATCCCTATGTTGATAAATGAATTCAGATTTTAATTTTATTATGCTCATTGTCTTCTCAAGGAAATCTTCATTATCTTCATCGAGGATAGACTACTCAAAGAGAGTTTTCTTTTGCAACTTACTGATATCCTTTAATTTCTTGATGTGCTCTCTATATTCCTCTTCTTTTGTCCCCAATACTTCAACATGTGAATCTATGTCTTCTACCAAATCCAATGCCCTCTCATGAACTTTAAAACTATCAACAAGTAACTCATCAACCTCTTAATTCAGCCGATCAACCCACCTATCAAGCATTCCAACCTTTCTTCTCATTTGAACCAAATCATCTACTTCCTTCTTGCTTAATAGGACTGGAATCTAAGGGTCAGTAGCTTGGTGAGAAATAGGAGTGGAGACATCCTTCAAAAACTTATGAAACTGATCCAATTGGGCTTTAAGTTCCTCTTTCCTTTGTTTATCCTTGATCATCCTAGACTTGGTAGATGATGCCACAATGTCAATAAGGTTCATCTGTTGATTTCTTGTAAGTCTACCCAAATTGATAGTCCCCAACTGGTAATCAGTTAACTACATGTCTTGCCTATCCTTCTCCATCATAGGGACCAGACACTTAGCTATGAGTTCACCTGCATTTGTGAGCTTGGTGGAATGAAGCACTCTTTCCCTTTTCTTTGGTCCTTCCTTGTCAATCTCTTTCATCATTTCATCCCAATTTAATGGTTGTGGTTGAATTATTTGTTTCTTTTCTAGATCCAGCTTCAACTTTGTGCAAGTAATATGATAAGTTATTACTTGTGTTGAGGAAGAGGTAGCAGGAGAAAGAGGTTTCCAAACTATGGCTCTAGGTTGAGAATCAACCTCTTGTTGTTTCTCTTTCTCTACTTTTTCCTTTTCCAGCCTCTCAGCCTCAACTTTATCTTTTTGTTCTTGCTCCTTTCTAGCTTCTAACTCCTTTTGCAATTGTTCTTCCTCTTTTAGCATTTGGTCCCTCTATTTTTCTATCTCTCTAACCTTATCCCATGCTTCCTTAGATTCTTGTTCATATTTGGCCAGCTCTTCGGCCTCCTTTTCTTTTAATAGGAATTCTTGCTCATCCTTCTTCCTTTGTACTTCTTCAATCATTTTAAATTTGGCCTCAAGGGCCTCTCTTTCCCTCTTTTGTTGAGCGTTTTCTTCCTCAAGCTCATGAATCTTTTGTACCAAGGCTATTTTATCATTTTCTATCTTCATCTTCAACTCTTGTTCCTTTTGTTGTTGAAGCAAATCTTCTTTTTCTTTTTGCTTTCATGCTAACTCCTCAGCCTTGTCTTGGGCTTCAACTTCCTATTGTTTAGCAAGTGCCTCAGCTTGGGCCTTGGCAGCAGTTGCTCACTTAGCATATTCAAATAGCTTCCATTGATCCTCAGGAGTGAGGACATGTTTAGTTCCCACTTCCTCTGTTTCTTTATTAATCACGAGAGTTTCCCTGTTAGAATGGGTGGCCTCGAAATCTGTATCTATGTCATGAATTTCCATCTCTAGTGCCTTCCCCTTTAATGATTCAACCTCCTTTTGAAGGCTTCTAGCAGGAATCTCTTCAATTGGTTGCTTTGTGAGAGGAGGTTGTACTAAGGTCTCACCTCCAACAATTATTGATGTGTCTGGCTGAGATGAAGCTTCACCTCCAACATCAGTTGTGGCCTCCTCTTCATGTGAGTCATGAATGTCTTGGACATGCAGCGTTGGATGAAGCTCTTCTCTTGTATTGGGAGGGAGAAACTCCAATACCTCTTTAGGATTTGTTCTTTTTTCTATTTTGTAGCCTTGGGTGGTACTTGCAAATTTCTTGTTTTTTGAGGTTTGAGCCTCTAGCTCCTTGATCCTCATAACAACCCACTAGATACTTCTTTCCAGGACTGGCCTCATAATCTATTTGGTATCAATGTACTCTTCTTCATCCGAATTCACTAGGTCTAGATATTTGGTCCCTATGTTTTCCATGTCATATTTCGGATCTAAGGTTACACCATCATCTGACAATGTGTCAGGAATATCTTCCTTCATTCCATACTCAATCATTAATGGGATGGGTAACCTTTCATAGTTCTTCCTTTAGATCATACTCATCTTGTAAGTTCATCCAAAAATCTTCCAACAAATTAAAATGTTTGTCAAAAACTATGGGGAGAAAACCTTGCATCTTGTGATTCGGATCAAAATGCTTCCTAGATGTATATAAGCCTAGCTTCAAATGGATCATCTCATCACAAATTACATTTTCTGCCACATTATGTGCACAATTGTACTCTCCCAGCTTCACAACAAATTTATGGCAGCTAGTCTTGTGTTTTATAGCAAATTTAAGGTTCACTCCTATAGCCTAATAAATAAATTCCATCAACACAATTCTATTATTGGAACATCTAGGAAGAAAATGGGGATGACCATCAAACCCAACCAATATGAAGTAAGTGAACTTGTGGTATTGGATGTACCAACGTCCCCATTCTGCAATGAATTCTGTGGCATCCTTGCTCATCATGTACCCTGCATCTCCTGTTAATTGATTAATGCTAACATAAGAATGCATCATTAACAATTCTCCTATAATGCAGCTTAGAAGTTTGCAAATTCAAATGGTCATAATGATCCCATACCTTCTTCTATTGAGGGGCTTCTCCCAATATTCCAACTGCATTTAAACCAAGGAAAATTCCCCTCCTTGCTACTGCATATATCACATAGGAAGTCATAAAAAAGGACTTGGTCTCCCTCATTTTAAGCATTTGACTGTGTAGGCACTCTGATATAATCATGGGCCACTCAAATTGTTTCCTACCATCCAAAATGGTTTGTATGAATGGAAACTTCCATTCCTTGAATTGTGAGGCATCCCTTTTTCCAAATTCTCTAGACAACATCATAATTATATCACTGATCTCCTTGGTGAAATATGATCTTTTAGGCTGATTAGCAAGCTTAATTAGGGATTTCTTCTCCACCCTCATCCATTTCTTATTCATATTTGTCTTGTTAGCCTCCTTCTTGTTACTATATAATAATAGTGCCTCTGACTCATTTAGTTGTTTGGGATTCTATGGTGTGGGTGCATTAAACATGAACCTTATCATTTGAGGAGTAAGGTCAATGATGATGTTTCCCTGCAAGTCCACACATTATCTGGTTGCCTGATTATATGCTCCTTTTCTAGTAAGTATCAGCTCAGGATATTGGACTGATAGGGGAAAGAGGGCAACATGTGCCAATCCAAATTGCACAATTTTGTGTGTCCTCCCTGTTGCATCCTCTATGAAGGCCTCTTCAAGCAACTCCTCATAGTTGAATGGGCCCAAGTTTGTGTCTATGATGTCTACCCAATCTAAATCTACCTTGCTAGCAGTAAGAGTTGGGCTCTTATGTTTGTATCTTAGAGTATATAGCAATTTTTCCACTTTTATCTTCTTGGGATTGGTTTCTTGTCTCAAAAATTTTGCAAGTTGGCTCCTTTGAGAAGCTTCCTTCGAGGTGCTTGACATCTTTTATCCCTAGAATATAACCCTAGATTAGATCATCAAAAGAATGGAAATAATTACACCATACATTACCTTTCATACTATTCTCCATCCCTTCTTATACTTAGCCAAATTTCGTATCCACCAGAAGCAAAGTCAGGAAAGAATCAGGAACAAGAAGCCTTTTTAACACTGGCGGGATCGGGATTGAAACCGAAACTGAGATAAAAAAAAACCAAACAAAGAACCAATTGATAGCTCCAAGTTCGACCCCCACTCTAGTTCCGCTTCCACCAAAGAACAAGAATGTAGACCAGAGTTAACACTTACCAGAAGCGCAATCAAAATAAGACTGGAATCGGGATCAGAATGGAATCCAAACCCAGAACCAACTGATGGTTCCAAATTCATTTCCCACTCTACTTCTTCTCCTGCCAAAGAACAAAGGCATAACTGAATTCAACATTCAGCGGGGGTGGGATCATTTTGGAATTTGAAATCTCATGCAAACACTTTGGAATGAGTTCATTCCTAGATCCACTTCCGCTAGTTTACCATTAATAAGAAGCAATTTTGAATACGTGGTCATATGAGCTTAAGAATTGGGTCATGTGAAGCCATAAGGAAACATTAAATAAGGGGCTAAACTCACCCCTAATAGAATAAGACAAAATTTGAATTTTTAAAAGTGTGATATTGTAAAGGTTAAACACACAAACCCTAGTTTGCATGACATGTCAACTTACAAAAATTAGGGCACCAAAACCTTGACGTTAAAAAAATTACCCTGACATTAAAAAAATTAACCTGACATGATAATAGGATCAAAAGGATCACTTAACAGATTTAAACACTTTTAAAGCACCTGAGATCCTTCAAAAGGAAACCCTAGTTAGAAACTAGGGCACGACAGTACAAACGCGACCACCAAATGTGAAAATGACAGCAAAACAAACAAAACAAATAGAAAAAGACAACAAACCGAACAGAAAATAAAAAGAAAACAGAAAACCAACAAGAAACAATAAGCAAAACAAGCAAAGATTCATAAGACAAGGTCTCATGAATGCACGAAGAACACAACGAAAGATAGAAATGGAAAAACGCAAAATGGAACAGAGAAAGAACAAGCACCTACCTCGAAACGCACCAAGAAAGGTTGAAATTGGACAAGAATTCGCTCACAAACACGTGCCCGCGATCAAATTGTGCTCTTCTCAAGTTTTCTTCATCCTTGGGTCATAAAAATTCTTCAGATAATACATATGAACAATAATAAACTTGATTAAGGTTAAAAAAATTGTTTCGCACGTGTGAGAGAGAGTAGCAATAAATGCCATTAATGTAGTTAGTCAGGGGCGAAGTCAAAGACGTAAATGAGCATCCAACCAATATGTGAGTTGAATGCAAGGCAGATATGGAAGCAAAGCTGAAACAAAACATGAAACTTTAGTCAAGTTTCACATCCCATTCCAGATCTAGTTTCGGTCCCATGGCAAAGGAACCAAACCTAGGTGGAACACAACAAGAGCGGAGTTGAAACCAGAACCAGACCTGCAAATTTTACAAAGTTTTGAGTTCAGTTTCCATCCCAGTTTCACTTCTGATGAGAGGAAAGGAAACGAAGGAAAAAGGAAAACAAAAGAAAACCTAAGGGAGGAAACCAACCCCAAGGCCGAACGCAAGCAAGACAATGAAGAAACAAAGACAACAAGGGACAGAGATGGAACCGGAACGGAAATCAAACTAGGAACTTTGTAAAGGTTCTAAGTTCAATTTCATCCCATGTTCTAATCCCGCCAAAACAAAAGAAACAACGCCTTAGGAGGAAAAAGAACAACTCTTAAGGCCCAAACCAAAACACCAAGAACAAACAAAAGCAAGGGGGACCCATTTTGACCAAAAATAAAATAGGGTGGTTATGCAAGGCATAACAATTGGCAAATCGGTTGGGAAAATGGTTTACCCATTTTCAAGATGTTGAAGAATTCAGTCACTCAGAACCTCTGGTTTATGAACACTACAATTCAAGTTAGATTAGTTTTAATAAGCAAGGTTGAGCTAGAATCTCATATGTAAATCAACACTTACTATTTTTAAATCTAAGTGTGTGCATATATAGTGCATCTATTTTTACAAAGTTTTCTTCACCTCTAAACGACTATATCTAAGATTCAAGCTACATGAGTTGAATCCTTTTAACTATTGTGCAATGATATCCTAGGTATTGCTTCACTGCCAGTCAATTGTCTATAGCTCCAATGGAGATACCTCTAGTTCTGTCAAAGCATTGCTCTATTGCCAACGAGGCATCTATAGCCCCAATAGAGATACTTGAATCACCCATTTGATATTAAGTTTTCCTTCTTTTGACGGTTCTCTTTTCCATTCTTTTATACAAGCTTCACTTGTAAAAATTATTTTATTCATTTTCCTCAATATTCATATATTAGTCAAAC
Organism: Sequoia sempervirens; assembly: GCA_007258455.2. NCBI lineage: Eukaryota > Viridiplantae > Streptophyta > Pinopsida > Cupressales > Cupressaceae > Sequoia > Sequoia sempervirens. Next base: position 47,413,359 of record VDFB02000363.1, on the reverse strand, counting down.
TGAAGTTTGGGTTGAGAACTACTGTGGACCTCATAACAGTGTTGGGGAATCGAATTTTTCACTTAAATCTTGAGATACATCCACCTTGATACAAATAGACCTTCATACAAGTGAATGTTCCTACTTATTTTTATGACAAATTCAATTATAGTTCATGAAAATTGCTTACAATGCACCTTGTTCTTGAAAACTTTTCAAAACCTTTATTGAAAATAAACACAAGACATAAGTTTAGGATGAAATATTTCAACAAAAAACCTAAAAATACCTAAACCAACTCCTCTCCTAGTATCCACAGTATACTTTGAATAACAACCCCTTCATCCATAAATGGAGAAAAATGAAAGTCCCCAAGAACAAAGACAAAACAACAACAAAAAGAAAAGAAAGAAAAGCACACAAACAACAAATCCATAATAAACAACCAACTAATTACATATGTACAATCAATCAAAAGATTAGACCTTTATGGACCAAAATAATGTTTAAGAAACTAGCCATTGACAGACAATGGAACAGGTTCTCCTTTTAAAGTACTCAGGCAGAAGGCATTCTTGCCCAGGATGTCAGCAATCTGATAAGGATCCAACCAAAGTCTATCAAACTTTTGGTGATTTCCTTTCTTTTCTTTAGCTTTATCCCATAATAACACAAGATCTGATAGCCTAAAGGCTTTAACCTTGGCTCTTTTATCAAACCAGCATTTGAAAACAACCTGATGTTTAGAGAAATGTTGTAAAGCAACATCTCTTTGTTCTTCCAATTTCAACAAACTAGCTAGTCTTACTTTGATCTTATCATCACTGGAATAAAATTCTTGCATAAATATCAGGACAAGTATTTGTAAGTGGATAGGAAAAACTAGATCTTGACCATAAACTAGATTAAAAGGTTAAGTTTTCAAGGAAACCTTAATTCTAGTTTTTTCCGCCCATAAGGAAAACCTCAATTTGGTATGCCAATCCCTAGGATTACTCTCCAATAACTTCTTAATTACTTCAAGTAAATTTTTGTTAGTAGACTCTGCTACTCCATTCCCTTGCACGTATTAATTAGAAGAATATTTCAAGAAAATTTTATGTTCGTAAGCCCATTGAATAAAATTAACAGAAGAAAAGGCAGGGCCATTGTCACATACCAGGGCGAAAGGTACTCCAAACTTTGTGATGATGCATTCAGTAAGGAATTTAATGACTACCTCCGTGGTACTATTTTTGTAAGGAAAAGTTTCCATCCGTCGCATAAAGTAGTCAGTTGCTGTTAGAATGAACTTGTGACCTGCAGAAGAGTTTTTTTTTTTTTTTTGATGAATAAGCCGCTAATCTATATTAATAAAGAGATTAAATACATATTCAAAAAAAAAAGTTTGGGTGGTAAGAAAGCACACCCCGAAGGTCACATGCGCAGAGCCCAGAAAATCAAAAAATCATGGCTCAAGCCCAAAAGTCCAAAATAAAAAATAGTAAAAGACGGCCATCAAGCGGCCAAGGCAGTGCCAATAGAGCCAGGAGGGTCTCTGTCATCCTTCTTCCCCCATACATCAGCGGGGTCAGGATTGACATTAGGAGGAACCCAACCATCGTCATCTTTTTCTTTAACTTCTTCCTCGTGCCGAGGCGAGATTGCAAGGGCCAGCCATGGAAAGACTTTACTTGTATCTAGCCAACCAGAACTAGAGGTAGAACTAGAGGCAGAACCAGGAGCAGGAGCAGCATCAGAGGGCCAACCTCCACCACTCCCCGACAACCCACCAGAGAACCACCCCTAGCCAGCCTACGTCAAAGGAGAGCGAGCACACCGAGGGGGGAAGGAGTCCCGCCGAGGCGGAGGTTGAGAGCAGGGGCGAGCGGTACCACTCCGTTATCATCCCCAAGAGGGTGACCGGTGGCGGGAGGAGGAGGGCGAGTCGGTGACCCGAGCCACAGTGCACGGGGCATTGCCCCAATGGTCCAGGAGAACCTGGAGGTGAACAACTTCTAACGCCACTTGGTTGGCTTGCACCTGTATCTAAAATAATACATTAGAGTAAATAACAACTTTAGAATACATAGAAATCTAACAATCCATTTGAGAATGAACAAATATGCAGGCATTTCTATCCTTCCAAATAGTAAAAAGGATTTCCACCCTGAAAGTGTGTCAAAGCTGAGTATACTTTGCTGGGAATTTGGGTGAATCCCCCAACAGAATCACGTGCCAAGAGAATGGCTCCGGCCAAAATGGCCGAAAAAAATCATGTATCCAAGTCCAATACTGCTGGGCCCGAGGGCAAAACCAAAAGAGATGCTTAAAAGTCTCAGACTGCCCACAAAACGGGCACCGAGGGTCCGAAACCCCCAAATGAACAAGCCGAGAGCCCACCAGCAAGCCCTGAAAAGAATACACTAGGAAAAATGGGCGAGCTTCAGCTCAACACTTGCATACCAAGTGTTGAAAAATTGTTTATGCCAGACAGGAGCCGGAGATTAGAGAAACCACCTCTGATTCAGACTCTGGATCATGCCACCTGTAGCCAAGCTGAGGCTTGTAGTTTCTCAAAGGAGTATTTGGGTACCATTTCCAGTCTTCCCACCATGGTTTGGGCCCACAAATACCAATTTTGTGAAGCATCTCGTCTGGGATAGCACTCACCAAACCCTCAAAAGTAGCACAGTCCTAGTTATGAAAACTATATAAGACACGAAACTCGTCCCAATGCATGATGTGCATGGCAGGTCTGAGAAAAAGCTGATGGAGGGTTTGGATACCCTTGTGAAATCTGAGAGCTTTAAGCCAAGGCACTTTAGCCAAAGGCTGATCATTTCTGGCAAAAAGGGGCGACCACCACACATTGTGCTAGTTTAGGGAGAGCCTGTCCCGAAAGTCAGAGTCAGACCATCGGAGCTAGGGTTTGACAGATTCCAAGGCACGCCAAATGCTTTTGGCAACAAATGTACCAATTATCTGAACCAGCTCTTTCATAACCAGAAGGGTGTGGAGACCAATTCCTTTCCAGGCAGGTCTATTGGCGGGGAAACCAGACTGAATGCAATGGTGAAGGAGAATTTTCCAAGCCTCGTCACCCGTGAGAGCACGAATCACCCATTTGACACATAGAGCAATTCCCTGCCTCTAGGTAGAGAGAAAACCCAAGCCTCCAGAGTCCCTGGGGAGACAACAGAAATCCCAAGCGACACGATGGAAGCCATGATGAGTATCGGAGGAGGCCCAAAGAAAATCACGAAGCAATTTCTCAAGCTTGCTATAAGTAGCTTTAGAAGGCGCCTAGCAAGAAGAATAATAAACATGGGTAGCGGCCAAAACTTTAGAGAAAATTTGGAATTTCCCTGTCAAAGAAAGAGGCTTGGTGATCTAGTAAGTTAGCGTTTTCTCCACCTGAGCAAGCACAACTTGCCAAAGCTCCATCGAAGAAGCTTGGAAAGCAAAAGGAATGCCCAAAAATTAGAAAATTTTTCCTGACCCGATCTACTTTTAGCCAAGAGGTTGCAGCCAAGCAGGGCAAGGCATAACATACTGCCAATAGTAAAGCATCTTGTGCCACTGAATGGCAGAGCCAGACGTAAGACAAAACAAATTAAGGCACTAGAGCACCTCATGAATGGTCTCCTCTTCCTCCAGGAGAGTGAGAAAGGAATCATCCGCAAAGTAACCAGTGAGTAATTGCAACTAGGAATTCGGTAGCGAAATGCCTTTGATGCGCTGCAATGAGGCCGCATTAGTCAACAGATAACCAAACCCTTCAGTGGCAAGCACATACAACGAGGGAGCCAAAGGGCAACCCTGCCGAATGGAACAGAAAAGGCCAAAGGAAAATGACTATTGACCATTGATGGTGATACAGGCCGAGGCATCCGCAAAGAGCATTTGAATAGACTGAATAAAATTGGGCCCAAAACCCAGAGCTTGTAGCATGGCAAGAATGAAAGGCCATTCAATGCGATCATAGGCTTTGGAAAAGTCAATCTTAATGAATAAAGCTTTCTGGTTGGAGCACCAGGCCCACTCAATGCCTTCCCATATGGTGATGATATTATCCAGAATATACCTGGATTTGATGAACGCAGTCTGCTCCGGATGCACAATGAGGGGCAGAAGATGGCGAATTTTTAAAGCAAGAGTTTTAGCAATGATTTTATAAGAGACATTAAGGAGCGTAATAGGCGGCCAATTACAAATATCCTCAGGATCACCGACTTTAGGTATAAACTTAATATTCCCTTTATTTATTAGCTCTCCTAAAAATTGGAATGAAAAGCCTCTAAATAGACCTTAAACAAGTCGGGACCCACACAGTCCCAAAGAGCTTTGTAAAATTCACAGGGAAAGCCATCAAGCCCAAGGGCTTTATCATCTACCATGGAATGTAAAGCCTCTTTCAGATCATCAAGCGTAAGCAACTGGTCACAAAATTTCTTCTGGGCCGCAGACAACCTATGTGGCACGTCAACAAGGCAGTCCTAGAGGGCCTGCTGGTGCTTAGGCGTGGGGTCTTGGGCAGTGAAAACTTGTTCGTAATGATGCACAAAAGCCTGCAGAATGTCAGGCAGCTCCGAAAGGACCTGTACACCATCTTTAATCTTTTTAATGCTTGGAGAGGAGTGCCTGACACATAAGGCCAAGAAAAACTCCTTGGAGGCACGATCCCCAATTTTGAGCCAATGCAAACGGGCCTTGATTTGCACGCCTCTAGCGGTGTAGTTGTCCGCAACTTGCTTATTGTGTCGTAATTCTGCAACTTTAACTTGCAAAGTTGGAGAAAACAGGCTAGCCGCTAAGGCCTTGTTGGCTGAGAGCAAATTAGTTTTGGTTGCCTCATAAGACCGCCGATGAAAGATGGCCAGTTGGCGCCCATAAATGCACAAGAAGCAAGCGGTATGGGTGATGGCATCATTCCACCACAATCTAGCCAGTACTATGAGCTGGGCTGCATTCCAAGTTCCAAATTATGTGAATGTGGGCCACGGTGGCCTTATGGCCAAGAAGAGAAGTGTTGAGGAAGAATTGTGCCTTGCACGTGCGAGGCTGTCTAGTCTCCCATTCAATGCGGAAACTGATGGGGAAGTGATCAGACAACGTCACATCCATTATCGACTTAACTGGAAGAGAACAGCTAGCGAAGGAGAAGAATGATTGTGCTAAGATCATGGCACGATCGAGGCACTTAAAAATTCTGTCAAAACCAGCCCTGAAATTGCACCAGGTGTGCCAGGGAGAATGAGAATGGCGACGGCCAATATTGGGATCAAAAAGCCCCAATTTATTGCACATGTAAAACCACGCCTCACGTTCGCCAGTTGCCCATCTGAAGGGCAGGATGCCATCTTTATCACAGGCCATCTTAACCATGTTGAAGTCCCCACATAAAATCCAGGTGGCAACCGGCAATGAGTTAGCAATCCATCACCAGAGTAAAGAGCGCTCCACAGCATCATTCAGGGCATAAACATTAATGACCCCAAAAGAATGATTATCAATATTGAGTAGGATCCAGACAAGCCACTGCGTGGGATTAGACCCATGTTCGACCACGCTAGAATGCCACTATGGTGACAACTCCTCCACGCCCAAATTCATGGGTGGTATTGAACATAGAACTGGCTGGCCAGATAGACCGACAAGCCGAAGCAAGCAAAAAACCAAAAAATTTAACTTCCTAGAGGCACAAAATATCAATACCAGTCAACTTTTTCAAAGTATCTCTGACAATATATTTTTTGGGGAGGTTAGTAAGACCTCTAACATTCCATGAGAGAAAATTCATGGAAGAACTGCGTCCATATCATTAGACTTTGATTCCTCTCCATTCAGAGAAGAGAAACGATTCTGTAAAAATAATGGTGGAACCGAGCCAACCTAGATAGAAGGAGAGGAAATCTTGTGTTTCTCCTGAACATATTCCCCTTCCTCCCTAGGCGAGGAGGGGCTTTGAGAGCGCCTTTGGGCTCCTGAACCAGGAGCAGAACTATGCGGCTGGGCCATCATGATGGTAGCAGGTTGAGGCATTGCCTTGGGCCAAGGCTGAAGAGGCACGCTATCAACCTTGCCCGGAACCGCCATCCCCTTCTGAGAAGGGTTTGAAACATTTTTCGCTAGTTTGGTGGCTTTGGAAGCCGACGCAGAACCAGAAGATTTATTCCTACAACCTGTGACTGTAGTCCAAGCAGAGTCTTGTTTAGGAGTAGAAGAATCTACTTGATGAGATTGTTCAGTTTCCTGTGGCTAAGAAGGTGTATGAGGAACTGCCAAAGGGCAGTCCTTGATCTTGTGGTCTGCGGACTGACACCGATAGCACGTGTTGGGTAGATTAAAATAAGTAACTTTCTAGGTATGCCGGAGAGTTCCTATTTGAATATCAATGGTGTCTTTCAAATCTTGGGGAAGGTCAACTTCCACGCAAACCCTCTTCTGGGGACGGGCTTGGAAGAACCTGTCCGATTCCACACAAATAACTTTCCCCAGAGAGGAAGCAATATGATTCAAAAAAGGCACACAGGGCAAAGGAAGACCAAGAAACTCAATCCAAACTAGGACTCGAAGCTTGGTCTCATTCGAGATAGTGAAGTCACGGGTCCAGGCATGGAAAACCAAAAGGGAAGACCAAACATACCAGGGGTTGTGACCCAAAATGGCCTACACATGGCTAACTTCCAAAAAGCGGAACAAGAAAAAACCCTTAGTAAGATTTTGGACCATCTCAAGGCGGACCCCATGAGGGACCCAGGCCTTGTTGACCCATTCTTTAAGCACACTTTCAGGGGGGGTTCTCCCAACAAAATACCCAACAAGGGTGTGACTTTCAAGCCATTGACAAGCAGAATCAAACTTAGGTAAAGGTAAAACCACATCAGTAGGGGAGTCAGAATGCATACCTCATGGAACACTTTCGGAACGAATTTTTGGGGACATTTGTTTGGAGGGGGAGCCATTAAGCAAAGCCGTCGAATCGCCAACACCAGCATGAACTGCTAGGTTATGAACAGTTGAAGGCATAATAAGGCGCTTAAGGCCGCACTAAATGCAGCCGTACGCGTGACAATAAAGACAAAGTCCTGCGCAGAATGCGCAATATGACATAGTTCGACCGTGAGCACAGAGCAGAAAACCCTAACCTCCAATACACTCTTTTTCAAAAACAATCTTCACCTACAGAAGATTTTGGGTTAATCACTCCAACAAAATCCAGTGCCCATTGGGCAAATGGTCTCACCTCATAAACTGGCTGCAAAGGCATGGTTGGATTGTGTTCCCTTGATGTTGAGGTTTGACATGTGTTACATGTCCTTACGTGTTGGTGTGCATCATGAGACACATGTGGCCAATAGTACCCTAACCTAAGAATTTTATGTGCCAAGGAATCAACTGAACCATGTCTAGTGCCATGCCTACCATGAAATTCAGCAATAGCGTGCTTCACTTGTTGTTGGTCTGAGCAACGCAGGTAGACACCGTCAAAATTTCATCTGTAAAAAGATCCTCCCTTAAGCATGTAATGAGAACTCTTCATCCTCAATGCTCTCCTCTGATTTGTGCTCATCCCATTTGAGCACATGTTATTGAGCAGAAAGTGGATCAAATCAGCATACCATGGATCATTGGTGAATGATTGCATTGTGTATTGTTGACAAGTAATATTCTTGTCAACATTTGTCATAGATTTAGACAAGCCCTATCCTCGAACAAGCTTCATGGAGTATATCTCGAGGTCAAACTCCTATAAAATGGTCATCCATTTTCCTCTTCTGTCTCCCAGCTCACTCTGTATAAGGACTTTACAGTAGGATCAGAACTACAACAATGACTTGGCTACAAAAGATATAATGTCTGAACTTTTTAATTGCTCGCACCAGTGCAAAGGCTTACTTTTCAATAGGTGGGTATCTAACTTCAACATTTTTAAATAGGGATCTCATGAAAGCAATAGGCTTTTTGTCTCCTTCACTTTTTCGTTGTGTCAGGACAACTACACATGAATGTTCAAAAGCAAAAAGAAAAGATGTAAAAAGGTTTTAAATAATCATTACTAGTGAGGAATGGTGATTCTGAGATTGATTGCTTAATCTATGAAAATGGAGATTTGGCCTCACTGCTCTATTCTATTTTTGCATCCTTTTTCATCATCTCGTTAAGAGGTTTGACAATTTTTGCAAACCCAGTTATAAACTTTCTCTCAAAGCTGATCTTTCCAAAGAAAGATCTCATTTCTTTTTTTATTTCCTGGCATGTTCAACTTCAAAATAGACTCAACTCGGTTGGGATCTATGGATATCCCCCTTTCTAAGATTATATGACCTAAAAGTTTCCCTTCAGAAACTTCGAACACACACTTTTTAGGGTTAAGAGAGACACCAGAACTGATACATCTTTTAAGAACTTTTGCCAAATTTGCAGCATGGTCCTCTCTATCCTTAGAAAACAATGTCAAGTCATCCATATAAATAATAATACATTTACGTATTAAATCTTTGAATGCCATAACCATCGCAGGTTGAAAGGTTGCTCCAGCATTAATTAAACCAAATGGCATCCTCCGATAGGCAAACGTCCCCCACTTAGTAGTGAAGGTTGTCTGCATTTTTTCCTCACAATTGACAAGCACTTGATTATACCTAGAATAGCCATCCAAAAATGACATCATTTGAGACCTATTGACAGTTTGCAAGACCTCGTCAAGAGAAGGAAGTGGATAATTATCCTTCTCCAAAGCTCTATTGAGATTTTTGAAATCTACACACAATATGATCTCCCCATTCTTCTTGCAAACAAGAACCAGATTAGCGACCCATGTAGAATGATGCACAGGAAAGATTATCTTTGCTGATAACAACTTCTATACCTCCTTGAAAATCAAGGGTTCGATTAGGGCGTTGATAGGACACTATTTTTGGCGAAAAGGTTTTGCCTCAGGCTTCAGAGGTATGGTATGTGTAATCACAGAAGTATCAAAAGTTTTCAAGTCCTCATATCCCCAAGAAATTGAAGCAATGTTCTGCTTCAACACCTTCAATATCTTATCTCTAATTGCTTTGGGATAGGTCTTTCCAATATACACATTCCTTTCTGGACCTGAATCTTCCAAATTGGCGGACTTATACTCTCCTCCATCATTGTCTGTTAACAATCTTTTACAAGCTCGTGGATCAAAATAAAAAATCCTCCCCAAGGCCACCATTCCCTTAGGAATAGTGTTACTTTTCAGATTAAGTATGGCCTTTTGTATCATGGATTTCAAGGTCCCAATCTCCCTAATCTTTGTCTTACTCATCAATAATTTGTCCCTCAAAGACATATGAGTTTGCTAGAAAAGCAAGAATGTGTTGATCATCATCAAAAGCTTGAAAGTTTCTGACATTGTTTGGGATAGCTGAGATAGACACCAAATCTACAGAGAACCTCTTCAACTTGGAGTCTTGCATAGGCTCCAAAGTGCTGGCAGCAATGACCAGTGAATTAGCAATCTAGTTCTCTCCCCTAGGAATCAATTTTATTTTGAAAGCATCAAAATCCTCTATCAGGTTCCACACTCGGTTCCTGTATGCAGCCAGTCTTTTGTTGTGGCATGTACTAGCTACATACTTGCTTAACTATCACTTTAGAGTCCCCCATAACAATCAAGGTTGTAACTCTCTTCCGATGTGCAAACATCAATCCTCTAGCCAGTGCTTCATATTCCACTACATTATTGGTGCGTCCAAACTGCAACCTGTAAGAAGCCTAAAATGTTTTCCCTTTTGGGCTAGTTAGCTCAATCCCAACTCCACTCCCTGTTTTAGATTTAGATTGGTCAAATTTAAGGGTCCATAATTGATTGTGAGGTAGAATTTTTTTCCTTAAACTAACTACAGGTGTTTGGATCAAGGAAATAGGTGGTGAAGCCAATGGGTTCATTATATCAGAATTAGAAGATTGCTACATGTGGTGATTATCAAAGGTATCATTTAGATCTGAATTTTGTGTGGGTTGTGACTCCTACACATCCTTTTGAAATACAGTTGTAGTTTTGAAAAGCCCTTTGGGCATGGGTAGACTAGCAGGGACAAGGGCATCAGACAAACTCAAAGATTGTTCATTATTATCTTGTTGATCTGAAACCAAAATCTGAACTTGTTCAGTTTGAGGAAAGATTTCCTCTAGAAGGGTGTTAACCCTTGTTAGCATAGTAGTATTTCTAGCTTCGAATGACAAATGACTTGGAATGGCTTCAAGATGACTTGGGAAGGTTTCTCTTGCTTGAAAAACATGATTCAAAATATCAATTCATGGTTGAAATGTTAGTTTAGAGTGACTTTGATAGTGAACCCTACACCAATTTGGAAGTAAAAGACTCCACAAGTCTATTTCTTCTCCTAAAACTAGCTGATCTTGTTGTAGTTTTCTGATCAGTACTTGCTGGTTGACAACAATCATGGGGTCATGGAATTCTTCAAGTGGTGAACTATTAGAATCAAGCATGGAGATAGTCATGATCTCTTCTCTTCTGTAAACTCTTATTTGAGTTTCAAAATATGCTACCTCATTGGGGCATTCATACTCTGTAATCATGTGTTTTAGGTGGGGTTCACTCTCAATCCTAATTTGGGTAGGTACCCCCTTCCATGGTATCCACATATGTGAGAAATCAAGGGAAATATATCCCCTAATACTCTTCATCAAATCATGGCTTAGAAGCATACCATAGGTTTCAGGGATATCTGCCACCTAAATATGCATATATGTTTGGATCCCTGGATCCGACCCAACTTGTACATGTACATTTTTCAATTCCCCAACCACATTGACCTCTATTTTGTCAAGTTGAATCACCTTTTTATTGGTCTAGACTGAGTTTAGACCCAACTTCTTGCATATGGAAAATGGCATGACATTACCAGAAGCTCCTAAATCCAAGAGACAGTTGTGCAAATTCTTTCCAAAAATCCTTAAACTTAAAAGGAATGGAGGAGTCCCTACCTTGTTTCTATATAAGGTTGCATTCATGTCAGCAACTAGTGTCACCTTAGTCTTCCCTTTTGACTTTTCTACTTCCTCCAAAGCCTTCATCACTATGTTACATTGGGCAGGATACCATCTCAGAATGTCAAAGAATGACAAGGAGGTTTTATATTTTTGCATCTCCAAAACAAATCCAAATTCCATATTGTTATTCACTTTATACTTAGGAATAGAAGTTGTGTTACCTTTATTCTAGAATTCTGATGGACCCTTTGGCGGGGGAGGATTATTATCTGCATTCTAGTTTGGTGGAACCATGTGGTTAGGTGGAGATGATGTAGTAAATGGGCCCTTATTTTGATTTCTTAGAATATGTCCCCTTTTGTCTGAAAGGCCTGAGCATCATACACGTCCTCTTCTAGCCCGTTTTCATCTTGCATTGGGAAAGAAGGTTCTTCATCGAAAAGATCATAATCCATGGTCGTGTCAACCAAGCCACCTCCTTTGTTATAGTTTTCTTGAAATTTTTGAGCATCTACTTGTGCCATCTTGACAACTTTCTCCATCTCAGGACAATTAACTTCAGAATGGGCAACAGTGTCATGTAGTCTGCACCAATTTGTCATAAAATTGAGGTCAGCAACATTTGCAGTGTGTGGCTTGTCATCACCAGCCTGATAGTTATGGGAAACTCCCCCATTTTTTGGCCCAGTATTCCATTGTCTATTAATGTTGGGCCTCTAATTGTACCCCCTATTTTGGTTTTGATAACTCTGATTAGGGAAATTCTGACCATGGGAGTTTCTTTGGTTCTGGTTATTATTCTGATTAGAATAATTTTCCTGGTTAGATTAATTACCCTGATTAGAATAGTTGTGGCCTTGGATCAAAGAGGGATTGGGTTTAAGTTGAGCCATATCATTGGTGACTTGTAAGTCTCTACCTCATTGGTAAGTTGGACAGTTTGTTCATTCTTAATAATCTTTACAACAGGTGGCTGATTAATAGGGTTTCACCATCTAGCTTGATTATGATGACTTTGTGGTTGCTAGGAGGGATCAGGAGCCCCATTAGTGAAGAATGGAAGGGGAGATGGAGTTTACAATTCAGACATGGTTCCATATTGGGAATAAGACATCCCTAGGACCATATTAAACAACGAGGTTGGATTCGGCATTTGATATCCTATGGGAGGGAAAACTCCTCCTAAGTTCCCTGATTGAGAGCTTATTTGTTGTTGCAACTTGATGTCCAAATGATAGAACTTTGATAAAGAATCAATATCTAATAGTAAGGTCTCTGTAAGAACAAACCAATCAAAAGGTCTATGGCCCTCAAATATGTCTGAATGGCACTATTCTTTGCAACTAGGTAGGGATCCTGCAATCTTTGGTGCATTCTCTGAAATCTTATATTAAACAAAGGCAATGGTTCATGGGGTTCCTTTCTTATGGTAGCAAATTGGTGAAACAAAATAGCAGGGTCTACAAAGACTCAGAACTTGTTAATAAAGGCATTTTCCAAGTCATCCCAACTTAGAATAGACCCTTGGGGTAAATTCAAATACCAGTTGTATGCCATGTCACCAAAATAATAAGGAAACAACCTACATACCACATCATGGTGAGCTATTTGAGCTTGAGTACATGCATCTTTGAATGCCTGTATGTGCTCTTCAACACTTCTTGACTCCCCATGGATGTACTTAGGACAAAATTTCTTGGGGTTTTTGGGCATGTCATGTATGCCTCCAGGAATAGTCCCCAATGGAGAGGGATTATTCACAAAGAAATCCATTGGTGGCGGTGGTGGAGGTGGTTGAGCTAGCTGTGGGATGGGTTGATTTTTTTGTTGAGGTGGTGGAGGTGGATTTGGTGACCGAGGTGGTGGATTCAATGGTACCAACTCAGGTATTGGTGGGAATCCAGGTGGAGTGAGTGGGGATGATAATGGTGATGAGATTGGAACTCTACAAGCTTTGGGTCTCATTGGAATTTTGAGTTCAACTAAGGGTGGTGGATTCTCAGTGGATCTAAGAACTCTATGAAACCTCTCTGATGAGAAAGACCCAATTCGATCCAATTTGTTCTCTTGGCCCTCCTAGTGCCAATTTTTTTGATGACCAAATTGACACAACATGCAGGTAAGATATAAACGCCTCACCTCTCCTGAAAAAGACAATCAATGGTTAAAATGATCACCTTCCAAGGTCCTTGATGTTGGTTCATAATGCTATTTTTTGCAAAGTGGTAAATATAGTTGTAATATGCAAGGTGACTGCTGGTAAGAGGAATGCAAACTGAATCTATCTAACGTTTTGGGGGGTTTAAATAAACTAAAAAAGATAGATCAAAGCTTTAGAACAGAAAATTATGAACATAAAACTATTTAAATCTAGACATGTATTCAAACAATGAGTGTATTCTTAATCAACCAAAATCATAACATGATGCAATCCATAGCATTAACTATAATACTGCATACATCCATAGTGAAAATACCATAACCTTAGCCATTCATTAAAAAAAAATTATTTCAAAATCCAAAACACACATCACCCACTCATTGCTCAAATTAACAGATCAATAGACATAAACAAATCACACTCATAAGCAACTCGATGAAATAGTTTAAAATTTGGATTCTTCTATTGATATTGCATCAAATAAGAAACATTTGTGCATAGAAAAATTCACTGGCACACAAATTACTATGGTTCATTGACATCATCACTTAACAACTAACTTCTGAAAATAAATTGATTGCATAAAACTATAAGAAAAGTATCAAAGTGTCTTGTTGAAAACATGAAAACTTAAACTATCAACTATCACTATTGTATTTCTCTCTAAGTGGCTAATCTTCCTTCAACTAGTTGACCTTTACAATATCTTTCAAAGTTTCTCTTATAGCACCCAAGATTGAGACAATTGGGTGCCACTTAAGGCTACAAAACATGAGATCCATAATATTAGGGGTGACCAAGTAAGGATAAGCAATCCTCCATGATTTGCTACTTTTGACAAGGCCATATCATTATCCACAATCCTCCTAAAGGAAAGGGATGAGCTGCAAGGAATCCAAGGATGAAGTTGTCCTTGATCTGCTAAAGAATAGGAAAGATAATTGCTCTATTGACCAATTCTTTAGGTGCTCAACTAGAAGGAACATTCTGTTGCCACCTCACTTCTATGTATTTTTCTCTTGGAGGTACTTATCGTAGCTAGCAAACACTTGTTGAAGTATAGCTATGTTAGGGCCATCCACCCAATCATCTTCAAACTTAATTCTTTTCACTTCTGCAGAGGCAATCTCATGCATATCTCTTAATTTATTCAATTCTCTTCTGGCAGCCTTTACTTCATCTTTAATGTCCATGAGTTTGTCTAACAATAAATCCTCACCATCATATTCTTTTTGCATTACCTCCTTAAATCTATTATTCCATTTCTCCTTCAATTTATCAAGAGGAAGATCTTCCTTCATAGCTATATCCACATTAGCCAAAATAGCAATGATTGCTTCTAATTCATCAATCTGCTCATTCAGATCTTTGCTAACTTGTTGAACTTCATCCCTTTGTTGATAAATGAATGCAGATCTGAATTTGATTATGTTCATTCTCTTCTCAAGGAAGTCTTCATTATCTTCATCGAGGATAGACTACTCCAAGAGAGTTCACTTTGGCAGCTTACTGATAACTTTTAATTTCTTGATGTGTTGTCTATATTCCTCTTCTTTTATCCCCAATACTTCAGCATGTGAATTTATGTCTTCTACCAACTCCAATGCCCTCTCATGAACTTTAAAACTATCAACAAGTAACTCATCAACCTCCTAATTGAGCTGATCAACCCACCTATCAAGCATTCCAACCTTGCTTCTCATTTTAACCAAATCATCTACTTCCTTCTTGCTTAATAGGACTAGAGTCTCAGGGGCAACAGCTTGTTAAGAAACAGGAGTGTAAACATCCTTCAAAAACTTATGCAACTGATCCAATTGGGCTTTAAGTTCATCTTTCCTTTGTTTATCCTTGATCATCCTAGACTTGGTAGATGATGCCACAATGTCAATAAGGTTCATTTGTTGATTTCTTGTAGGTCTACCCGAATTGACAGTCCCCAACTAGTAATCAATTAACTACATGTCCTGCTTATCCTTCTCCAAAAGAGGGACCACACACTCAGCTATGAGTTCACCTGCATCTATGAGCTTCGTGGAATGAAGCACTCTTGTCCTTTTCTTTTTTCTTTCCTTGTCAATCTCTTTCATCATTTCATCCCAATTTAATGGTTGTTGAACTATTTGTTTCTTTTCTAGATCTAGCTTCAATCGTGTTAAAGCAATACGAGGAGTTATTACCTGTGTTGAGGAAGAGGTAGCAAGAGAAAGAGGTTGCCAAACTATGGCTCTAGGTTGAGAATTAACCTCTTTTTTCTCTTTCTTTGCTTTTTCCTTTGCTATCCTCTCAGCCTCAGCTTTATCTTTTTGTTTCTACTCCTTTCTATCTTCTAACTCCTTTTGCAATTATTCTTCCTCTTTTAGCATTTGGTCCCTTTGTTTTCTAGCTCTCTAACCTTATCCCATGCTTCCTTAGATTCTTGTTCATATTTGGCTAGCTCTTCAACCTCCTTTTATTTTAATAGGAATTCTTCCTCATCCTTATTCCTTTGTGCTTCTTCAATCATTTTAAATTTGGCCTCAAGGGCCTCTCTTTCCCTCTTTTGTTGAGCCATTTCTTACTCAAGTTCATGAATCTTTTGTACCAAGGCTATTCTATCATTTTCTATCTTCATCTTTAACTCTTGTTCCTTTTGCTTCTATAACAAATCTTGTTTTTATTTTTTCTCTCTTGCTAACTCCTTAGCCTTGGCTAGGGCTTCAGCTTCTTGATGTTTAGCAATTTCCTCAGCTTGGGCCTTGGCATCAACTACTCTCTTCGCATCTTCAAATAGCTTCCATTGATTCTGAGGAGTGAGGACATGTTCAGTTCCCACTTCCTCTATTTCTTTTATCAATCATAGGAGTTTCTCTATCAAAATAGGTGGCATTAGAGTTTGTATCTATGTCATGAATTTCCATCTCTAGCTCCTTCCCCTTCAATGATTCAGCCTCCTTTTGAAGGCTTCCAACAGGAATCTCTTCAATTGGTTGCTCTATGAGATGAGGTTGTATTAAGGTCTCACCTCCAATAGATGTTGATGCACCTGGCTAAGATGAACCTTCACCTCCAACATCAGTTGTGGCCTCCTCTTCATGTGCTTCATGAATGTCTTAGGCAAGCAGCGCTGGATGAAGCTCTTCTCCTGTATTGGGAGGGAGAAACTCCAATTTCTCTTTAAGAGTTGTTCTTCTTTTTGTTTTTTTGTAGCCTTGGGTGGTACCTACAACTTTCCTCTTTTTTGAGGTTTGAACCTCTAGCTCCTTGATCCTCATAACAACCCACTAGATACTTTTATCGAAGACTGGCCTCGTAATCTATTTGATATTAATGGACTCTTCTTCATCCCAATTCACTAGGTCTAGATCTTTGGTGCCTATGTTTTCAACTTCATATTTGGGATCTAAGGTTACACCATCATCTGACAATGTGTCGGGAATATCTTCCTTCACCCCATACTCAGTCATTAATGGGATGGGTAACCTTTCATAGTTCTTCCTTCTTAGATCATACTCATCTTGTAAGTCCACCCAAAAATATTCTAGAAAATTAAAATATTTGTCAAAAACTGTGGGGAGAAAACCTTACATCTTGTGCTTAGGATTAAAATGCTTCCTAGATGTATATAAGCCTAGCTTTAAATTAATTAGCACATCACAAATTACCTCTGCTACCACATTATGTACACAGTTGTTTTCTCCCAACTTCACAACAAATTTATGGCAGCTAGTCTTGTGTTTTCTAGCAAATTTAAGGTTCACTCCTATAGCTTGATAAATAAATTTCATCAACACAATTTTATTATTGTAGCATCTTGGAAGAAAATGGGGATGACCATCAAACCCATCCAATCTGAAGTAGGTGAACTTGGGGTATTGGATATACCAATTTCCCCATTCTACAATGAATTCCATGGCATCCCTGCTCATCCTATACCCTGCATCTCTTGTTAATTGATCAATGATAACATATAAGAATGCCTCATTAACTCTCCTATAATGCAACTTAGAAGTCTGCAAAGTCAAATGGTCATAATGATCCCACACCTTCTTTTGTTGAGGGGCTTCTCCCAATATTCCAACTACAATATTTAAACTAGGGAAAATGCCCCTCCTTGTTGTTGCATATATCACATAGGAATTCATAAAAAAGGACTTGGTCTCCCTCACTTTAAGCATTTTATTGTGTAGGCACTCTGATATAATCATGGGCCACTCAAATTGTTGCCTACCATCCAAAATGGTTTGTATGAATGGAAACATCCATTCCTTGAATTGTGAGGTATCCCTTTTTCCAAATTCTCTAGAGAGCATCATAATTATATCACTGATCTCCTTGGTGAAATATGATCTTTTAGGTTGATCAGGAAGCTTAATTAGGGATTTCTTCTCCACCCTCATCCATTTCTTATTTGCATGTGTCATGTTAGCCTCCTTCTTGTTACTATATAATAATAGTGCCTCTGACTTAAATTTAGTTGTTTGGGATTCTATGGTGTGGGTGCATTAAACATGAACCTTATCATTTGAGGAGTAAGGTCAATGATGATGTTTCCCTGCAATTCCACACATTGTCTCGCTACCTGATTATATGCTCCTTCTCTAGTAAGTATCAACTCAGGATATTGGACTGATAAGGGAAAGAGGGCAACATGTACCAATCCAAACTGCACAATTCTTTGTGTACTCCCTGTTGCATCCTCTATGAAGGCCTCTTTGAGCAGCTCCTCATAGTTAAATGGGCCCAAGTTTGTGTCTGTGATGTCTTCCTAATCTAAATCTACCTTGCTAGCAGTAAGAGTTGGGCTCTTATGTTTGTATCTCAAAGTATATGGCAATTGTTCCACTTTTATCTTCTTGGGCTTGGTTTCTTGTCTCAAAATTTATGCAGGTTGGCTCCTTTGAGAAGCTTCCTCTGAGGCTCTTGACATCTTTTATCCCTAGAATACAACCCTAGATTAGATCATAAAAAGTATGGAAATAATTACACCATACATTACCTTTCATACTATTCTCCACTCCTTCTTATACTTAGCCAAATTTCATATCCACCAGAAGTAGAGTCAGGAAAGAATCAGGAACAAGAAGCCTTTTTAACACTAGTGGGATCAAGATCAGAATTGGAACGAAAATGGAACCGAGATCAAAATGGAAACCAAATAAAGAACCAATCGATAGTTCCAAGTTTGACTCCCACTCTGGTTCTGATTCCACAAAAGAACAAGAATGTAGACTAGAGTTAACACTTACCAGAAGTGCAATCAGAATAAGACCAAAATCGAGATTGGAATGGAATCCGAGCCTAGAACCAATTGATGGTTCCAAATTCATTTCCCACTATGGTTCCACTATCACCAAAGAACAAAGGCATAAACTGAATTCAACATTCAGCAGGGGTAGGATCATTTTGGAATTTGAACTCTTATGCAAACACTTTGGAACGAGTTCGTTCCCAAATTTGCTTCCACTAGTTTACCATTAATAAGAAGAAATTTTGAACACATAGTCATATGAGCTTAATACTTGTGTCTCATGAAGCCATAAGGAAACATTTAATAAGGGGATAAACTAAAACCTAATAGGATAAGACCAAATTTGAATTTTTAAAAGTGTGATATTGTAAAGGTTAAACGTACAAACCCTAGTTTGCACGACACTTCAACTTACAAAAATTAGGGCATCGAAACCCTAACATTAAAACAATTAACCCAACATGATAATAGGATTAGAAGGATCACTTAATAGATTTAAACACTTTTAAAGCACCCGAGATCTTTCAAAATGAAACCCTAGTTAGAAAATAGGGCATGACAGTACGAGCGCGACCACCAAATGCCAAAATGATAGCAGAACAAACAAAACAAACAGAAATAGAAAACAAATTGAATAGAAAATAAAAAGAAAATAGAAAACCAACAAGAAAAAATAAGAAAAATGAGCCAAGATTCATAAAACAAGGTCTCACGAATGTGCAAAGAACACAACAAAAGACAGAAATGGAAAAATGAAAAACAGAACAGAGAAAGAACAAACACCCACATCAAAACACGCTAAGAAAGGTTGGAACTAGACAAGAATTCACTCACAAACACGCGCCCGTGATCAAATCATGCTCTTCTCAAGTTTTCTTCAGCCCTGGGTTGTAAAAATGCTTCAGATAATACATATGAGCAATAATCAACTTGATTAAGCGTGTGTGAGAGAGAGTAGTAATAAATGCCATTAATGCAGTTAGTCGAGGCGTAGTCAAAGACGTAAATGAGTATCCAACCAATATGTGAATCAAAGGCAGGGCAGACATGGAAGTGGAGCTAGAACAAAACATGAAACTTTAGTCAAGTTTCACATCCCATTCCAGATTCGATTTCGGTCTCGCGACAAAGGAACAAGACAACAAATGGAAGCGGGGGCGGAACCGAAACCCAAACTGAACCCAAAAATTTTGCAAAGTTCCCAGTTAGGTTTCCATCTCAATTTTTCTCCCGGTAGAAGGAACAAAAACTAACACAAAATGACAAAGACACCAACACAAACAGGATCAAAATGAAAAACCAAACCTAGGCAGAACACAACTGGAGAGGAGTAGAAACCAAAACCAGACCCACAACCTCTACAAAGTTTTGAGTTCAGTTTCCATCCCGGTTCCACTTCCGACAAGAGGCAAGGAAATGAAGGAAAAAGGAAAACAAAAGAAAACCTAAGGGAGGAAACCAACCCCAAGGCCGAACGCAAGCAAAAGAATGAAGAAACAAAGATAGCAAGGGACAGAGCCAGAATCGGAGCCAAAACGGAAAGTGGACCAAGAACTTTGTAAAGGTTCTAAGTTCAATTTCATCCCGCATTCCAAACCCGCCAAAACAAAAGAAACAAGGCCTTAGGAGGAAAAAGAACAACTCCTAAGGCCCAAACCAAAACACCAAGAACAAACACAAGCAAGGGGGACCCATTTTGACCAAAAATAAAATGGGGTGGTTATGCAAGCAATAACAAGCCTTAAGGTTGATTTAATGTAGTGTGCTGGAAATTTAAATTTTGGGATTTGACGTCATTTTGGCTCAAGGTCAACCTGTTCCTTAAGGGGAAATGTTAGCATATAAATGTAGGAAGTCAATTCCTATAAGGGTATCAAATTGTTATGTCATTCTCTTATAGTTTTGAACACTAGTGTTTTGGATCCTTCTATGTATGAAAACCCATAGGAGTTTATGTTCATTGGATGAAAACCCAGTGTTCAATAGGATTAGAGGATGAAACCCCTTTGGTTCCTGAGGGAATTCTCATTCAAGGATTGCATCTGATGTTTCAAGGATTCTATAAATAAATTAGTGTTGTTGATATGTGGTAATCTTACAAATCAGGGGCAGTGGGCCTAGATCGATTGGCTAAAGTATCTTTGCCACAGGCAAGAGGTCACGAGGTCTAGTATCCCCACCATCCCGATGGTAACAAAGTGCATGTCATGCAAGCATCAAAATTTTAACATGTGCACTACAATTTATAGGGGGCGGCTACCTGATTTCAATTTCGGTAGTTAAAAAAAAACTTGCAAAGGGATCATTGTTGTGAGTTGTAATCGATATATCATATATACATATTTTTGGATTTTATTAATATATTTGGAGTAATTTGTTTGTGTTCAATTATTTGTATGTGTTGAATTCAATTTACAAATCAGCCTTGTTAGAATTTTATGTTAGGGATATTACAGTGGTATCAGAGCATGATTCTGCCATCTTGTAGGGCTTTCCTAGAGAAAAGGAGAGAATTGAAGAAGTTGGATCAAGAAGGGAATTCAAACCTAGAGAGACGGAAGATGTCAGAAGATGAAATATTTAAGGAAACAATTGTAGAAATTCATGAGATTACAAGAGGGTTAAGGGATATACCCACACCCTAGTGGAGACAAGAGATGTGTTAAAAACCTTAGTGAACAAGATGTCGGGTGGAAATTTAGATCATAGCGATCAAAAGGGTGAGACATCATCAAATAATGGTGGAAGCAATGATGTCGAGAATAATATTTGGTCAGGGACCCCAAGGAACACTTTCTTATAGAAAATCAAACAAGGGAGAAATGAACCTATGAACACCAGTGCCTTCAATCTAGGGACAATCTGTAGATGGCATGGTGAGTGCTAGTACTTACTAGGACAAATCAAATTAGACATGTCCTATGCAAACTACATAGAATTTTCAAGGAAGAGTGAGCCACTCACACTATGATTTTTATTGGCATTACTAGTTTAATTTTCTAATGAAATTTTTTTATTGGTTTAAAAATAGATTTAATTTGCCAATGAAAATAGTTTATTGGTTTGAAAACATGTTTAATTCACCAATAAAAATATTTTATTGGTTTGAGTACAATTTTTTTCACCAACAATAAAACTTTTTTGGTTTGAAAATAGGTTTAATTTGCCATCAAAAATATTTTTTTGGTTTGAAAGTAGGTTTAATTCGCTAATGAAAATATTTTATTGGTTTGTGTGAGCATAATCACAACCTAACCTAAACAAGCCTGATCCAATATATTCTAATCAATATCTTATTAGTTAAGTTATACTCCCAATGAAATACTTGAAAACATAGAACGAAGAAGCCATTTAAACATAAACTATTAAGAAATGCATAAAGGAACCTAGTTAAATGCCTCAAACCTCATCCCATTGGGGGATTGGTGCTGCATTGATGTGGAATGACAACCCTTTTCCAATCCCTAGATTGAAACAAGCTCAAAGATGGTAGCCATTGATGAATATTGATGAAAAATAAGCTAAAATGATGTTAAATGCTAAAGATGGATGCAAATGGATGAAAAGTGAGTATGCAAATGTGTAGCATAACTTTGCTAAAATGGAAGTGGATCCTTTTATGATAGAAATGAGGAGCATTTATAGGAGAAAATGGTGAATCAATGGTCAAGATTGATTTGATCAATCAATGGATGAGAAGCAATGAGAGGTGAAGGCATGGATCAAGGAAGTTGTTAGGAAGTTTGTTACAAGAATATTCTATTTCAAATGGTGGAATATTCCAGGGGAATATTCCCTTGCAAATGGATGGGTGAGCAAAAATAGCCATTTAGATAATTAAATGAGTGAAATTAGGAGTTCTCATTAAATAATTAATTTATTTAATGAAAGGGGTTAAATGACATTCAAATGAATAATTAAGATTATTTAATTAAATGAGAGGACATAAGAAATTTAATTAAATAATGTGCATTACCTAATTAAATGAGATGAAAGTCAACATGAGAGGGGATAAATTAGCCAAATAATATTGATTATTTGATTAATAGGAGAAACTGATGAATTTAGTTAAAAAATGAAGATTATTTAATTAAATGGTCAAAGAGATGTGATTCAGGATGAAATGTCGTCAGTAATTGAATTCATATGTGCAATATAAGCCAAGACAATTTTAAATGTCTACATTTTTCCCCTCTTTGAAGCAAGGTACCAGTTACATTAGTTCAAAGACTTATGCTTTTCAAATTTATACTTCTACTCAAATCAAAAATTTAAAAATTCATGATTTTTCGAATACCCCACTATTGCCCCTGTCGAAGGAATTAAGCTGGTACACTGCCCCTTGAGAGATCAAGCTGAAATTTTAATTTTCGAGTGGATATTGCAACAAATGTTCAATCATTGATTGAGATGCAGAAAATAGGCTTCGAGATGTGAAAACAAGCTCAAGAACATGAAAAACACCTCAAAATAGGTCTCACAACTCAAAAATTGATGAAAAAATGATTAAAATCCCATTTTCCCCCACAAATTAGGGAAAAAAACCCTAATTTTTGGGCTTAAATAGAGGTGGAGGGGTCATTTTCAATTCATTTGCACACATAGTCTTAGAGAGATTCTATTATTTTTTCCATTGAGCACCTGACAATATGGTTGATCATGAGCTCCCCAAGCACCTCATGAATAGGGTATGAGATTACCAACATGCAATAGATGTAGGACCCTCGATACACAAATTGAAACTTTCCTCATTTTTCAAGTTTTAGTGCATTAAATGTTAGGTCAATTAGGTCAATCAATAGCGTCGCTTTTTAGTGGTACTTTTTCTTCGGTTGGTGGAGCTTTTTCCAGAGTATCGACACTATTGCATATAGCGTTGCTTTCAAAAATCTGACATGCTTTTGTAAATGGTGACATGGTAGATTTTTAGGTTGAGTGGGGCTTTTGAAATGTCATCATGCTTTTGTGAGGAGCGTTGCTTTTGTTCTTTAAGTTTAGTGACACTTTTGAAATATCATTGCGCTTTTGCGAGGAGCATCGCTTTTGCTCTTTTGGTATAGCAGTGCACACAAAATATCACTGTGCTTTTTCCAATTAGGGTTAGAAACTTGAAATTTTACAAGATTTTTGGAAATTTTGACGTGGTACACTTCATTTGTGCAGGAGATCGCCCAACCGATTCAATCTAGGGAGCGAAGACCGAGCCTTTTATCTCATGTTTTCCATTTGACTAACCAAGCAAACTTCTTTCTCAGGGAGATTGAGCTAGGGTTCATGGCACATATCCCCAAGATCAAGACACACCTAGCCATGATGTCAACATTAATTGAGTGGTGGCATAGTAAGACTTCATCTTTCCACCTGCCTACTGGAGAGGCGACTGTCACTTTAGAAGATGTCTGGCACATCGTGCGAGTGTAGATTCATGGTGAGTGGGTCATCTATAACGTGGATGTTGGTATGGATGCTTGTTATGATGTGCTCAACATGGATACTCTCTAGGTAGAGAGTGCCTAGATTGACTTGCAGGACTACAGAGGACAGGCACTAGACTTGACCTTGATTATTAGAGCTTTGATTTCTAGAGTGCTCATGCTAGACAAGCGGGGTTGAGGCTTCAACATTGGTTGGGGACTTTCCTGGACATGGATGGTAGCTGAGATGACTTGCTTTGCTTGGGGCCCCATTATACTTATGTCATTATATCATAATATGCATCAGGTGGTCTACATGTGAGGGTGGAGTATAGGAGTTCGGGTTACACTTCTACATATCTAGGCTTGGGAGCATATTGTCGTGCTTATATCGACTATTACCCTAGCAAAAATTGGCATGGACGAGCCTGTAATCTACCGATATGGGGCCATGATGACACTCCATCATACAGGTCTAGTAGGTATCACGTACTGGATATGGGTTATTGATCACATGAGAGTTTTTTGTTGGAGACCATGGTTGCAAGCACCACCATGGTATAATGATCACAAGCATCTATTTTATGCCCAATAGACTAGGTATTTGTAGGGTCGAGAGCATTCAATGATAGAGAGGTACCTCCCTGATCAGGTTTCTTGACAATTTGGGGAGGTCCAAGATGCCATTCCATGAGAGTATAGGGTCATGTTTGCATGGACTACTAGAGAGGCCGAGTGAGGGCCACAAATTCCACTTCAGGTGGCCATTGATTATTTTTCACATCTCATCCTACAGCTATGGGTATACATTGGTGGGCCATGTGATGTCGATACTACAGTTGCATATGATGCATGGTTCACACAACATGCCCCAGTTAAACTGACAGATCTAGCCGGTGGATAGGTGCCAGGTAGGGGGAGATGATAGAGACCTGGTATAGGCCAAGGCAGAGGATAGCATTAGCAGCCTCCCCATGACGGACAACAGCCAGGGCATGACGAAGAATAGTCAAGGAATGATGGTCAGCATCTGGGACATGTACCATTAGTTCATCCATTGAGACCACCATCACCACCACACCAATAGCAGCAATAGTAGGCACAGGGTCCCCATCCTCGAGACACCCAGATTCAAGCCCTCATTGCTCAGAGGGATGAACTCTTATAGTAGATAGAGTAGCTGATAGGGGAGCGGGATGTAACCCACACAGAGGTTTAGAGGGTCACTGGAGAGTGTGACCAGGAATGACAATAGAGATAGCAAGTGGATCTGCAGCTTGCTCAAGAGATAGGGCATCAGGTACAGCTAGAGGCCAATACACAATTTCAAGCCCAAACAAGATAGGGTACTATACTCACACCTTTATACAAAGATGTTGCAGAGGCCTTGTACTACAGGAAATTGTACCATCAAGGTGTCCCGAGAGAGAGGATACAACCCGATTGTTCTCAAAGGAGCAGAGTTGCACCAACTAACTCGACAAGACCCTCAATTAGGCAGCCCGTAGGGAGTGGCCACTGACAATCATCAATTGGTCACTAGGACCAGTCTCGTCATGAGGATAGATAAAGTTGAGGCTAGCCTCGCATTTTTGTAGACACTTTTTTTTTATGTACAACCCTGATTATTGATATGTATATACATTCATCGGTTGATTTTTAATAGCCTCTTGTATATCTATTTTTTATGACATTTACACATTGATCCCAATTTTGTAACATGAGTCATTTTTTATGAGATATATATATGAGATCTCCCAATTCGATTATGAAATGGTGTTCTATCATTTTATGTGATGTTCCTTTATTTCATGCTTATCATCATGTATGCATGCATATGCTATGGATAGATGTAGATGCTTATGTTATGGATGTGTTTCTTTATTTATGCATATGCTATATGATTTTATGATGTCATGTCATGTGATATGGAATGTATGATTTATGGTATGGATGCAATGTGATGGATGATTTATTCTTTTTTTTAGTACCTTTTTATATGACATGCTATGAGATGGATGCATTTCTTCTTGTGTACTTCCCATGTGATGATTTTGTGCCTCATGATATGTTGATGATGATGATATGATTATGCAGGATGTATGTATGTTGATGGTTTGTGAATGTAGGATGGATGCATTATTATTTTTATTAACTATTATGATACCATGTTAGCACGAAAAGAAGATAGAAGAATAAGATGAATGGATTAACCATTTATTTCAAGACTGATTCAGAAGTCCAACAAATCTATGAATATTTGAGACTTTATTAGATATGGTGATGAGATTGATGATTGCTTGTTCCAAGGATTGGGATATTTCATCATCTCATTCCTTATTTTTGATATAACACATAGACATGATGCATCACGGTATTGATAACTAGGATGACGTATCTAATATGATGGACTTTGACTTTGCAAACAGATAGGATAATCCTTGCTCATACCTTGACATTCAGAAACCTTGTTGGATTGTAGTTTAGTAGTTTAGAACATTTTAGACCAAAGCATACACAATAGTCAATAATCTATTCAAAATTACCTCCCTACACATAACAAAGCAAGTATTTTCCAAAGTTATTTTACAAGAATATCCCACAAGCACAACAAATAAAAGATAATGATCGATGCCCCATTACTTTCTCTCTAAATCATTTTGATAGACACCATCGAGAGGTCCTCGAAATGGGTCAAAAAGATAAAACCATAAGAAAAGATAAAAATAATTAGTCAATGTTATTTATACCTCTTGACAAAGTAACATAGCTAAGGTGATTTCTGACGTGATGTCGATTGTAGGAAGGATGTATCCTAGGAAATTTTTATCGGATTTTTTGACTAAGACTAATTGTTTGATAGGTCGTTGATACAAATGTTACCAACATAGAAACATATTGTAGGTGCTGAAATATAGCTCATAAAACATGTTTGAGTCACTCAAAGGCACAAGCCTCCAGGATTATCTACAAAAACCAACAACAACCTTCCACAAGAGGGAAAAGCAAGAACATGAAATTGCAACAATGGATGCAAGATGTGGCCAATATGCAATACTCAAGATTACAATGATATATTAGACTTACACAACACTCAACCCAGCTTTGGATGAATAAAATGTACATATGAAGCCTTGCTTATATAGGCAAGGAGTGAGATAGGATTAGATAAGATCATGACAAGTGTCTTAATCTTATCACATGAGACAACTAAATCATAACAACCTAGGACACATACATTAAATTCTCAATGCAAATATTAAATACATGAGAGAATTATTAAATGCCTAGATAACTAAAAGTAAATAATGAGACATGGCCCCATTATAAATAACTTCTATAAATGAAAACTAAGAAACTTAAATCTTGAGTAAACTTATAATAATGTGAATAGGTCCTCACTAATAACTAGTTAGAAAATAACCCCATTCACACCAACACCCCCCATAAAGTGCAACTTAAGGAGTAGATTATTATGCAAATGAAACAAAGATGAAAGGATGGGTCCCAAATACTAGGCCATGTTAGGTACCCATGTACAAATACAAAGAAATCTCTCACAAATGGATAAAATGAGAAAAATCAATGGGACAAAAATCCTCCCCAAAAGAGAGATGAAATACAAAACAAAATTCTCTCAATGAACAATGAGAAGGGAAAAGCCCCATGCGAGCAAAAATTCCCCCCCACAAGAGAGAAGTAGAAGAGAGATCATGCAGCCCCCCCTCAATGTTGAGTCTCCTGCAATGATGGTAGAATCTTGGCATTGAATGTTGAAGATGATCCAAAAATGTTGAACAACGTTCCTACCTTTGGGAAGAAACAAAACCAAGATGGTATGCAAGATGTCTTCCCATTCCTAAAAGGAAGATGTGGGAAGAAGGATGATGTGTGATGATGTCTCTGAAGAATGCTCAAGTGTCTTCATGTTGTTGAAAACTATCACACTCCAAATAGGCATTCTAGGCCACACTATAGAAGAAGACAATCCAAAATATCCTAATCTAACATAATCCAAAGACAAGGATACATCCTTTGAAGAAAAAGAAGCCTCCTCCAAATGTTGTCCAAAAGAGTCCACACTAACGTCAAGCTCCAAAGAATGATCATGTAGAGAATGAACAAGAAGGTCAGAGTGTTCCCTCGCAACAAATGAAGAAGGATTATCTCCATTAAAGAGAAGATGAATTCTATCAATGATGTCTCCCAAATATGAAATGTGGGACTCACAAAACAAACCACAATTTTTGTCAAGTATTCATCCAAAGAAGCCACATCTAGAAGATGATGTATGTCTCAATGCATTGAATCACAAGGAACCAAAATTGTGGCAACACAAGCATCCTCAGGTACAATAGTAGATGATTCTTCCAATGTTGGATTACAAGAGTCCTCAGCCTCAAGATGTTAACTCACAGATGAAGAAGATGAACCCTCTAAATCTAGATTAGGAGCCATAGAAACTAAAGTCTCAATAGATGTATTTGTAGGAGGAGAAGGAGAAGGTTTTGTTTCATCAAAATTACCATACCTTTCCCAATGAGCTAGTGTTTCAACTTTTTTATCATCAATAGGTCAAAAATATACAAGTGGAACAAGAAATTATACAACAGGAACCTCTGGGAATGGAGATTCATTCAAGTCTCCATACATCTCTCAAAGTTTTTTCATAAGGTCGTGAGCAATCTCAATGCCATCAATGGCCACTTGTGTATCAATATCACAACTATAACCAATTAATCCCAGGATATGTTCTGTTTTCATGTCCCACACAACTCTCTTCCATTTTGATGAAGGTTTAGGAACTAGTCCATAGAGATATGGAAAAAGATTAAGCCATGTACAATGTGTTAGGAATCCTTCTCGCCAAGACTTAAAGTTCCATTGATTTAACCTTATTACATCAAGATTATTTTTTATGCCCATATTAAACTCCTCAATTTTAGTCACACAATAGTACTTAGTGCAATTACAGGTTCCACTTGCCAAAAACAATGAAGTGGACTTGATCTTAGTACATAC
Organism: Sequoia sempervirens; assembly: GCA_007258455.2. Classification (NCBI taxonomy): domain Eukaryota; kingdom Viridiplantae; phylum Streptophyta; class Pinopsida; order Cupressales; family Cupressaceae; genus Sequoia; species Sequoia sempervirens. The sequence continues at coordinate 47,384,579 of VDFB02000363.1, read as the reverse complement.
AAATTGTCAAATTTGGCCTCAAGCTCAAAGTAAAATTTTTACAAAGAATAAAATCAATCTAATCACACCACTAGAAATTACATGAAAATCTATGCACTTTAAGAAAAAAAAAACTCAAAAATGTTACCATATCAGTGAGAACAAATCCTCAGATGTTCCCAAAATGAGAATGGCTTGGCAATAGCTCTGAAAATCTGCAATTTTGGAAAAAACCAAGCACCAAAATAAAAAACCAACTACACCAATGCGTAGAGCACAAAATTCTACACCAAATTAAAAAAATATCAAAAAAAGGAGTATGTATGACCAACTTATGAGCCTCTAAAGTTTTCCTCCAAAACAAAAACTGCCAATGGAGAAGAGATCCAAATGGAGTGACCTATTCATCAAATTTAAGAAAGTAAATACCGATGGTCAACTAAATGTCAAATTTAAACACAATGTGAGACAATGATCATTTGGCCATCAAATTTAACAAAGTGTTTTCTAATGGTCATTTGGTCGTCAAATTTAAGATAGTTACACGTAAAAAAAAAAAAAAAATCCTACAAGAAAATATGAAGTATTACATATGAAAATCGCATTTTTGGGCCTTCTATACACAATTGTGAGGTTCGTTTTGGCCCAATATGCACCATGAAAAATCTCAAGCTCAGATCACCTTCATATTTGAGAAGGGGTTTTGCAATTCTAAAGCTCTAACACCATGTAGGAGCTAAGCTATAGCTCATAGAACATGTTTGAGTCACTCAAGGACTCAAGCTTCCAAGATCATTTGCAAAAACCAACAACCTTCCACAAGAGGGAAAATCAAGAACATGAAATTGCAACAATTGATGCAAGATGTGGCCAATATTCAATACTCAAGATTACAATGATATATTGGACTTACACCACTCAACTGAGCTTTGGATTAATGAAATATACATATGAAGCCTTACTTACATAGGAAAGGAGTGAGATAGGATCAGACAAGATCATGACAAGTGTCTTAATCCTATCACATGAGGAAAATAAGTCATAACAACCTAGGACACACACATTAAATTCTCAATGAAAATACTAAATGTATGAGAGAATCATTAAATTCCTAGATAACTAAAAGTAAATAATGAGACATGGCCCCATTATAACTAACTTCTAGAAATGACAACTAAGAAACTAACTCCTAAGTAAACTTATAATAATGTGAATAGTTCCTCACTAATAACTAGTTAGAAAATAACCCCATTCACACCAACAAACCCTATAACATTCAATTGAAACTAAAAAAATTATCCTACACACGAAAACCCCTAAACTGAATTGAAACAAAAATAATTACCCTTCATTTACAAAAATATGAACCCTAAACTAAGATTCAATTATTCCTGCAAACCACTATTGGGTCATCAAAAAACAAGTTTTATTTACCATTTAATGGTAAACCAACTGCCATTTAATAGTTAAAGCCTCCAAAATATCAAGTGAAAGCCTCCAAAATCTCATTTATCACGGAAAAGCCAGATAAATATTGATTTTCCAACCAGATGGGAACATAGAACTATTTCCATTTACAATATTTTTTGTCAATTTGATGGCAATTTTATTTTTTCATTTGCATTGCTTTATATTTTAAATTTTATGCAAATATTTCAAAATCAAATAATACTTAATTGCTTTGATAAAAAGATATAGATTTGTCTAAGTTTATTTCATTTCATTATTTAGCACTTATTATTAATGTTTAATCTAGCCACATACAAATAGAATTTGCAGTACATGGAATCCATATGTACCCATGTACAAACACCTACTCTCTAACATATTCACATACATATAGTTTTCTATTGGTGTAATCCTTGAACCTCCTTTAGGTGCAAGTGCTAGTATATATTCCTTTTTAAAATAGTAATCCCTATGAGGTTTCTAGATAATTATGAATAAGATAGAAATCAATCAAACCTATAGACTAATAACTTAGTTTCACATTAAAATATAAAATTAGAATCACACATTACGATAATCTTATCGTTCCCTACATATACCTAGTCCATATCATTAGGATCACACATTACATCCAAGATCTAGAAGAATAAAATTGATAGAAACCATGATCTTGGAATATGTTAGCATGATCATATTGATAATGGAGGATCTAATACTCCCTCCTAAAATATGATTGTTCATTAAGGTAATCCTCCTCAAAAGGCTTAAGGGGATTAAATTTACATATAATGTTCATGTAAGATATTTTATTCCATGTCATTAGTGCAATATCCATGTGATTCAATTGGAATTATAGGAATAAAATTTCAATCCATGGCTATCCAAACTTCATCCTAAATGAGAAACTATAATGTATTTATAAAATTAGTATCCACTCTAGGAATCATATCTTTTTAGACTTGAATATTTCTATCTATAATTTTAATTACTAGATAAGGAAACATTCATCCTAAATATGCAACAACCAACAAAATAATACCAGATATTAATAACTTTGAATAAGAGTAAACATTCAAAATATATAGCTATCCTTAAATAAATAAATGACTTTGACTAAGAGAACACTCAAAATATAGCTATCCTCTTTGCAAAATCCAATATGATTTGAGAGATTTATGAGCAAAAAAATGGATGAGTATGAGGTAAGTAAGAAAGACTAACCTTAATTTATATCTTCCACCATCAAATAATCTCATGTTTAAGGAGTTTTTTAGGGCATATCTATTAATTTAATTCTCATCATATAATTTATCTCGTAGATATCTTCCCTAGTGTGTCTAATCCCTACCACATAATTTATATTTAGTTCGCATACTTGTAAGGACCTTGAGAGTTTGGAGGATCCGAATCAGTTTGTAAAATCAATCCATTCTAATATAAATTATTATTTTTAAGCATCAATGGTTCAAACTAATTGATAAAATGGTATTTCATTGAGAGTAATAGGATAAATGTGAAATTTAATATTTTAATGACAATCAACACCTTAATGATGGTCAATTGCTTAAGGAGGTAGATGAAGTAATGTTTTAGCTATGGAAATGATTATAGATATGAATAGGTAGATTATGGGGGGGATATAAATAAAGGATAAAATCAATTGCATTGAAGGACCTCTATGTGGCAAGGTATGCTATCTAGCATATGGAAATAATTGAGAAACTTGAGTAGGAATTTAAAAGGATACTAAGGAAGCTTTAAATTTGGTAGTGCATGTAAGTGGAAAATCATTTAGAATAGTTCTTTATGGCTATAGAGATTAAGGAAGAAGTATCAATTTTTTTTTAAATCTTTGCATAAAATTTATCAATAGGAGTCCATACATAGGTATCAATAGAAATCAATAATATCTCATCAAAATGGTAAGTTTATAGTTATTCATTAGCAATAGGAGGCCATCATATGTTATTAATTACCTCCTAAATACATTTTAAAAATAGGATATGTAAAATGAAAAGTGTACTATCAATTAATTATTGGTAGGGGGTTGAAACAACCAATAATTAACCTAGAACAATAGTTCATCAAAATGTGGCTAGAAAACTAGAATTCACATCACATTAACAATTATTTATTTTTTAAAAGGTAGAAAAACCACATCTCATTCTCAAGAGATGATCATAAAATTCATATCATGATCTCATACCACATTTTCTTTTTACACACCTAGGTCACATAAGAGAGCTACACCCACATAGTCCACATTATTCACATTACACACCAAGTATGTATAGTAACTTTTATTTCATCAATTGGTTTGAGTGAGATTTCACATAAATATTTTATATGAAACCATTCTCCATCTAAAAACCACAAAATAAATTCCAATATCATCATAACCACAAGCATAGTTTTATATAGTCATTGTTTTATCATTAAATAAGAGCATTGTGAAGAAGGTTGACAGGTGTTAAATTTTACACTAACATTGATGATGGAGTGTAAAATAAATAATAATAACTTTCATATTTTCCCCTTGAACATGGATCCAACTTGAAATCTACTAGATGGTACAACCTAAAATCTATTCATTAATCCCCTTAAGCCACTAATAATAGTCAAATTGATCATTCACATTTGATCAATTTGTATAATGTTAGATGCTTGAAGTTTTTACAAATGTATTAAATATTTATATATTAAACTTGGTCAACTTATGAAAAATCACTCTATTAGCATGGTTTATGGACCTAGGAAAGATGACATGTAGATTAAGGGGATTTAAGAAAATAGGATTTAAGGGGAAACTTCACTATTCCTTGTAAACACTTTAAAGTACATCAAGCAACAAAGTGTTGCATACCTTAGACATAAATGAGCCTTAAACATTTTTTCATTTATATAATTAGGTCATTTATATCATGGATTAAGGGGACTTTTATGAAAATGACTTAAGGGGATTATATTTACCTAGAAATTTACATTTTTTGTTTATGTTTTAAGTTTATTTTTTAGTATGTACATCTGTTAAAATCACATAGTTAGAGCTTAAATTTTGAAATTTGTATGTATGCTCAATTTGAATGATGTATGTATGTGTATGTATCCTAATTTTTCTTTTAAACATTGATGTATGCTTAATTTAAATATTTCTTGTAATTTCTCAACATGTATAATATCTAATTTTTAATATTTTATTTATAATTTATATATAAATTCTTGAAAGTTAATTTTGTACTTGTTTGTATATTTATATATATGCAGGTTCACTTTTATATCATGGATAATTTTGATATTGAGGATTTGCTCAATCCCCCACCTCCACCCCCTTCACCTCAACACCCTCCACCCCCTCCACCTTAAAACCCCACATCTCCACCCCTAGGACCTAATGAGGCTCACTTGTGAGCTCAAATCAATGATAAACATTAGATCCATTAAGAAAAAAATTAATGCAATTTGAAATGAAGCATTCATTCCACCTCACCTAATGCATTTTGCATCTTCAATGCAAAACATTGTAGATGCTATCAGGTCCATTGATGTGGACTTAGATAGTTATCGAGTATGGAGAGAGGGGAGGAGACGGTTTTATTTCGATGGACTCTCCTATAGGGAGATCCTTGGCCTTAAAATCACAAAAGCTCATTTAGATCCATATTTTATTGACCCTGTCAACAATCAACCAAATCTAGTAAACAAAAAAATATATCAATTAGGTGGTATAGACATCCATAGATGGCCGCCAATTTTTGGGATCATTGGTGGATGGTAATTGATCATCCACCACATGCTAATTGTGAGGCTCCTCTTTATTTTTTGAGAAAATTATATGCAAAGTTTGTGTTGGGTAGGAAACCCTATCATTTTGATTTTAGATCATTCCAGGATGTTGGTGGTGGCATGCCACAACAGAGGTTAGGGGCATGGGTTTCTCCCCAATGAATCGTGCTTGCTCAACCTCTTGTCAATCATCCTTTTATTGCCATTCTTGCACCCATATATCATCGTGTGGTAGTATCCACACTAATTGAGTGTGCTTGCAGCTAACCTCGATGAGAAAAATTCTTCGATGGCATCTGGGGTTAGAGGGTGAGATCGTGGAGGAGCATCAAGTGGAGCTAGTCCTAGTACCACTCCACCTATGTTGACACCTCATTTTTGTATGAGTTGTAATCAATTATGTGGACCTAATTAGACTACATCTAGTTTAGTTGCACATGAAGCATCTAGCGATATTAGTTCATATGTTGATTTTCTATGCATTGTTGATCACCCTATAGATCATCTAACACGGGTATATATACATGTACATGTTTAATTTATAACAATTTTAAGCACATATTTTTAATGAACATATATATCAAAAAAATTAGAATACTTTAACAATCAAATTGTTTGGTATAGATGATGTCCAGAAGGACATATTCTTTTGATTGATTTTGTTTTATGTTGACACCTATGCAAGTCAACAACCCATATGGGGTATTTTGATTAATTTTTTAAATATATTAAATAATCTTAACTTGATTTTAATTTATAATTTAGTTTTGACATTGTCTTAAATATTTATGTTGGTTCAAGGAAGTCATCTAACTTCCACATCAAATCCACTAGAGGGATTGTTGAGTGATCCTCCATTGTTGTGTGTCTCGCATGAGTCACTCGTATGTATATTGTTTTAAAAAATTATACTTAGATTTTTGTATTTTGAATTCACTATATCAAACGTGCATGTACTTATATAAAAAATATATGTCTATGTAGGTTGACACGACCATGAGGATGGGTATTGCACACCCAATTGATCCACAATTCAAGAGGCAACTACATTTCAAGTTGTTTAAAAAAAATCTATGTGTGCACAATTTGTAGGTATTTTAAATAGATTAGAACAAAAATTGGTACACTTGAATATGTATGTTTTAACCTAATTTGTACACATGTACTTTATTTGACCTTGAAGGACCTTGTTAGTGACACTTTTCATCTTGATGATGCCTTGCCACCTAAACTAGCACATGCAAAGCAAGATGTAAGAGGAGATAAGCAACCTCATATGGTAATTTAAAATTTTGGTTATATTTAAAGTTAATTATATTATACATTATGAATGACTTAAATTAAATTTCAATTGAATATATGTTCATGTGTTTAAAAAAAAAAATCTTCTATAGCATGAGATAGGTCTTGTAGTGGAGCATGTAGAGCGGGATGTCAAAGGAGATGAGCAGCCTCATACAATATTTTTTATGATTTTATAAATTAAATTGAATTAAATCATTTTTTAATCATCTTAAATCTGATTTCAAGTTTCCTTCTCTTGTACAAACTAATTTACATCATCTTAGTTTGTGTGGAGTGAAGAGGTCTCCTAATTATAGGGATGATAGGAGTTATATGTATATGTATGTATGTATATATACATATATATACATATATATATATGTATATGTATATATATGTATATATATATATATGTATATATACATATATATATATATATATATATGTATATGTATATGTATATATATGTATATATACATATACATATACATATATATATGTATATATATGTGTATATATATATGTATGTATGTATGTATATATACATATACATATATATATATATATGTATATATACATTTATACATGTATATATATGTATATATGTATATATACATACATACATACATACATATACTCTTTATACATGTTTCAATATTTTAGTATTTCATGGACTCTATATGTACATGTTTCAAAATTTTAGTATTTCATGGACTAGATCTATATATATGTTTCGGTAAATTTGTATGGTCTTTATTTATTGTTTCATGGACTTTATTAATTTCAATATTTTATTGACTATTATTGTTAAATAGTAATTTATACATGTACATTAATGTATTTTAACTTGAACAAATTAGTAATCCTCATGAGACAATATTTTATGATTAAATTTCAATATTTTTATACATTATAATTTAGGAGTTAAAAAATAACTTAACACTTATGTTATTTAAGGTCGCCACCTTATTCATTCACAATAAGTTTCTTATAGTTAGATTCATGATATTTAATTGCTTATAGTAGTGATAACAATAATAAAATATTCACAAGTTTGCAACAACATAAGCATTTCAAATATTTTTACTTCACATTTGATTTAGTCAAAACTTTTGGCAATATTAGAATAAGATTAGGGAATTATACAAATAGTCAAAATTAATATGAAATTAAAGTTGCTTCATAGTCAAGACATTAATAGGACATTAATGAGAAATTAATATGAAATTAAAGTTGAAATTAATAGGACATTCAAATATTTGTACTTTACATTCGATTCATAGTCAAGACATTCAATAGTATTAGAATTTAGGATGACTCATCCTAACAATCACATACTATACCAAAATAGTGTCACTATTAATATAATTTATGTCCATTAAAAATCATAACTTGAATCATATGAATTAAGGGGTCTTAGGAAAAATGATGGCTTAAATGGTCCTTGTAGGACATGGCTTAAGGGGTCCTAATAGGATGTCTTAAGGGGATCAAAGAATTCAAAATTTTCTTAAGGAGACCAAAGAATTCAAAGTATGTCTCATGTTCAATCATAATAGATCTATAATTAATTAGGATATATATGAATTAATGGGTCCTCGTAGGATGGCTTAAGGGGTCCTAATAGGATGTCTTAAGAGGATCAAATAAATCAAAATTTTCTTAGGGGGATCAAAGAATTTAAAGTATGTCTCATGTTCAATCACAATAGATATCAATAATTAGGATATATATGAATTAAGGGGTCCTCGTAGGATGGCTTAAGGGATCCCAATAGGATGTCTTAAGGGGATCAAAGAATTCAAAGTATGGCTCATTTTCAATCACAATAGATATAATTAATTAGAATATATGTGAATTAAGGGGTCTTAGGAGAAATTATGGCTTAAGGGGTCCTTGAAGGATGGCTTAAGGGGTCCTAATAGGATGTCTTAAGGGGATCAAAGAATTAAGGTCCAATCACATTAGATAGATATAATTAGGATCTGTGAATTAAGTTCCTAGGAAAAATGATCGCTTAATAGGATCAAATTTATTGAAGTTTCCCAAGGCAACCAAATTTAACAATAATGTACATTGTAAAGTGATTAGACATTCAAATTCTAAGTTTCAATGTAGGAAAACATGCACATAATGAACAAAATATATCGAATATTGGTTTTTATAAATAAAAGTGTAGAGTAATTGTGTATGTACATATACAAATTTGGCATATGCCATCTCAAGGTCTATATATAATCTACATCCCAAATAGTTATGCCATATCAAGAAAATCAAACGCTTGTGGCAGATCATCAAGATGTAGCCTCTTCATGAAACCTGATTTCAAAATGACAATAAATCATTTATAACTATGTAAATAAGCGTAGAGAAGGGGGATTCATTACTCAAGAGTTCTCTTCATTCACAGAACCTCACGGGGCATACTACACTAAACTACCTTAAGGAACAACAATGAGAGTTCTAGAATCAGAAAGAGCGGGTCACAAAGATCCTCTGGACAAACTGATGAGCTCTCAGCCAAAGGATGATAGTGCGTAATATGGATGACAGCGTGGCACGTTGGTGTCTCAGAGGCATGCTTGCATCTCATACGGACTAGAAAGTAGGTTCGTCACAGAAAATAGCAAAGTGACCACTTCTACTCTAATTGCTAAAAAATCATGGAATGTGAGATAGCAACAGAATATAACAGAACTGAAATATAGTGAAATAGAAATGATAAAGATAAGGAGAAGAAAGGAGAGAAGATGGTCACAACAATCCAAGTAATGAATCCTCTAGCTAGTAGATATCTTCAATACTCGCGTCTATAATATTTGGAGAAAGTGTTGGGGTTGTATAGGGGTTTGCCTCAGTCAAACCCCCTGTTTTGGTCTTCCCACCTCCACGTCAGCCAAATAGAGAGAGAAAGAGAGAAATGAACAAAGCATGTGGTGAAAGCAAAACCCGCTTCAGGAGTAGAACCCGCTTCAGGAGTAGAACCCGCTCCACCAAGTATGACTGATAAAAGCAATCCTTGCTCGAGGAAGAGAACTTGTATCACAAAAGAGGTGATAAAAGCAATCCCCGCTCAAGGAGGAGAACCCATATCACAAAGTATAGATGCAATAGGAAGGAGATATGGAATCCCAAGATGCTCACAAGAAAAAGGCGAGAGCTACAAGAGACAAAGGAGCTGCAAAGAGGAGGAGCAAGATAGTTGCAAGAGCCAAGAGTGTTGCATAAAGAGCTTGAGAGTGTGGCTGTAACAAACAAGAGGGTTGTGCAAGCAATAGCAAGATGGTGGAATGCTTGAGAGAGAAGCCAAGAAGGAGAGGAAGAAGCTAGAATGAATCTAGAAACAATTGGAAGAATGGAGCTAGAGATGGAGGAAGAGGCCAAATGAATTGAAAAGACTACTTTTAAGGAGGGAAAAGAAGCTTCTCGAGCTGTTTCAGGGCATCTAGAGCCATTACCACCAACCAAGGGAGATGAGAAGTGGAAAACATGCTTGGAGACAGTCGTTTGAGAGTTGAAACATCATAGGACGCTAGCGCGATGCACGGACGCCCGTGCGGTGTGCTTGTGTCTGAACACATCATGCTACAAAACAACACAAATGGGAAAGGCACAAGGTTCGATGAAAAAATGACACACGAGGGTAGTTGCTAAAAAGGGGTGCTAGAGCATCCTGAGAAGGGAAAAAGGCTGATGCAGGGGCTAAAATGAGCCTACACAAATGCTAAGGGAGTGGACACTAAAGAAGATGCAAGAATGTATGTGAAATTGCAAGTGGTGAAATTTTATGACTATACAATAAGTAATATCAATATATCATCAAAACATATATTTAAATTTATATAAAACTATATATACCTACCTACATATTTACAAGTATTCCATGTTGTCTAGATTGAATCTGCATCCTCTCTTTTTTGTCTCAAAGTATGTGATGAATATGATGATGGCTTAAGGGTACAAAATGATAATACATCAATTTTAACTATGTAAATAAGCAATATCAATATATCATCAAAACATGTGTTTAATTTTTTATAAAACTATATATTATTACCTGTATTTACAAGTTTTCTATTTTTTCTAGGTAGAATCTACATCCTCTCTTTTTTGTCTCAAAGTATGTGATGAATGTGATGATGGCTTAAGGATACAAAATGACAATAAATCAATTTTAACTATGTATCATCAAAACATGTATTTAAATATATATAAAAATATATATACTTACCTGTATTTACTTATTTCATTGTACCATCTGAATCCTCCATTTTTTGTAATGCATCTATGATTGTCTTATGCTCTTCCATAGAAATTTTCCATAACTCTTTATTAGCAGGTCTTCCACAATACCTCACTAGTTTTATATTTTTTCCACCACCAAATGTGAGTAGTGTATAATCTTCTTATGTGTTTCATAATCCTTGAATGCAAGCAAACCATGTTAGAATTGTGACAAACCACAAAACCATGAGCCACAAGATCAAACAAAAAAAAAAGACACCTTCCATGCAAGAGATAAGCAAAGAATATGTGAAATATTCCTCAAAAATAAAAAGCTACATAAGCAAGATACTATCAAAAGATATGAAAGGTCAAGAGATAATTACAATGAGGGTTGAATGTTATAGAGGAGAAAAATCCTAAAAGCATAAAGGCACTCCTAAGTTTAGCTTAAGTACATTTGAATAAATTAGACTAATAATCAATTAAAGATTAATTAATTATTAGCTAATGCATGATTACTCTAACATACCCCCTTAAGATGAACTTAGGGAGTAGCTAAAAAACCTAAAAAGAAAGAATGCATGATGGGTCCCGAAGAACAAGGGCCAGTGAGGTACCCATGTAAAAACAAAAGAATCTCTCAAAATTAGAGAAAAGGAGAAAACCATAGTGGGAGAAAACTCCTCTCCAAAATAAAGAAAGATGACTAAAGGACTGAAGAAGCCTCCAAATCAAGGTGTGAAGGACTAAGAATCCTTCAACAAGACAATGTTCTGAAAAAGAGGAACATGTAGAACATCACTAAAGCACGAAGAAGTTGTAGACTGCTATCAAATGAAAATTGCTATGGTGCTAAAATGAAAAACCTCCTTTAAAACAAATGATGATCAAGATCAAGATAATAATAATTTGCATAAGTGCCCTCAATGGCACTTCTTGAATCCAATGGAAAACAAAGGCAAACATCTAGAAATCGAAGATAAAAATGTCAAGATCAAGGAGACAATTATTTGCATGAGTGCCCCTAACGACAATACTCAAATTAGATGGAAAACAAAGGAAAACATTTGGAACTCAAAGATATAGGTGGTACATGAATTTGCATGAGTGACCCCAATGACACTACTCAACATGCAAGTTAAAAATGCAGGTGCCAAATAGTCTGAAGAATAATGATCAAGAGAGAGATAATAATCTACATGAGTGTCCCCATTGACACTACTTGAGATAGATGGAAAACAAAGGAAAACATCTAGAACTTGAAGATACAAATGACACATGAAACTGTATGAGTGACCCCAATGACACTACTCAACATGCAAGATGCAAGTTGAAAATACAAGTACCCAATAGTCTTTGCTCAAATGAAAAAGGAAGATCACCTCAATAAATAGGAATGTAAGAATTCCCATATGGTAAATGCTCTAACTCATTGAAATGCATATAACCAGCTGCTGAAGTATGCAACATTTGAAAGTACATAGGAACAAGAACTAGATACATAGATCACTCCAACATGAAACCAACCTAGAAGTATTAACACCAACAATAAACCCCCCCCCATAATGTTGAAAAGGATATCCATGATAGGTACACTGAAACTATGTGAAACCAAGAAGTGCATTTAGGAGAAACAACCTGCAAACAAAAGGGTGTGCAAACTAAGGCACACATGCATGAGGAAAGAATCACTAGGATGCACTATTGTCATGGAAGGGACACTCAATTGACAAAGGTGTGATGGAAAACCAAAGGAAAACAACAACCCCCCATGGAAATTTATATCATAGTGCAAATATAAAAGGCACAACAGGATGTGCAAAATCCCCAAAACGTATACTCCAAAATGGCACTTTATCTCAATGCATCTACAAAAGAGAATGTCCTTGAAAAAGATGTCTAAAATTCCCAAATAGGATAGAATACTGGAAATACATATAGAACAGCCAAAAGCAAGTCATCTCACGCAAACAAAAAGTTCACAAGAGCTAAAATGTCCAAGTAATTCAGTAGAGTAAGAAAACACAAAAACCTAAAAAAAATGTACCTAAAGAGAAATCTAGAAAAAGTGCATGGATGGCTATGAAGAGATTTGAAACATGGTTCCAACACCACTAAAATCATGAAAAATAGAGAAACCGGTCAAAATTATTGAGCTTGAGACTGAAAATAACACCTTTGAATTCAACAAGTTGTAGAGCATGCACTAGCTAAAAAAAAAGGTTGATGAGACCCACACCACTGGAAAGTTGGTGGAATGATCTTTTCGATGATATCTCATTTGTCAAAATTGACATCGTACGCCCAAGTTATGACCAAAAGAAAGAAACTGCTCCCTTAGGCCAAAGAAGGGAACTTGGGGCCCTTGACTAGTCAATCGTATGACTGACATCATGTTGATGTCAGCATCCATATGGATGACATCATGCAGATGTCAACATGATGTTAGCAGGAATATTCGACAGAATATTCCCTAGTCCGGGAAAAAATTGACCCTTGGAAAAAAATACGATGACGAAAAATTGACCGAATATGCCAAAAAAGGAATATTCTCTGTGTACCTTGCCGAAAAAATGTCACCATCGCTGGAAAAGTTCTGGGTTGCCGGGAAAAACTCTGCATTACCAAAAAATGTTGGTACAAAGGTTGAAAAAAGGTTTTTCAATGGTTGATAAGTTTGAGGGTCAAAGAGAAAAAAACTAGTAGGTAAGAGCCATTGTCGATCAGCTTGAAAGTCGTTGGCAATTGGCATCATGGGTCTCACATACCTACTAAAGCAAGTACTACAAGTACCCAAGAAAGAAATGAGCTGCCCTATTAAAAACGTCACTCCTTTGGAATGAAAACTTGCAGATTTTCTTAATGTTTTTTTTAAATATCAAGATTTAAAAAAAAACTAAAAAAAAAAAAATTGATGCCTTCAAGTTAAATATTTTTTTTCTCAAAATTTGTGCATGCAAATCTGTATAGGGTTTGTATGGACCCCTATATAAAAAAAATTTCCTCAAAAGCTCGCAACCATGAAATAGGTCAAATTTATAGTCAAAATTTGTGGAATCAGCTTCCTGAATCCAACAGTGAGGTCCTTTTCACACCAAAATTCACCAAAAATGTAGGTACCCTCCAAATCTAGAAAAATGCAACCGCTTCAAACCCTCATAGTTCTGACCTTAGGAATCGAAATCAGGCCAAAAAAAGGAAAATCTAACTTTCTTGATGGCTCTAAATCCAATGGTGAAGTCCTTTCTATATCAAAATGTTCCTAAAACACCCATCTCCAAAATTTTCAAAAAAAGCAAAGGGGATTCAAATCTAAAGTCTGTAACCCTTGTTGAAGGAAAAAAACTCATAAATTGAGAAGGGTTTTGATGAATCCACGCTCTGATACCATGTTAGAATTGTGAAAAACCACAAAACCATGAGCTACAAGATCAAACAACGAACAAAGACACCTTCCACGCAAGAGATATGCAAACAATATATACAACATTCCTTCAAGAATAAAAAGCTACATAAGCAAGAGACTATCAAAAGATATGAAAGCTCGAGAGATAATTAAAATGAGGGTTGAGTGTTATATAGGATAAAAACCCTAAAAGTATAAAAGCACTTCTAATTTTAGCTTAATTGCATGGGAATAAATTAGACTAATAATAAATTAAAGATTAATTAATTATTAGCTAATGCATGATTACTCTAACAAGGCATTCTTCCTTGTTAGGTAAATTCTCATATCCAATTGCCAACAACCACCACTAAACCTATTGGATAATGAAATCCATCATCATCTTCTTGAGGTTTAATTAACTTATGCTTAGTCTCCACACATTGAGCCAACCAACATTCTGTTTCTTCTTTATTCTCCTTAGGTACAACAACAATATACACATGTCCTGCAAACAAATTTAATTCAATAACTTGTGTAACATATAATTTGACCAATCTACATACATGCAAATTCATATATATAATTAAAAATATATTAAAAAATAGTAATAAACTGGAATATAATAAAATAGATTGAATTAAATTGCCTTCTTGCACAAGGTCTAAAACACAGTCATAGTTATTTGATGCAAACACTTGATTATTGCCTTTAATGGTTGTTTCATATTGATCATGTGTTTATGCAGGTGTCAACGATCTTTGCTTCCACTCTTCAACCCATTCTATAATCTCATATGCTTCCCAATCTCTTGAAATATAAAACTGACAAAAACATGCAAGCTCCCTTGTCTAGATAGTCCATGTGCTTGCATTCAAACTCTTAAATGAATGTCATTTAGTAGATCCACTAATTGTCTCACAATCAAGTCTAGGTAGAATGATCTCTTCTTCAACCAACCAAAAAAATCGTCGAACTATAGAGTACTTGCTTGATTTTGTATCTATAATTTTGTATTAAACCCATCCACAATCTCATGTGCATCTTTAAATTTTACCGCATCTTCAAATTTTAATCACTCTCTGGCCTTAATTCTTTTAACACATGCACCAACTCCATCATGTTCTCCTTTACTGTGTCCATCTTCAAAAAAACTCCACATATGTTGGACATTATTTTCCTTGTGAACCCTACTTAACCAATAAAACATTCAAGCATTCTTGAACTATCTCGTACAATTATCTGGCCATATGAGGTGCTATGTCATGTGGATTCCTCTTTCGCTTAAATTTGTATAAAATATATTAAAATAATATTGAACAAACGTTGATGAGTGTAACCAGTTCTTGCTCAAACAAAAATGATACTCCCTCAAAAAAATTCTATCATCCTTTGTACTATCATTTTCATGCCTATAAACAATATGAACAAACATAGCCACCTACGTTGAATTGTAATATTGTGATTGAATTTCCTCTTTTGGAGAAAGAGTATATTTTTTTGCAAAATCAACCACTGGTTGTATAGTTCCAACTAGAAATATGTTTCTACATGTGCAAAATTTTCCATCAAGCCATTGAGCATGTTGAGAGTGTTTGACATATTTTGGTACAATATTACTCTTAAATTCTAATATGAATGCGTGTACACTATTTTTTTTTGTGATTAAATCACAACACTTTCTAATTTTTCCATCCTTTAAAGAATACTCAACATTCTTAAATATTTTAACATCCACTAGAATTGTTGTCCAAAATCATTTTCAACACTTTCATGCATACAAACTCCTAAGAATGAAAGATTGCCACAACTAGTGCATTATCCAGAAATATATGAACTTAAATAAAATAATTTCTCATTAGATCTTTCACAAAACAAACTTTCTATAAACTCCTTGATTGTTTCAGGTGGCATATTAATACCACATTCTTGCATAATCATATTAGTATGTAAGGTACAACATGTATATATCAAAAAACATCATAATAATAACGAAATTGTACACGTTTTTTACAATAATAAGAGATTTGTTGCTTATTAATTTTGACATACCAAGGTTTACATTTTTCAAATGATCTTTGACCTATGCTAATATTTCCAGGTAACACTGAATCATCTAAAAAAAATCTTTAAAATGAGTTTGAGTTGTGTCTAATAGGTGTTTTGGATGAGGATCGTGAATTTTCAACCCTACTCTTAATATCAAAACATCTCTAGCATTATATGATTCCTTAGTATTATCATGCCAATTTTCTTCAACCAAAGATTTGATTTCAATATTCAATTTCATGTCAAACCTTGGGAGTCGACCACTAAAACTCCAGCATTCGTTGATTGGATCATTTTCTATACTTTCTCTTCTCTTTTTCTCTCTTACAAATGTTTTAGGATGTGTGTTTAGAATTCCACTAATGTTGCTTAACATTCCTTTATCCAAAGTTGTTTTATTAACTATATATGTTGCTATGGCTCATCATGTCGCATTCTTATCTTTAGATCAACTCTTATTTCCAATAAACTCAATGGCACTAGTAATAGTAGATATAGCATGTTTAAGTGATTTATCTTTTCTTTTTAGTTTCACAAAAATGCCTAACTTTTTCATTACTTTTCTCATTTTCCACATTCTCATCAATTGCATCATGAGTTGATATTGAAGTGATTTTTTTTGATAAAAAAAGTGTTTGTATAATCTATTGGCATGCGTTCTTATTTGTCTCCAAGAAATCTTACTGGGAAGATTATTCAAAATATTACTTTTAATTTTTAAAAAAATATTTTTGTTTTTAACAACACAAGGATTTTCATTTTCAACAACAAAAGGATTTTCATTTTCACTAACACAAGGATTTTCATTTTCAATAACAAAAAGATTTTCATTTTCACCAACACAAGGATTTTCATTTTCAACAACAAAAGGATTTTCATTTTGACCAACACAAGCGATTTCATTTTCAATATTTATTTCTACAACTTGTCTACAAATAGAATCGATCTCAACATTGTTATATCCAACTTCTTCTAAGTCATCTAGCATCACATTTTCCATATCATTCAAAGGGGGATTCAAAGACTTACCTGGATTTGTGCCTATTGTCACATTCTCTATAACATTGAAAGGTGGATTTGAATACATACCAGGATTAGTTTCTATAATCGTATTATCTTCCACATTCACCTCTTGTAAATTTACATCATCTACATCCATGGTCTCTTCAATGTTCATATCGTCAATAGTCATGGAACCAAATGCTTCAACATTATCCATTGCTTGAATACTCATTCTTCTAAATCTTTATTATTTTTCCTCCTCTCTATTTGCTTGAATTTCTTAAGGGTCAATACAATCCTATCTTTCCTTTTTTGACAATATTGTGATCCCATGATTACAAAATTTTGAGGTACAAATGAATTTCAATAGTAAAAGTCTTTCTTTTTTATTCCTCCTTTAAATGAGTAGAAAATGAACACAATTCCACTCCAAAATTGTCCCAATGTTGCCTCCTTCCAAAATTCAAATGTAATTACAAGTTCAAGAGCATGTAGAAGACAAGATTTGATAAAGAATTATAGAATGTCATTGTCGATCATACGCTATTGTAAGATGTCAAGTTACGGAATTGACAATAACTTTTTATTTGTAAAAATTAAAAAATGGTCAAAATGAAACGAGATCATGTTTTCTAAATGGGGTTCCATTTTATTTTTTATTGTTCGAAATAATAAACAAAGCAAAAAGGATCATGTTTAGTAAACGAGATCCCATTTCTTAAAATTTGAATTGTAAGCCCAGTTTTTGCTATAGGTTTCAGGTTGGGAAAGGCTTGGGGACCTGACCCTTAGCTTTGGACCTACTTTGACCTGCAACTTGAAGGTATGCCAATGTCACTAGAAAAGAGTAACTTTGGACATATATGTCTAAAGAGGTTTTTTGTAGAAATTTTTGATGAAATTAGAACCCATTATAGATGAGATTGTGTAGATTCTAAATATGTAACTTTTTTACAATTGGATTTTTTTATTTTTCAAATATTTTTTAATGAAACTAATCCATAAACTTAAAATATCAAGTTTTCTTATTATTTTAATAACATTTTATTAAAATATGTTTTTGAAAATCAAATTATGCGTGCACAATCTTCAGACAATTCTTTTCAATTTGAAAAAAAAAGAAAAAAAATGATAAGTTTAGATCATCTTATGAATGACATACACAAGGAATTTTCAAATAGCAATTATGACCAAAAAAATTTAATTAATAAAAATATTTCAAAAATATTACAAAAAAATATCATGCATAATCCTCAATGTGTTAGAGATCTTTTCCCAAAAGGATTAAGAAAAATATAATTATTTAGGTCAAAATATGGTTGATGTACACGTGTTGGTATGGTAAAAAAAATGACTTTTAAATAGTGGTTTTTAGACATGCCTATTGAAAGGGCGGGGGCCCTAGCTCGGTTGACTAAGTAATTCCGTTGCGGCTCTGCTGGTCACGAGTTCTAGTCTCCCCCGTCCCCGTGGTACTGGAGGGCGTGTCGCGCCAGCGCCGCCGGTCACGTTAAAAAGTTTACCGGTAGCAGCTGCAGTTTATAGGCGTGCTACCGATTCCCAGTCAAAAAAAAAAAAAAAGACATGCCTATTGAAAATCAATTTCTATCATCTGGATATTAAAATAAATTACATATTTGGAAACTAGACTCTAAGCACTACATTTCATATTACTAACTATTTTTAAGATTCAATATTTAAGTGCTCCAAATTTTTAGGTCAAATGTGACAAATTCTAAAAATAAGAGAAAACACTTCCACTTTTTTACCAAAAAGTGGACTCAACTTCTTGCACACACCCACTTTTAGCTTGCATCTACACTTGCAAACTTTCAACTTGCTAGCACACTTTTATTTTTTTACAATTCAATTCTTATAACTACCAGATCTTGAAACCATTAACTTGTTATGGCCTAAAGTATAAAAGAAAATATTTTCTTTATTTTTAGGGGCCTTTTGGGAAGTAACAGAAATAATTTAAGGCTAAACATTATAACTAGATAATGGCGATGTAGGATTTGTAGCTCTATAAACCCCTGCTATAATACAAGTTTGATAAGAAACAAATAATAGATGTTGAATATGTGTGTAGAGTGTATTTAGGCTACATGATTAGGTTGCTTGATAAGGCCCCTAGTCATTATTTTATTATAATTACAACCCTTTCCAAGTTGAATGACCTTGAGGTTTTCCCATACTAATGCAATATCAAAAAATAATTTTCCAAGCTTCAATAACCTAGAGAAATTTGGCAATCCATTTAGCATAGAAGGAAATGCCTTGTTGGTGAATGAAAATTAAACCTATCCCTCTGGCCTCATGAGGAAGGCAACGATACTCCTAAGCGACCTAATGGAAGCCATGTGATGAATATCATTGGAAGCCTAAATAAAGTCTTTGAGATTATTTTCAACCTTAAAGTAGTAAGCCTTGGAAAGGACCCAACGAGAGGAGTAGAAAGCATGAATGGATGCTAAAATTTTGGAGCATATTTGAAATTTACTAGCCAATTAGAGAAGCTTGGTGACCTAATAATGTAATTTATTTTTAATTCTAACAATAAATACCTATAAAATCTCTGAATGAGTGACATGGAAAGCAAAAGGGAATTACCAAAAAGTAGAAAATCTCTTTGTGATCTATCCATTACCAATCAAATTGGTCAAACCAACCTAGTTTGGGAAGGAAAGATTCTCGATAACATAAGGTCTTGTGCCATTGAAAATTGGAGCTAGATGCTTGGAAAAATTCTCCAAGCATTAAAGTGCCTAGTTGATATTTTCTTCTTCCTCATAGAGAGTGAGAAAAGAGTCATTAGCAAAGTGACCATTCACACTAATGAGATGAATTAGGAAGAAAAATCCCCTTGACACAAAATTTGGAAATAGCTTGGGCTATTAAGTAATTGAAGCCTTCAATAGCCAAAATAGGAAGATCTAGAGAAAGAGGACAACCTTGTCTTATCGATTGTAAAAGTCTAAATGAAGAAGATCTTTGGCTAGAAATAGAAATACATGTTGAAGCATCGTAGAAAATTATTTGGACTATTTTAATGAATCAAAGGCTAAATCCAAGAGACTGCAACATAGCCAAAATAAAGGGCCAAGCTCTATGTGATCATAGGTTGAAAATTATTTGGACTATTTGAATGAATTGAAGGATAAATCCAAGAGAATATAACATAGCCAAAATAAAGGGCCACTCTATGTGATCATAAGTTTTATCAAAGTCTATTTTGATGAACACTATAGGTTGTTGATAGTGGCAAGCCCACTCTATACCTTTCCAAACCACAATTATAATATCTAGAATAAATATGGACTTGATGAAATTTGTATGTTTCGACAAGACAATTAAGGGCAATATTGAACAAAACTTGAGAGCTAAATATTTGGATATGATTTTATATGACACATTCAACAAAGTGATAAGTCACCAATTATTAATGTTCTTACGATCATTGGCCTTGGGTATGAATTTCATATTGCCTTGATTAATAATATTTCTTAACAACCTAGTGTGCATGGCTTCAAGATACACATTGTGTAGGTTATTGCTAACCATTTCCCAAAAGGATTTATAAAACTCACAAGGGAATCCATCAAGGCTAGGGGTTGTGTTATTGGCTAGGGAGAAGACTGCTTTCTTAAGATCCCTTGGAGTGAGAAGTTGATCACAAATAATGCGCTAGGGATTTGAGATCCAAAAACGAACAAATGGAAAGCATTGCTAAAGGGAAAATTATTGAGCAAGAGTATATTCTTGGGTTGCAAAGACATGTTCATAGAGATAGATGAAAGCCTAAAGAATATCAAGAAGTTATTTGGAGAAAATATTGTTCTTCATGAATTTACTTAATGGTATGAGAAGTCTGACTATCATGAAGATCTTAGAAGAAATATTTGAAGACTTTATCTCCAACCTTGAGCTAGTGTAGTTGCACTTTGATTTGAGTGTCATGGGTTATGTGAGCATCCACAATTTGCATCTTCTATCACAATTGAGCTAGTTTAAGTTGGATGGAAGGATCCAAAAGTTGAGATTCAAGAGTTGCAGTGGCAAGGTGGAGCTCCTGGGTGGTGGCTTCGTGTGAGTATGAGAGTGAGTTAGTTAGTGCTTGTAAATGGGGAGAAATACTGGAGTGTGGGTTATGGGGCCATTCCACTAAGTAATTCATCCACTGTCATGTGAAGGATGTAGATCTAGGTTCCAAATATTTTGAATATGCATTGTCGTGGCTTTGTGATTTTAAAGAAACATGTTGAGGAAGAAATGACTCTTCATAACCTTAGGGGTTGAATTTTTCCACTCAATACAAAACTGTATTGGAAAGTGGTCAAATAAGGAAACATTAGCTAACAACTTGATGTGCAAGGAGTAACAACTAGAAAAAGAAAAGAATGATTGAGTTGAAATCATGGCTTGACCAAGCCTTTTTAATACCCTATCAAGCCTAATCTGCAATTTGATCCATGTGCACCAAGATAATTGATCTTGGTGATAGCCAATGTTAGGGTCAAAAAGACCCAATTTATTGTGCATAAAAAAACAAGCCTCTTTTGCTATTTGTCCAAGGCATAGGTAAAGCTCCAAATTTATCATGCAACATCTTGATCATGTTGAAATCCCCACACAAAAATCAAGTGGCGACATGTATTAAATTGAGGATATAATGCCAGAGGCAAGATCTTTCAACAACATCATTGAAAATATTAATCACCCTAAGGGAATGATTATTGACATTGAAAAGAGTTTATATAACCCGATTGGTGGGGTCACATCCATGATCAACCATAGATTGGTGCCACATAGGAAAGAGAAATGTGACAAATCCCCCACAACTAGCCTTATGGTTAGTGCAAATAAAGGAGGGAAAAATTACATTGCATGCTACAAAAAGAAAAAAAATTGACACTTTAATCTCCTGAAGGAAAAGAATGTCAAGTTCTAAAAACTAAGAATGAACATCACGAATAAAGTGTTTCTGAGGGAGATTGGTGAAACCTTGCACTTCCTAGGAAATACAGTTCATTTAACAATCATCTAAAGGAATTTCCTCATTGTCTAGCCCATCCAAGGTGGAATAGTTATTCCAAATTATTGTGTTGAGTACCTCATAGTTCTTGATTTGGATGTGGGGCAATGTTGGATGTTGTTGTCATCACAAAAACTCTCCTTCCTCCAAACATCTTAGAGATGAACTTCAAGAACTCTTTTGACCCACCAAAGGGGGAGCATGAGGCGAATTTTTTGTAGGTTGCTACGAAACAACTATCATAGGATGAACTTTGGAAGTTGTTTCCATGCTTGACCCATTTTCATCAATTGGCTTTGAAACATGTGGAGCCAAGACCCCTTGATTTGTAGATTTAGGAGGGGGTTTGGAAGACCTAGCATTATTGGATTTGTGGCTAATAATTGTAGAGAAACTCGTGTATGTGTAGGATCATCGTGCAAAAAACAGACCCTTAAGTGGCAAAAAATTCAGAAAAATCAATGTTAGGCAACTTGACGTAAATATTTGAATAATTTATCTATATTATTTCAAAAATATGTAAGAATAGAATTTGTAGAAAATTGAATGTAGTTTCTAAAATACTAGGTTTATTTAAAAATAAATAAAATCTATTTGGTGAAAATTTGAAATTTCAATGCAGTAGTACTTAAATTTCAGGGAAAAAATAAGAAGTAGGTGTCTGTCTGACCACCCTAACCATAATAAAATGATAATATTTTTTTGTAAGATTTTATATATAAGTAGAGGACTCATGTCAGGATGTGATGCATATTTTTTTGTAATTTTTTTCCAAGTAAATAATTAATTATGAATTTTTTTATTACAACTTTTTAAAAATATAAAAAACTTGTATGTCTGACCACCTTAACTTGGTCAAAACTTCATGAAATTTAATTTTTCTTTTTTTAATCCTATAGTTATGTGAAGCATAGAATGTGACGCATGTTTTGGATTCAAAAAATATGATACGTTTGAATGTTATAGATGTTTTCAATCAGCCTATCGATTAGGACTTTAGTCGTAATTCTAATAGAAAATGAATAATAATTATTTATTAAATTCAAATTAAATCATAATTTATATTTTTGGAAAGCTGAGAATCTCCTCTAAAAACCCTTTTAGTTTCATTAATTTTGGGTGAAAAAAAAGTCGTCAGCCACATACCCTCATAATATTGCCACTTTTTGGCACACCATGATCTTGCACATACCCACTCTCCTCCTCCTTCATAGGAGGAGATGACTCCATGGAGGGTTGAGGAGGGGGTTTAGGCTATTTGGAGGCCAATAGACAATCCTTAATCTTGTGGTCAGAGGCTTGGAAACAATAAAAAGTATTAGGGAGATTGATATACCAGACATGCAAAGAGTAATGAATTTGACCAATCTAAATGTCCACTGAATCCTTGAGGTCTTTGGAAAGATCAACTTTGATGCAAAATCGACATTAAGGGAAAGTCAAATAAAACTTCTCAGGTTCAACACAAACTAGAGGCTATCAAATTTGTAACATAGTAAGGGAAACCTTAGGAATTCAACCTAGACAAGGACACAAATGGAATTTTCATTAGAAATGGAAAAGTCACGAGTACAAGGTTAAACTCGAGAAGGGTGAAGCAAACAAGCCATGGGCCTCAACCTTTTATTCCTCTATAGCTATTGTTTTTGAAAGCTTGACGACGACTACCAATGGATTTCCCACTCAAATGCCCTAGAAAGTTCATCTTGAAGATATTTCATGAAGTAAGTGTTAGGATTTAGGTGTCATCAACCTTGTAAATCCTTTATTTTATTATTCTCCTAAAGTGTTTTGTACATTTACCCATAAGAGGTGAAACTGTTTGACCAACAGTGGTGAAAGAGACTATGTAAATGCAGTGTTACTGTTACCATTTATCCTTATGGAAAAGGACAAATTAGCTAGGCGTCCCACCTTGGAATCTTCTAAAATAAGGTTGTGGGTCAAAATAGGGTGTTGTAAGAGCATCTATGACATTGTAAGAGCATCTATGACATGCATGCAAGTTGTCATAAGATGCTATGACAGTATGACAGATTCCCTATGACAGAATATGCTATTTTTAGACCCTAGGTGCCCATGCATAAAAGATGCCTTATGACAGCTGTAAGAGCATTTGTAAGAGGCTATTTTTGGTATTTTTGACCATTTCAAGGAGGGGGGCGTGGGTTTTTCTAGGTGGTATTGCTGCCTATTGTTTGGTGAAACCATGGTGGTTTTCATCCTCACAAATCTCTATAAATTGGGGCCTTGAGCTAGTGTTATCAGAATTCAGTTTTGCAGGGTAACCAGATGCTGTTGGATTTACAGGGAATGATAAGAGAAGTCTATTGCTGCATGTAATATTGAAGATTATTAGTAATATAATTTCCTCTCTTTCGGTGGTGGAGTTTTTTCCCTTCGGGGTTTCTCCACGTAAATCTGTTGTTGCATGTGTTATATTGTTCTATCTCTCTCTCTCTCATTCTTTCTTCACACTAAGGCTAAGGTTAATATATATATTGCAGATTTGCATTCACACATTTAAGTTCATATTACTGACTTTCTTCACCTTGTTTTCCAACATTTGGTATCCCGAGCTAGGTTACATTAAGGAAGGGCAGCACCTTTAGAGTGTTGAAGGTTTTTTTTTTTCTGCGATTAAGGGCTTTTGTGTTGTGGGTTTCTTGATTTGTGAAGATTACGCTTCATGGCCTCACCTCTTGTCTAGATATTGAAGTTCAATGGAGGCGGATTTGAGAGATGTGGAAGTTGAAAGTGGAGGACCTTCTTGAGGAAAGAGATCAGTGGTTACCAGTTTCAGTTGAAAAGAAGCCATCTACTTCAACCTTGTCAGATGAAGATTGGAATAAGTTAGATAAGAAGGCTCGAGGGACTATTCGGTTGTGTCTCACAGATTCTATCCTCCTGAATGTCTCTTCAGAAGACACAGCATACAAGCTTTGGAGGAAGATAGGTGAAATCTACCAAACTAAGAGTTTGTCTAACAAGTTGTATCTCAAAAGATGTTTGTATTCATTAAAGATGAAGGATGGTGAATCTATTGCTGAACATTTGAATACTTTTAATTTGATTATAAGTCAGCTTGCATCTATTGATGTTAAAATAGAAGATGAGGATAAATGCATTTTATTGATTTGCTCTTTGCCAGAATCTTGGGAAAATTTAGTTATTGCTATAACAAGTGGTGGTGCAGAACCTAAGTTGGATACTATTATTCCCATACTTCTTTTAGAGGAGATGAGGAGAAAGACCATGTGCAGTGGCTCCCAAGATGCCTTGCATGTGCGAGGTAGGCCCAAGGAGAAAGAGCCTAAAGGGGATAAGAAGAAGGATAAGTCTAAAGGACAATCTAAGACCCCTGGAAAGAGCAGAGTGAAGTGTTGGAACTATGGTAAACAGGGACATGTGAAGAAGGAATGTAGAAACAAGAAAAAGAATGCAGATTCCTCCACAGAAAAGTCCATATGACTCCTCATAAGGAGTGGTTTTCTACATATAAAGAATATGATGGAGGAGAGGTATTCATGGGTGATAATAGCTCACAAAAGGTTATTGGTAAAGGAAAGGTAAAGTTGTGTTTCAGTGATGGGAGGGTTAAAACCCTTGATGATGTTTTACATATTCCAGGACTTACAAAAAGTTTAATTTCAGTTTCCAAGTTGAATGATTCTGGGATGCATGTGACATTTGACAAGTCTGGTTGCGGGATGGTAAGGGGAAGTTTGGTGGTTGCTAAAGGATCTCGGACAGGGAATTTATTTACGCTACATGCCTCTACTTTTTGTAACTCCTCTTTTGTAACTAGCGCTGAAAATGCATGTATGTTGTGGCACCATAGATTGGGTCACATTGGTGAAAAAGGTCTTAGGACCATACTTGATAAGAAACTAGTAGATGGTATTTCTGATTATTCTATTGGTAAAAATGATTTTTGTGAGGATTGTGTGTTTGGTAAACAAAACAGGTCATCATTTCCTAAAGGAACTAATAAAGCTAATGGATTGTTAGAACTTATTCATTCGGATGTGTGTGGTCCAGTGGATACAGATTCTTTGGGTAGATCTCGTTATTATGTTTCCTTCATTGATGATTACTCAAGATATACTTGGATTTATTTTATGCATTCAAAATCTGAAGTTTTCACCAAATTTAAGGAATTTAAGGCATTGGTTGAAAAGCAAACATATTATAAGATAAAAGTATTGAGATCTGACAATGGGGGTGAATATTGTTCTAAGGAATTTGATGAGTTTTGCAAACATGCAGGAATTGTTAGGCAAAATACTACACCTTACACACCCCAACAAAATGGGGTAGCAGAAAGAATGAACCATACATTAATGGAAAGAGCTAGGAGCATGTTAAGTAGTGCTAAGTTAGACAAATGCTTTTGGGCAGAGGTTGTTGGTACTGCTTGTTATTTAATTAATAGATCTCCTTGTAAAGCTCTTGTTGATAAAACTCCTTATGAAATGTGGTTGGGTAAAAAGCCTTTAGTTTCACATTTAAGGGTCTTTGGTTGTGAGGCTTTTGTTCATGTGCCTCAAGAGAAGCAGTCTAAATTGGATCCCAAATCTCAGAAATGCATCTTTGTAGGTTATGGTGAAAATGTTAAAGGCTATAAACTTTGGAATCCACTAACACGAAAGATGATATTTTCTAGAGATGTTATTTTCAGGGAATTTAGAGCTAACTTTGAAGATGTGCAACCAAAGGAAAAGTCAAAGACAGTGCATTTTGAAACTAAGCAAGAAGATGCACATGTGGAAGAATAGAGAGATGGACAAGAAGATGGAGAAGAAGAAGAGAGTTCTGACGAATCCATTGTAACAGAAGAAGTTGAAAACAATGAGGATGAACATGAGGAGGAACCTCTTACTCCACCTTTGAGAAGATCCACAAGACAACGAACTCCAGTTGATAGGTATAGCCCACCTGATTTTCGTTGTAAATTTGCTTTGTTATGTACTGATGATGAACCTAGATCTTTCAGGGAGGCTCTCTCTTCAGAAGAATGTGAGTCTTGGATGCAGGCCATGCATGATGAGATGATGTCTTTGAAAAACTGTGACACCTGGGATCTTGTTAGTTTTCCCAAAGGAAGAAAGGCCATTGGTTGTAAGTGGATATATAAAAAGAAGTTTGGTGCAGACGGAAAGTTGGAATGGTACAAGGCCAGATTAGTGGCCAAGGGCTACTCCCAGAGAGAGGGAGTTGATTTTGGTGAAATATTCTCTCCTGTTGCTAAGTTAACCTCTATTAGATTCATTTTATCCATTGTTGCTGCTTATGATTTAGAAATAGAACAAATGGATGTTAAAACTTCTTTCTCTCATGGGGATCTAGAGGAAGAAATTTATATGCAACAGCCTGACGGTTTTGTTGTGAAAGGAAAAGAACACTTGGTTTGCAGGTTAAAGAGGTCTCTATATGGTTTGAAACAGTCACCTAGGATGTGGTACCAGAATTTTGATGCATTTGCATTAAATATGGGTTTTGTTAGAAGTGAAGAGGATCATTGTGTTTACTTTAAAGTTATTGATGATCAGATATTGATTATTGTCTTATATGTGGATGATATGTTGTTCATTGGTAACAATAAGGCAATGATTAGGGAACTTAAAACTCAGCTTTCTGGCACATTTGATATGAAATATTTAGGGGCTGCTAAATATATTCTTGGGATGGAAATCATTAGGGATCGGATTCATAGAAAGCTTTGGTTAAGTCAGAGCAAGTATGTTAACACTATTTTGCAAAGGTTTAATATGCAGGACTGTAAACCAGTAAATATTATGTTTCCTGTTGGTACTAAGTTGAGTTTAGACATGTGTCCTAAATTGGATGATGATATTGATGAAATGTCTAAATTTCCTTATGCTAGTTCTGTCGGTAGTTTAATGTATGCAATGGTTTGTACTAGACCAGATATAGCCCAAGCAGTGGGAGTTCTAAGCAGGTTTATGTCTAACCCTGGTAAAGAACATTGGACTTTTGTCAAAAGGGTATTCAGATATTTGCAAGGCAATTCTGATTACTATTTGGTTTATCATGGTACTAACAATGTTGATAAGTCATTGGACATACAGGGTTTTGTTGATGCAGATTGGGCAGGTGACTTAGATAGTCGAAGGTCCACTAGTGGCTATGTGTTTACTTTGTTTGGAGGAGCAGTGAGTTGGATGAGTAAAAGACAACCTACAGTTGCTTTAATGCCACCCACTGAAGGCGAGTATATGATAGCGCACATGCCTCTAGGCTGAGTTCGTTACAGAGAGGCTGGTAATGGTATTGGTTTGATTCTTGGGGATAGTGAGGATTGGATGTGATAATTAGAGGAGTGCCGTATGTTTGGCAAAATGTCATGCTCATACTAAGTATGTTGATTTTTGATATCACTTTGTGTGAGAAATGGTTGAGAATGGCTAGGTCTTGATTGAAAAAGTTGACACTTTGGATAATGTTGCAGATTCTCTTACGAAGCCAGTCACCATGAAAAAGTTCTCTTGGTGCAGAAAGGCCATGGGCCTTGATCACTATACTTAATTCTATGTAATTGTATCTCTATGGGTGTAATTTACAATGTATGATGTCAAGTGGGAGAATGTTAGGATTTAGGTGTCATCAACCTTGTAAATCCTTTATTTTATTATTCTCCTAAAGTGTTTTGTACATTTACCCATAAGAGGTGAAACTGTTTGACCAACAGTGGTGAAAGAGACTATGTAAATGCAGTGTTACCGTTACCATTTATCCTTATGGAAAAGGACAAATTAGCTGGGCGTCCCACCTTGGAATCTTCTAAAATAAGGTTGTGGGTCAAAATAGGGTGTTGTAAGAGCATCTATGACATTGTAAGAGCATTTATGACATGCATGCAAGTTGTCATAAGATGCTATGATAGTATGACAGATTCCCTATGACAGAATATGCTATTTTTAGACTACAGGCGCCCATGCATAAAAGATGCCTTATGACAGCTGTAAAAGCATCTGTAAGAGGCTATTTTTGGTATTTTTTGACCATTTCAAGGAGGGAGGCGTGGGTTTTTCTAGGTGGTATTGCTGCCTATTGTTTGGTGAAACCATGGTGGTTTTCATCCTCACAAATCTCTATAAATTGGGGCCTTGAGCTAGTGTTATCAAGATTAGTTTTGCAGGGTAAAGGGTGCTGCTGGATTTATAGGGAATGATAAGAGAAGTCTATTGCTGCATGTAATATTGAAAATTATCAGTAATATACTTGCCTCTCTTTGGGTGGTGGAGTTTTTCCTTGAGGTTTCTCCCGTAAATCTGTTGTTACATGTGTTATATTGTTCTATCTCTCTCTCAACTTTCTTCACACTAAGGCTAAGTTGTCCATATTCAGATTTGCATTCACACATTTAAGTTCATATTGCAAGCTTTCTTCACCTTGTTTTTCAACAGTAAGACCCCTCACCCACCTCTAGATGTTGTGCTTCCCATTCCAAAGTTTGATGAATCGTGTTAATTTACGTTGAAGGCGTATCTAATTTAAGAAAACAAAGCTAACATCATACATCAATGGTTTAAGTTGCACAATAAGGGATGGGAGATGGTTCAAATAACTTGGACCCTTCAATTTATTGAGAAAATTTTGCCGATCAACCATGTAAACAGTCAGCTGAGGCATGAGATTAGTTGAAAAATGGATGCTTTATGGTTTAATACATAGAACACCACTTTTAACTAACATTCAAGAATTCCCAAGAGATCCCAATCCAATGAAGAAGAGGGAAAGAGATATGACAATAGGGTATCTTAGGATATGTTTAGAGATTAATTAAGGTTGAATGAGGGGTTCACCATGTTGGTTTGTGGTGACTGATCATGCTATACTGTACACCCCGGCATGTATCCTCGTCGGGGTTCGGAAGCGGCAGCCCCTGAGAAAAAAAATTTGCCATTTTTTTCGCGTTGTCACTGAAAAAGAAAGAAAAGCAACTTTGTAAAACCCTAATTATGGAAGCTTCTAAAAGCTTGTTATAAGGGGTTGGGATGGGGGTTACAGTATGTAGAAAAACACAATTATTCGCAAGATTATAATAAGTTTTGTACTGGATAATAAAATCATTGGATAGTTGCAGTTTGGTGGATGTAGCCTGGATTGGGTGAACCATGTTAAATTCTTTGTGTCATTTTTCTGTGTGTGTTTTTATTTCTCTATTTATTAATGAAATCTGCATTTAACTATTAGATATCTGTTGTCTAACCCTAACACACCACCAAGTAAGAACTTGGAAAAGACAATGAAATGTAAGATGTTGTGCCAAACCCTAATATGATGCAAGCTTGATCTAAATGACCTACAAATGCAAGTAAAGAAAAATAGAAAGACGCAAGATAGAAGGGGTGCACCTGGAAACATGATGATGACTAGGAACAACTTTGAAATTCTGAAAAACCTAAATTTTTGACCTACTAGGACTCATTCGTCATTTCGGAAAAATCAGTCCTAGTTTTGGATTTCTGCACAAAAGCAGGTTTCTGGAAAATGGGTATCCAAATCTACAAAAATTTCTTAAACAAAACCTACAATGGACTCATTCACCACTTGTGGTGAATGAGTCAAGTTTGGATTTTCTAGAAATTCAAAGTATGGATATGTTCCTCTTAGTCTGCTCTTTCTGTTCCTCTAGGTTCCCAAATTTGAAACTCTGATTTCAGGGTTGTAGGTGACCTTTTAGTGAATATTATGGCCTTGCAAGTAAGGGGACAACTCCAACAAACTTGCAACCTAATCCTCAATGATCTTCAAGTCTTCAAAGCACCTAAATTTGCAATCACACAAAGAGAGAGAGAGAGTGAGTGTGTGTGTGTTGATTGTTAGGGAATAGGGGTTTGCCTTGGTCAAACCCCTTTTAAGTGATTAAACCAAATGATGAAATAAGATAATGAAGTATGAACATGAAGTAATGCAATTAGAACCTTGCCATGATGATGGATCTTGAATTGTTGCAACAATTGATGAAGAATTCTACCCTTGAATGCCTTAGAAATGATCTTGAAAGCTATCTTGATGACCTTGTGAAGACTTGGAATGCTTAACTCTTGCTTGCTTGACTTGATAGCATGAATGTATTATGTTGCTTATGTGAAATGAGGATTTGAAAGCTTTCTTATATAGGCAATCCACTCAAATGACTGTTAATTTGATCCCTAAGGCCGACATAGGAGAAATTTGAATTAAAAACCCACTTTTTCCTTGTCAAAACTCAAAAATAGCTCAAATTGGGAGAACGAGTCCCACCTGGATGGGACTCATTCACCCAAAGTGGTGAATGGGTCCCACAAGGGCCATTTTGCCAGCTAGAATGTCGGGAAGTGAAGAAATTAGGTTTATATGTTGATATTGTCAGGTTTTTGATCAAAATATGCCTTGGGATGCACAATATGGGTCATAGGGGCCTATTAAAAGGTCATAAATGCGAGGGGGCCCAAAATCCAATGTGAAAGTGTAAATAAATACACTTTACAACATTAAATTAAGGGAAAATTGGGTCTATTTAGCTTAGAAGGGCCCTAAATCCCATGTGAATGTGTAAAACACATTACAACACTAGATTAGGTCCACTTTAGTTTACAAGCCCCTTAAATTTAATGTGAAAGTGTGAATAAATACATTTTACAACATTAAATTAAGGCAGAGTTAAGTTAATTTAGCTTAAAAGGGGCCCAAGACCTAATGTGGATGTGTAAAACAACTCACAACACTAGACCAAGATGACATAAATCCAATTTATCACTAAATATTCCCATATCAAGTGTGAAAATTTCAATGGATACATTTTTCTACACTACTACATGCAAGACGGTTCAGATGATCTTGACCCTTCCTTATCACCAACTTACTTTTCACTCTGAATCTGTCATTAACAAATTTGACCGTGCCCCCACTGGTTATCCATTTAATGTGATAACTTTCAAATCGTAGGAAGATGTGATAGTTATTAGATCGGGCATGATAGTTGTTTTACGTAAGTCCTTTCGATTTTTTCTCAGAATGAAAGATTCCTTTGATCTTTTATCAGAGATATTCATGAACTAAGTGGGATGTTAGACAAGGTTGTCAGAGTCAGAAATATAGCTTTACTATGTGAAAGATTTGAGGTTTTATCTTTCTTTAGAATATAAGGAGATGGAAATTGAGCAATGTATACTACGAAGCCTAGAATCAAACGAGGAGGAGGAAGAGGATCTTTCCTTGCATTACCTTGTTATAGAGAAAGTTGGGCACTCCATGAAATGAGCATCAACACCAATCATCACGACTTTGAATTCGCCCTCCCCAATTCGATGGCCAACAAATCTTTCCCTGTCGAGGAGTTGTTTCACAAAGGTTGGAACCTCCTTTCTGAGAAAACATGAAGGAATCAACCCAGTCAACAATTTTCATGTAGTAAATTAAAATCATAGCAATAAAGTCAGCGACTATTGCATGAAAAGTTGGATGGCTCAAGAACAGATTCGTGGGGCACCCAATCCAGCTTCAAGTCTAATTTATCTCCACCAAATCTCAAGCTTCTTAAAAATGGGTAATTGTTCTTCCTCTGAAACATTGTTACAAAGGATTAAGTCAACATTTTAGCCAGATTGAGCAATGAACCAACCCATTTGGCCTTTAAAACGTATTTGAAATGGTTGTAGTTTTTTGTTGGTGGTTTAATCACAACTCCTCCCATGAATTTGCAAGGCTTGCATTTGAAACAAGGGAAGTCCAAGTTAAGCAATAATGCTTTGGATAACTCAGTTTCTTAGTGATTAGTTTCAAGCAATTGTTAAGAGGGGTTAGTAACTTGGATAAAAGAGCTGAGAGCTATGAACTTTCAACAAAATTCTTATGTCTGCCAAGGAAAGTATGCAGGCAAGGAAAGCATCATATCCAAGGGTTAGAAGATTTTGATGCTTGTGATTAATTGCCTCAGCATTCAGGAGTATTGGTTAGGCGAAGGAATTGTCACACCTAATAACATGTTGCCTAAAGTGAATCAAAATTCTATGAATTCGAAGAATGGAGGAGCGAGAGTGCATCCTTGCTCGCTTGCAATCCCTATAATTATATACATGAAAGAGAGCAAGAAATATTTTTATTGCATTGACAATTCAAGGGGGGGAATAACAATTGTGATAGCTCAGTACAATACCCAACATGGCTTGCAATAAATTATAGCTCCCATTTCTTCAAAGTTAGAGCAAGGTTTGATAACCTCGCACTTCTGTGATTATTGTAAAATCTGTATTCAAGATTGTTGCAAAAGTAAATTTTATTCATATTATTATCTTCATTATGATATTGAGGTTATGCAATAGTTGACATCTGCCCCCAATAACCCGAGTTAGTCTGTATCAGTTGGGTTTGTACAACTTAAAATTCTTTTAAGATTATTCAATAAATCTTAGACTTGGTTCTTTTAAATCATTTTAAATTTTCATTTAGAGTTTACAATGGTTCTAGCATGTTTTAGTTGGGCTCACACTAATTTCAAAGCATTTTGGTTTATAATATCTTACCTAATTTGTTTCTATTTCATGAATTCTTCCATAATATCCCAAGTATTAAGAGAATAATAAATAAATAATAAATAACTTGGACCCTTCAATTTTCACAATTTTCTTTGACCATGTGCATTTATTGATTTGTCATTGAACGCTTTTAAGGAGTCCCTTATTGAGTCACTTCCAATATTAAAGGGATCGCATCCAATACATGGCATAATTAATAAATTTCAACGATAATAAATGTACAGCGTATAGAACCAAAGAAAAATCAATCATATACTACAGTAATTTAAAACATCACTTGTCTTTTGCCTTTATTTTCAACCACTAAAGTTTCCTACAAACATTTTCCCAACAGGAACCAAATATTTCGGGACCATTATGCCCTTCTCTGTTATAATGGCTTCAAGGAAACCTGAACGAGTGGCAAACATGATGGCGACAAATATGGTGGGAATGCCCAGTTTGGCGGCAATACGAGAAGCCCAGTACTGTGAAAAATCCAATGAAATCCTTCCCAACAAGGCTTTGAATGGCTTCTCCCACTCCTCCATGGCTTTCATAAGTAGCTCAAATGATTTCATTCAATAGATTGTTGTATTGTCTAGTGTTGTCTGATATGTATTCTGAAACTAGACATTCTTCATCCTGATTGATTTTCCACTTCTCTGCTATCTAAATGAGAGCAGCCATTTTACTCAATATTCATTACCAAAAAGAGTATATGTCCCAGAAACAATCTTAACATGAATGATATGACCATCCCACTGCTCAGATATATATCTTTCTACAACAAATTGCTACCATTCTCCCTGCCTCTGCAAATATCTCTCTACAACGGATTGCTACCATTCTCCCTGCCTCTGCAAAAATCGGGGATTTGGAAGAGGGTATGGACATCCATAAAGCATAAAGGATAAAGGAATTTTTTCAGTTGTAGTAATTGTGACTGCACTGGAACCATCATGGAGACATACAACTATAGAGATGTGCATTTGTAGACCCTTTCTACACTTGCATCGTTTAATGCCCTAAAATACTAAGCAAACTTTAGCATTACCCAAAAATTGATTCAGCTACCAACGCTTTGCATGAATAGCCCATTGGGATAACTATTTGCTTGTTGGCGAGCATATACGGTTGTCCATTAACCAAAGCACAATCACAAATCTTCGTCCTTAGCAAAGGTATCTATTAGCTTTATAATTAATTTGGATATAATTGTGAAGAAGCCTTTGCCTTTACATTCAGACTTTTTTTTTTTTTTTAATTAATGTAATTAGCTTTATTCTTTCTCAATCTGATTTATGTTCTCATTACTGTACCAGGTTGTTTGTGACAAATAGTACCATATGTGAGGATTTTGTATCTTTTAATATGTTTTTGTACTTGAATGCATATGTATCAATTTAAGGATCAGACTTTACTGATACTTGCAATGACCCATGCTTCATATTCGTTTGCCAACAATGGGGCTTTGAATGTTCTTGGGTATAATATCATTCAAGCTGCTATTTCTCTTCATTATGTGTTGAACGATTCTGCCATGGGAAGTGGAGATTTACATTCTAAGATATCCGAGCTCTCCAATTGCACAGCTCTGTCAAAAGATGCTTTTGATTTACAACTCCATGATTTGATTAGAGTGGGACCCAAAATCAATCCTAAGCAGCAAAGCATTTTATGTGGTTGCTACCGTGCTCTGTTTGGAGCCACTGGTGCTGATGCTAACCTTGATGTTGCAAAAGATAAATTTTTGGGAAGGCATAAATGGAATGCCGCAAACATCATGCAGAAGCATCTTACACAAGGAGGCCTTCATTTGGAATTTCTCTGAACTGTTGAATAATTCCTCTATCATAAATGAAGTTTTTTTTTCAGGTGGGCATATGTACATAGATACTTAGTCAGCAAAGAAATTCTATTGAGTGGATTAAAAACTCTATGCAATGTTCTTTTGTGGGTGGGCAGGTGTACATGGATGCTTACTGAGTAGTGAAGTTTTCTTGAGTATATTAAGCACATTTTCTATTTGCTGATCTTTGCAGTTAATTAATACGCATAGTACTCGGAAAGTGATTTTAGTATGCAAATGCAATTACTAGCAAGTGAGTTTGATGGAAATTGTTTTTGCATATTTATGGGAGATGAATGCATCGAGTTTTTTTATCTATTTGATAGACTGGGTATATGCCAAGTGTAGCAAGAATAAGTATACTTTTACAGGATGGGATGTACTTAGATAAAGTAGCTGATAATTCAATATATCTGTAGTGCGTGGTTTTTGCTGTTACTAACAGAGGCAACTGTTTTGACTTGGGTAAAGTAGCTGATAATCAAACAAGTTATCTGTAGTGTATGGTTCTGTACTGTCACAAGCAGAAGCAATAATTTTACATGAAGATTGAGGACAACATTCATTCTTTTGAGTATTTAAAATTAACAAATAACAATATTGAAACCTAAAACTATTAAAAATAAAAGAATATTATTTTAATTTGTACTTATTTTGAATGGATGGTTTGTGTTAAGCATGAACCAACCCATCAAAGAATGAGATGCCATTCGTCCAACGAGAAACAAAAACTAAAATAAAACATTCTAGTGGCTAAAGCAGTAATTCATCTTTTATTTTTTAATGTATTTCAAGTAAAAATTGAATTGTTTTCACATGTTCTGTAGATGCGATGAGGGGGTATTCCGTTCGATTGATCATCAAGGTTGGGGACTAATGGTGGAAGGAAGACTCACTCCCACACTCACAATTTAAAAAATATACAAAAATATTTTGGATCCTTATCTCACTCTACCTCTCTATATATCTCACTTACCCTTGAGGGTCTCTCTCTATCTCTCTATCTGGCTTACTCCTCTCTTCCTCTCTCCCCTCTATCTCTAGACATGTCTCCCAAGATC
Organism: Sequoia sempervirens; assembly: GCA_007258455.2. NCBI lineage: Eukaryota > Viridiplantae > Streptophyta > Pinopsida > Cupressales > Cupressaceae > Sequoia > Sequoia sempervirens. The sequence continues at coordinate 47,347,948 of VDFB02000363.1, read as the reverse complement.
TCTACCTATCCATCTCTCTCTCCCTCTTCCACTCCCTCTCCCTCTTTTGAGACCTCTATATCTATCTTCTTTCACCTTTGTATTTATCCATATTTCTTCTTCCACCCTGCCACCCCTCTCCATATCCCTCTTTATCTTTCTATCTATCCCTCTCCATTTCTCCATCCACCTCCCTTTTTGTCTTCCATCTCTATCTATCCCTCTCTCCTCTATCTCTCCTCTCTATTTATCTCTACATCTCCATCTCCATCTCCATCTTCCTCTCTATCTCTACCTCCTTACCCCTCTTTGTATCTTCCCTCCTCTCTCCCTATTGCAAACATAACATGAGCTTGTTAGTAATGGAGTCTAATTATCTTCCTGATTTAGAGGGTTTCTTTAGTCTTGTTTGGATCCTTGTAAGTGGATGCATGGTTTATTTGAAGCTATCATTTCTTTATTGATATCTTTTTAAACAAACAACATAATTTTCTAAATGGCCTACCAATTGATTTCATGTATTGCACAAATGTATGAAAAAATAGACCTAATTTTTTCTTAATTGAACTTTACCCATTGCACCCAAGGTGCAATTGCTAGTGGCTATTTTAATTGGTTTTTTTTTAGGTAGAGTCTTGTTGAAAGCATGCTTCAAGACCGGGTCGGTAAAGCCTGGCCTTGTGGATAATTGAAAAGAAAAAATTAGTAAAAGTGGCCCCGCTTTCTGTGGCTCTCACTCAATACAGAAGTTTTGTACTCGCACTCATTGAATACGACAAAAATGTCAACATTTCTCGCGGGATAAAAAATCTAATAAAACTTGGCTGTCAACGAACGTGACAAAAACTTGACCTGACTGGGGGGGAAATAATTTAATAAAAGTGGGTCCGCTGGCTGTGAATTGAATTTTACTATTTAGAAGTATGCATTATCAGTTGGTAACATATGTGAAGTGAGGAATCTCTAACATATAGCTTGACTAGGCTTTATCTAAAGAGAATTGTCGAGCACCCGAGTGTGTAATAGGAGTTCAAGTTCTGTATAGCTATTTCGCTTCAATCCTCTCTGCCATACTTTTCTGTTGCAACTCTTCACATGGAAGAATACATGCCTCCCACAACTAAAATTCCTTTCCAAAGAAATAAGGAATATCATGTGTTTCTGAGTTTCAGGGGAAAAGATGTGAGAAATACTCTGGTTGATCATCTCTATCAAGCTCTCACTGCTGCTGGACTGCATGTGTATAAGGACGACGACAAATTGGAAAAGGGAGAGATAATCGGGTTGAGCTTGGAAAGAGCAATCGAGAGCAGTGCCATACGCATTCCTATATTTTCAAAAGGTTATGCAGACTCTGTCTGGTGTCTCAAGGAGGCCGCCACAATGGTGAACACCCAGGGTTTGATCATTCCCCTTTTCTATGACGTGGATCCAACTCACGTTAGATATCCTCAAGGAAACTCCAGTCCGTACAAGCAAGCATTTCAAAAACATTATAGCCATTCAGATCAATGCCATAGAGAAGACATTGAGTGGTGGAAATATGCTCTTCAAAAGATCTGTCCATGTCTAAGACTTTATGGGCATTCGGTTCGATACCAAAGAGAAGAGATCGATGGATGGAAGAATGCCCTTAAAGAGATATGTTCTTGCTCAGGCTGGTCCATCAATACAAGTGGAGGGTAAGTAACAGACCTCATTTTCTCTCTCTCTCTGCTTGCTTTTCTATATTGGGTGACATGTATGCTTCTATTCAGCCTAGCCATGATTTAAGCATAGGGTTTTATGGGGAATCTCTTCTTAAAATAAAAACAAATGAATTTATACGTGTTACTCTTTTTGTCATTAATATTTTAGAAGGAAAACTAGTGAAAGTTACTTAAAAAAATAATTAAAAAAAAAAAAAATTATGACAATAAAGAGAATCAATTTTTTATAATTAATTAAAATCAAATTTAATTCAATCGTATCTTAACAAAAAAAAATGTTTATTATAAAAAAAAATGTTTATTATCTTCTTTTTTATTTATTTAAGAGGGATAAGTGTTTGTGATCGAGAGTTATGATCTATGAGGTCACATACAAGGACCTCATCCCAATATAAATTTTCAACAATTACACCCCTTAACATCACACCATGTCACTATTGACTATTATATCTCTAAAAAAAATTATTAGAACAAAATATTTTTCTTATGAAATAAAAATTTAATACACAAAAGCTCTTATACTTTCAATATAATTTTAAGTTGAGAAATGGTCTAAAATCTTCTCACAATTTTTATTTTTAAAGGATAGTTTCTAAATATATATATATAATTTTTTATATTTCATTTAAACTATTTTTATTTTTATTTAATAAAATTAAAAACTATGTTATTAATTGATTAATTTATAAATTTATTTTTGCACACGTAAAAAATATAATTTTAATTTTAAAATTTTATTTAAACAAGTATTTAGTGATTATAAAATTCATGAATATGCATATGTATATATATACTTTCACTTTTCAAATATAACTATTTAGTTTATTTGTTTTTTATATATAGAAATGTCAAAAATGATAATTTTATTTCTACATCTTTAAAATAACTAGGTAGTTTAATTTTTTTATATATATAGAAATATAAAAAATCATGATTTTATTTCTACCTGTTTTTAATGGTTTAGGTAATCCTTAACACAAATAAAGTTTTCTTCTTACATTAAATTTTTAGTTTAAAATAATTAAGAAATGATAAAATAATAGTTTAGGAAAATAAAACATTGAGATATGAAATATGATGTTGAAATAAATGCTAAAGAGATTAAAATAAATAAGATATTTAGGTGAAATTGTGATGTAAATTAGTTGTTATAAATATTAAAAAGTAATTTGCTTAGGTGCAAAAAAAATAAAATAGCGAAGCTTAGATGAATGCATTTTATTTATCACAATAAGTTATATTCACAACTACAAAAGTGTGGACCATTATATTAATCTAATATCTTTCAAATTTTGAGTGCTCTCCTTCAATTTTCTTTGACTATCCATGTCTACTCTTGCATAAAAATTAGTTGGTTTGGTAGTGGTTGTGAATCCCTTTGGTCAAACCCTATAAGGATATCAAGTCAACGATTTTGAAAAATATTGTGAACATTTAGGCATGAGTGTGTGAATGCTCATTTAGACTCGTTAAGGGTTACTAGACCAAGTTCTTCTCCCGAGTGATACTTTCCCTCTCTTATGGAAGTTCAAACCTGTTCTTGCACTCAACTTAGCACATCATAACAATAGTTAGTTGAGACACAACATAATCATATGCATCATACATTTCATAGTTAGAATCATTATAAAATGTCAAACTGCATCAATCATTCACTCATCATATTTCCATTCAAGACTCATATAACATATTCATATAAAGATTCATAAAACACATTCATGTAAAGATTCATAAAACATATTCATTTATTTAAGTAATTTAACTAACAAGATAATAGTAAATAGGTAATATTATTCAAGTTGTAACAACTAGTGAGGTTTAGATATCCATTTCAATTAGATTTCTTCGCAAGCAATGATTTATTAATTGAAATAAATTGATTACGGAGGTCTGGTTTCCATTTGAATCATTTCGTTAAGAATTTATCAAAACATCTAGTTGACTTGCAATTTCCCACTAGGCATTGTAATTATTTCATCGTGACCCTCATGAGGATATCCTCCCTCCATTTAAACTTGACCTTTATAAACGTGTGTAATTGATCCAATTCTATTTCAAATTCTCATGCTTGATTCTAAGATGATGTCAACATCATGTCTTAATAACATTATACATTTGCCCCAGGCCTAGAACTTGACAGCCACCCCTACCAGTCATAAAAAAATTTGTGACATTTTGATCATTTAAATACCTTTCATTTGGCATTTTATGATTTTTTTTTTTTTGTCAAAAGATATTTAATTTATGATTTTTTTATAGAAAATCTTCTATATTAAAACATTATTACTGGTTTAATTTATTAATTTCATATGTATAATTGTAAATATCATAAAAAACATTACAGATCCATCATTTTTTTATTTTTTTTTGAGTTAATATATTTTACTTTACAAATTGATTTTATTTTTCATATACATTTTAAATTCAATTATCTAAAAATACATTTAAATATCAATTTCAAACCTAGCAAGAAATAATTATATAAAATTAAAATTAATTTAATTTTTTAATCCATCTATCTAAAATCATATTTTTATGTCAATTTCAAATTTAGCAAGAAATAATTATATAAAATTAAAAATAGTTCAACCCTAAAATTTGTCTATCTAAAAATCATGTTTAAACATCAATTTAAAAGAAATAATTATATAAAATTAAAAATAATTTAATCCTTAAATTCATCTATCTCAAAACATATTTAAATATCAATTTCAAATCTATCTAAATATAATTATATAAAATAAAAAATAAACTTAATCCTTAATAAAACTTTATTTTATTTTTGAGGAAATATATTTTTATTATGTAAGACAAGTATTAATAATATTATATTTTGTTTAAATGTTAATGTAATATGATTGAATACTCCATATTAACATAATTACATATACAAGAAGAAAATTTAACATTTATTTATTTAATCAATGAATTGTTTCTCCGTAAGTTGAAAGCATGCTCTTATACTCTACCATCTCTATCTCTCTCACCCTAGTACTTTTTACTTCTAATTCTTTGTTTGTTTTCATTTAAGTCCTTCCTTTTTTTTTTTTTGGGAAATCCAACTCATTTGGACTCGCTGTAAAGGGATTATTAAAGGATAATAAAAGCCCGAAGCAAAAAGAAGACACCCATTTGAACCCGACATTTCCGAAACATTGACAAGGAAAGATGCACTTCCCATTTCAACCTCCGCAAATAAAATTCCCTCCTACGCATTAAATATTCACCTGCTCTCATCAGACACTGAATGCACCCCTTTTTTGGGATTTTCATTCATTTTAAATGATTTTTTTTCAACATCTCATCACAAAACATTTTGAGCATCTGAGAACATTCATTTGTAAGGTAAAATTTGAACAAGTGACTTAGTGGAGAACGAGGAGAAAAGGATATTGAGCATGTTGCTGAAGCAAAGTGAAAGCACCATCCGAATTAAGCACATTTTTGACAATTAGGTCTGGTTTCCGTGAATTTAGGTACGTACCCTGCAACACTACGATTTAAATTCTTTACAATTTCTACTGTAAATTCATGATACAAGCAAGGATTCGGTGATGGTCATAATTGCGAAGGTGAAAATATAAAAACCTAAGATGACATAACCTCGAAAATTAGAAAATTTGTAGTTAACAAACAATTGAGGACCCAGTAGTCGTGCACCCTAACTTCGCGCTTCTAATTATCCTACATCGAAATTTCAAATCACTCCCAATTTTTTACAGCAGCTTACTTGGCAAGTTCTCTGCTTATAACTAAGGTTTCAGGACCACATCATCAAATATGATGCCACATCAACATGCGTTTTTGTCAAGGTGTCCAAAAAGGCCCCAAAAAAAAGTGAGACCAATTCTCGTGCATTACATCATGAGTAGTTGAGCGCTGATGTGGTATCACATGATTGGTTGCTTTGTAGATCAAAAGCATACATTTTGTTTAATTATGGGTAGTCAAATCACAACTATTGGACATTATATAAACGACTATTGGGTATTATATTCACGATTGGGTGCACGACTATTGGACCCCGCACGACTATTGGGCCCTCTCCCCTAGTATAAATGAATTTACAACCTCCGTCCACAAAATTGATTACATAGGTTTTTCATGTGTCATGTAGAATAAATAAGAGCTAAGGAAATGACATACGAGTTCGAAGGGCTATCCTTAACATCTCAGATTACTCACATATGGAGATTTATCTGACACAAACTTAGGTCACACAAGTCTAGATCACTTCCATAGAAGGATGACCATCAAACATCCTATGGTTTGGGCAAAAATAATTGTTTTGAATGGATTATATATGACTACAACATTTTTGGTAGCCATGGAATGCTCGGATTTGGTACTAGGTGCATAAAGAATTATGACAGAAACACAAGGCAAGTGGCTACTGGTGGAATAATCTTCACATGCTTAAGTATCGAGGGCATCATGAGCACCCTTAATATCCATTTTTATCCAAAGGTTACTAAAATTAAGAAGGAAGTGGCTAAGAAAGAATTCAGCGAGGCAGAAGAAAGATGTTGGCGATTGATAAACATGAAATGGATGATAACACCAAAGAAGTGTAAGTAGTTTGCAAGAGAATCTTATGTCATAGATATGTGTAAGAGCATTTAATGACATTGTAGAATTTGTAAGAGATGTTATAGTATTTCTATGATAAACATAAGAACATGTGGAAGGGGAGTTACATTGTTAACTTGACTTGTTGACCTATATATGATGCGTTATAGAGCATATTTAAATGGAGTTAATGAAGCCAAAATGGAGTTGATCATCTTAGAAAGTGGGCTATGATAGCTTATGCCAATGTAAAATGATCTTCAAAAAATAACTAGTGGACTTCTTGAAATATGATATTAGAAGTTGGGCCCTTGATTTGGGCATCGTTTTTGGTTCATGGGATTGGCCCATGGTTTTGGTGAACCATAAATGGTTTGTGGTTTGCTCTCCTATTAATTTAGTGCTTGAGATTTTGGTTTCATAGTGTATTTGTAGGTATTGTTATTTTGTCAAAAACTCTTCAAATTGTATGTTAGTATAATCTATTTTGAAGGCTTGAGTCTTTAGTGGTATTGTATGTAATGTCCCCTTTTTGGATAACCCTAAATCTCGCCCTAGAATCACAAATATAATGTAGTCAGGGTTTTTAACTCACCAATTAAATGCCTTAAGCCAAATAAATCTTGGTTTAGATCCTGCAATTAGGTTAGATGCCATTGGAATATACTTCATATGATCAACATTAATGACTTATCTATTTAAATCATGTAGATACACAACTATTTCAAAACTATCTATACATTATCCATAATGCATAGTGGAAGTCTTAGTCATAATAGGATTTGGATGAGGAACACGATAGCTCTGCTCAAAGCTATCCATACCAAGCCCAAGAGCGCAAGCGTCCCAAACGACCCACCCCTTGGCCCAAGTGGCAGGAATGTCCAATCTAAGACAATCCCACCCTTGGGGTGGCGTACTTGGCGGATAAACTTGTATTTGCTTTCCCTATCCATGCTGTCTTATCCACCGCTCTTCTGATTGAAACTCCTTGAATCCATCCTAACAACCAGTCATTGTTTGGCTTGATAGGAAAGCCTTGAAAGGGGTGCTTGTAAACTACTCAACCCATCTAAAGCCCAAGAGCACGAGCGTCCAAACTAAGACAACCCACCCCTTGGCCCCAAGTGGCAAGAACGTCCAGACTGAGACAATTCCACTCTTGGAGTGGCCTACTTAGCATGGGAGAGCCCGTAAACTGCATCTCCCTAACTTGCTTCCTTCAACCTTACGTTTGATTGTATATATATATATATTCATATTAAAGAACCATAATTACTGATAAGGCTCAATAATTGCTGCAAGCATCATTATTGCATATATATATATAATTATATTCAACTTACTTCCCTTATTGATTTATCATTTGTCTTCATTTATCTCTTCTTGAGCCAACTTCTTCTTCCCACATATTTCTTCTTCCAAATCTGAGTATATCATATTAATGTATCTGCTGCTATGCTCAGGAAATACTCCTCTTATTTCTGTCCTTATTTGCTGTATCATATATCTGTATTTAAATCTCATTCTATTCCTTCTCCCCTACTTCACACAATTCTTATTTCTTTTTATATCTTTAAGCTTTGATGAAGAGTGGTATCCTTTTTAAAAGTCATTTCTTTTAGTTAAAAACTATTCGCTGTCTTTTTCTTTTTCCTTAATCGTTGCCTTTACCTCTTCTTAATCACTGCTTTCAGAACATATTAATTACTGCTCCTTAATCATTAGTCGCTGCTCCTTGTAGGAATCACTACTTATTTAGGCATTCACATCTTTAATTGGGCGATTAACACACACATTAATATATGCGTCTTTGTCTTATGTGCCAAGGTATGGTCGGCCAAGATTAACTCCATTTTGCTAAAAGACATTAATTAAAATGGAGTCGGCCAGTATTTACAATATAGTTAATATAAATCTCATAATCAACGCTACTACAAGTCTAAGTCGGCCATCTTTGGAATGTAGGGAAATAAGCAGATCATTACATTGTAACCATTGGAGTTATTGAACATACAATTAGTTCAAGCAATGGAGGTTAGTTTTTCCCTAAAAGTCCATTTTCCTATGATATGTTATTGTGTAATGGTTTCATTGTGTCTATTTTCTTTTCTACAAATTGTTTGATCACATTTCTTATACACTTCTTTCATAGATTAGTGTAGGAAGTGTTTATGTTATCTTAGATTTATTTCATTAACAACCACAAGAACAAAATGACACTGATATACCTTACAAAAAACATTTTATAAAAAAAACTAGCCTCCAAAGTAGCAAACCAATGTACTTCCAATGAGCCTCGACATGGGGACCAACACCATGCTCTTTTGGAGGAAATTTGCTAGCATAACTCTACAAGTTAGATCTTGCACACAACCTTCACCCAAGCATCCAATATCTAGAAGAGCTCAAACAAAAAAATCAACAATGGCTTTAAGAAACCATGTGCCAAAACAATGAGCCCGAAAATGGCACCCAAAATCCATGACACTTCTAACACCCCTCCTCTATGACGGGTCAAACAAGTGAAATATAGACATGTCATAACCTATTCTACCACCCACCAAACTTGGGTGTCTCTTTTTGTTATTTTCTCCTAATAGCTAATATGTTTTATGGCATGTGTCATAGACTATCATAAACTTGGTCAAGATTTTAAGTCCGCTTTGTAACCCACTTCTTACATGCTCTTACATGTGTCATGAAATCACTTATGCATCTAACAATGTGATAGATACTTTTACACATCTTACATGACACAAGTGTTCATATAAATTCTTATACACATCATAAAAAACGATATGTATGGAAAAATGGCCAAGGCATAATGGGATGCTTTTTTTCCATGAGGGCACATAAAGTATTACAAAAAAGTTAAAGAATTCAAATATTAGGACTTGCAACGTGTATGAGAATTGATCCCAACCAATAGTAGCTTCAAAAATAAGGTTCTTCATGCTACTTCCGTGAAACAAAAAAATCATGGCTTCCCTTGCACCCACATGTGTAAATGGAAAACATGTTTTGCTTTTACATCTGGCACAAATTTTGTTGTTGTTGTTGGGTGGAGATAGATAGCATCAAGATCCTTGTTGATTGGCTTGTGGGATTTCTTGGCTTCTATAGATGTAAATTGTACTTTCCATGAATGGGACTTTATGTTGGAGTGGTTATTAAATTTGTGTTTGTCACACCATTTACCTATCTCGGATGATTTGGTATTGCTGGAAGAAGACATCTTCTTTGGCCTAAGAGATTTGTTATGTTTTCCCTTTGATCTTGACTCCTCAATGATAATCATGTAGGCTGTAGCGGTAGACTTCTCCCATTATCTTGACCTTGACTAGCATAAATTTGTACTCAATGAATGAGAATGAGTTTCTATGATACTCAATTAAGTGTGCCCAACTTTGCACAAAGGTCATAGAAGGCATCAATGTAGGTGCTGATTAATTGGTCAATTCTGTTGATTTTAAATGATCAGATTTAGTGCACAGAAAAAGATTCAAAATCAGACAAATAACACAGCATATATCCTGGGAAAACCCTCCTCTTTGAGGGAGAAAAACCCAGCAACAAAGATCTCTCTTATATTGATTCAACAGAAGCAATAATTCACTTTACAATGAGGCCGAACACAAGGCCAATAACCAGCATTTACTCTAAATGCAATGACAGATGGTAATCTGCTCTTAGATTCGCAATCTGCTCTTCATTGTAATCTGCAATTAGAGGGATTCGCAATCTGCTCTTCATGAGTTCGCACTTCTCTGTATCCTTAACACAGTCCGCACTTTGATCACCAATGAAGAGATAACTGGAACACAGTCCGCACTTTGATCACCAATGAAGAGATCACTGCTAACATAGATCTGATTGCTCTTAATGTAATTCGCATTTGCCCTTCACTGTAATCTGATTGCTTGTTGATCTGAAACTTGTATTCACACCTGATGATAAGTTCGCACTATAAAACTTAGTGGATAATGTTTACACTGTAATATCTTGAATCTGCACCTTGAAGATCTATTCGCCCTTGATGTACTCGCTCAGATGAGTTCGCACTTTGCAGATCCGTCCTTGATATATACGCCCAGATATGAACAACCGAACTTAGCTGATCTATATCTTTTAATGGACGAAGCAGAAGTATATATATATGACTTTAGAAAGATCGCATCTCTTCTTTATCATAAGGTCGGCCAAAGACAATTACAATTCAATGATGTCGGCCTTAACATAATCATGAACAACATAAGATAGGTCGGCCTTAAAGAATGACCATGCATTTAAATCTTCTTATGTCGGCTTAAGAGAAAAACAAGAAGAATGTCGGCCTAGATAAATGAATGCCTCTTCACAAGAGGTCGGCCTCAAATCATGACAATAGGTATAACTTGAATAGCCAACGGCTATCATTCAAGTTTATGTCTACGAAGGGTCCTCAGCTGGAAGGAGCTACCGAAGCTGCTATCATTAACACTCCCTCTCAGCTAGGGAGAGAACTTCCAGCTGCAACAAATCACCTCCATATGAAGTACATCTGCCTCCGTTGCCTGCAATCAGATATAAAGAGAGATATATCACCTCAATGTGATATCAACCATCACATGGTTAAGTACTAGTGTTCATCACTTGCGTGATGGTGTCACCTCAACGTGACTTTCACCATGGCTCTCCCAGAGGGTGAAACACAAGTATAGAAAGATCATCACGGACTCTCTCACGTGATGTTGTCATGGAGTCACACACATGACATCCACCATGACTCATCTCAGAGGGTGGAAACGAGGGCTTTCACCTCAAGTTCTTCTGTCACAGAAGAAGATGCAATAGTAGGTACAAGTGTTCATCACATGCGTGATGTTGTCACCTCAAGTGACTTTCACCATGACTCTCTCAGAGGGTGAAACACAAGTACAAGATATGTCATGGAGTCGCACACATGACATCCACCATGACTCTCTCAGAGAGTGGAAATGAGGGCTTTCACCTCAAATTCTTCCGTCATAGAAGAAAGTGCATTAACAAGGGATTTCACCTCGAACTTCTCTCACAGAGAAGAACTCATTAAGCAAGGCTCACTGATACTGAGACTCATACTCAGTCAAGGCTGGATTCTCCACCATACCAAGCTTGTCTCGAAGGTACACGATCTTTACCCTGGCGAGAGGCTTGGTGAGAATATCTGCCGTCGCTCATCAGTGCTAATGTACCTCAACTATACAGCCTTCTGCAGTACCATATCTCTGATATAGTGGTACTTGATCTCAACATGCTTGGTTCTGTCATGAAACACAAGATTGACAGAAAGCTTCACGCAACTCTGATTATCACAATGAATAATGGTAGGCTCCATTGATTGTCCAAACAATCCTGCAAGGAGCTTACGAAGCCACACTGCTTCTCAAGTTGCCATGTAAGCTGCAATATACTCGGCCTCTACTGTACTCAATGCTGCAGAAGAGTGCTTCCTGCTACATCATAGCAGAACCCAAACTGAAGCAACAGCCAGAGGTGCTCTTCTGATCTGTGACACAACCTGCCCAATCAGAATCAATGAAACCAAGTAACTCCAAGTCTGCATCTGAAGTATACTTCAACCCATATCCAACTATGCCACGCAAGTATCTCAGGATATGTTTAGCTACAACAAGATGTATCTGCCTCGGAGCACACATAACCTGGCTAAGTGCTCTCACTGCATAGCAACTATTAGGTCTAGTGACAACTAGTTACATCAAGGATCCAATCAACTGTCTGTACAACATAGGATCCACCAAATCTGAACTAGCTGCAACAAGATTACCATCTTCTTCAGGCTCAGTGGGCTCCCTCTAAATCTTTAGGCACTTGCATCAACCTTCTGACCTCTTCGTCCAAGATAATGTTTACACTGTAATATCTTGAATCTGCACCTTGAAGATCTATTCGCCCTTGATGTACTCGCTCAGATGAGTTCGCACTTTGCAGATCCGTCCTTGATATATACGCCCAGATATGAACAACCGAACTTAGCTGATCTATATCTTTTAATGGACGAAGCAGAAGTATATATATATGACTTTAGAAAGATCGCATCTCTTCTTTATCATAAGGTCGGCCAAAGACAATTACAATTCAATGATGTCGGCCTTAACATAATCATGAACAACATAAGATAGGTCGGCCTTAAAGAATGACCATGCATTTAAATCTTCTTATGTCGGCTTAAGAGAAAAACAAGAAGAATGTCGGCCTAGATAAATGAATGCCTCTTCACAAGAGGTCGGCCTCAAATCATGACAATAGGTATAACTTGAATAGCCAACGGCTATCATTCAAGTTTATGTCTACGAAGGGTCCTCAGCTGGAAGGAGCTACCGAAGCTGCTATCATTAACAAATTCATTGGCCCAATTGTTGGAATTGAATATAGTAGTCATAATAGTCATGCTTGGGATAGTATTCATCCTTAAACGCTTCTAAGAAACTTTCTTATGTGGGCTCAAATTTTCCTCCTATCTACTCTTCATCCCAAAACATGGGTTTTCCATGACTTCTTGATGAGTGAAGAGACTTTTAAAAGCACAATCTTAATATTTCTTCATCAAAAAGGGAATTCAAAGAAAAATATGACTTGAACCAATTCAACTTGTTGTCGACAACATCTACATCTAAAATCACTTGGAAACTTGGCCAACAAAAGCTTTTATGATGATTGTATTGATGGAATCACCCCTTAAAGGACTTCTACAAACTGCTAGAGTAGAAAGATTTGTTATGCTTGAAGAGTACTTGTAATGTCATCGTTGTTCATTGTGTGGACTATGTCCTACTTATCTACAATCCAAATGCATTGATAACAACTTTGAAGGTAATCATGTGGATCTCATGGTTTCACATTGGTGGTAAGAAAAATTGTCACAACGATTATGTCTCAAAAAATGACCCTCTTTGGCCGAAGAGTAGTGATAGTCATTCCAACAGTTGGAGAGATCACTATGGAATAGCAATCTTCCTCTGCATTTGAGAGGGGAAGCTCCCTCGTATGATCAAATTTGAGGCTTTTGTGGTATCTTAACTAGAAATACTAAAGGTAAAAAGGGAGAAACTAAATGGAAATGACTTACAGAAACCCCAGTTGTAGACATATGAACTAAGTTGCCGGTTCGGGTACGGGTTCAGATACGGGTACAGATGTGGGTACATTGGTAAGGCAAATTTTTTTTCTTGGGTACGAGTACGGGAATATATATATATATATATATATATATATATATATATATTATAAACATAATGCCATAGACTCATAAGCATGTTCAAAATTATAAATTTAATTATAAGAACAACGATATTCATTAGACATAAATGATAATTGATAAATTATAGTCTATTAACTAATTAAACATAATTGCCAATAAATAGAATATTGAAATACTATTTACTATTTACATTCAGTATCGAAATAATTTGCTCTCGTATTCAGTATCTAACAATTAGGAATGTTTCTTGAGGTGACAGGATTTTCCTATGTAAAAAAATTCTCTGGATATTTGTGACAGCAGGGGTATATGGGCCAGGGGTCATCAATATATATTATTATATTAAAGAGACATGAAAAAATATACAAAATTTATGGTTGATCCAGATCACAAGGGTATCCTACAGACAAAACTATAAATTTTTAAGGAGTCTAGACTTGTTGTATACAGAAGCTATGTTGAGCAAGATTCTGAAATCATAAACAACTTTAAGATAGTGACACTAAGAAATAATATAACTAGAACAAAATATTCTATTTATTTGTGTTTTCCATACATGGCATGTTCACAAGGATAATGGATGGTTGTAAGTTTGTAACAATGTCTATCTTGTAATATCTGATGATTATCATTTATCTGGATAAGTACACATAATTATATGACACTGTGGAAGGTTGAGAATTGTTATATAGATGAAACAATTGTTCTTCTATCACCAACTCTTCACCTTCTGACAGTTACACTGAGCCACATCAATATGTAACAGTAAATTTTAGTAGTGACAAACCTACCCTGCAGTATCCAAGTGGGAGCTACTTCTCAACCTAGCAAGGAATTCCTATTTGCAAATTATAAATAATTTAGTATTTAGTATTTCCATTTTTTGCAAATTACTTTTTAGGGTTTTGTTTTCTGTTTTTAAAGTGAGTTTCTGCCTTTTTAGGCGCTGGTTGATGTGGGTCCGCCTGGGTCCTTCTTGGTTCGCCCTGGGTTCGACCAGGGTTCTTCCCTGGCCACCCGGGTTCTCTGTGGGTAGAGAATCCGGGTGGCCAGGGAAGAATCTGATCGAACCCAGGGCGAACCAGAACCATATCAAGAACCCAGACGTATTTTGCAGGGTATGGGGGCCTATATGAGAGAACCCAGTAACTTAGCATGCAAATACCAATTGGGATTTCACAGACTTGCATAAACATAAATGAGATTCATCACAAAACCAGAATATGCATTGTAAGATTTATATGATGAAAGGAAAAATTATTATGTATGCTGCTGTAACAACACTGAAAAAAAGATATGCACACTCACACACTATGTGATGACCTATGTCAATGCACTCAAACTGAAATACCAAGATTATGATTGCATTTATTTGTACATGTTGTATAGATTGTAAGTGCTCCAACAAATAACCAATGGCTTCCATGATGGCACAGAGAGATTACCAATCTAACATACGAGAAATCAATAATGATAACTCAAAAAAGCATCTAGAACATATGAACCAAATGCAATCTTTATTATCTTTGTGAAATTATACAAGTTCAAAAAAAGCTCTGTACAGTCTGAAAACCAGAATTTCTATTGTCTTTTTCTCTCTTAGTTTTTCTCTAAAACAACCAAAGAATTGAAAGAAAATTAGAACCCGTTTACATTCGAAAACAGTACCTTTATAGTCTCCCGGACCATAATTGACTAGTAACTGATTTGTAACTATCACTTTTGAGGATTTTACAAAATGTTTAAAATATTATAAAGTCCTTTTTTATGAGTGTAAATTTCCAACTTATTAAAAGAAATGATTTAAAAGAACGATACAACTGAATTTATAATAAAGAGATGAGTCTTTTCTGTGAATTTGATTGGCCTGTATGGTTGTCATGGTATTCTGTTGAACACTTTTCAGATGTTGACTGTAGGTGTTCATTCGTAGTTCCCAGTCATTGAATCGTCTTTCTCTTCAAGTTTCTTTGCTGCCATTTGCACAATTTCATGCATCTCTCTGTATTAAACTGTACCATCTAGAGGCTTGTGACTTAAAAAAATGTGAAAGCAATGAATATCTACTCTTTGAGTATCCTTTAGCATAACTTCGATTTAGCTGTGTCATATATCCATTCTTAAGAATTGTTGACCTTTCATATTTGAGTGCATATTCAACAAGGGTTGAGGTGCAGCTGCAGTCCCTGCCTAAAGAAATGTTGCCAGTGGTTGATCAAAAGAAAAAATCATGCCATTGCTTATTTAAGAAATAGAACATTGATGGGATTGATAAAATAAAATTAGCATTTGTACTTTTTTAAACAGATTTAAGACACATCATGATACCTGTACAATTAAACATCTTGAGATTACACAGCTTGTTGAGCATTGGGCACATGGCAGAAACTTGGCAATCACCATCTCCACAAACAAAATGGTAGTTCTAGGCCTCTCCAAAGCATTGCAATTTCTGAAACACAAACTATGGGGCAATAAGTACAAAAGTAATTCAACAAAGCAACCACTCAGCAGTTAGATTACCAAACTTAAAAAATGCCAGTCACTCTTCATGTGCATGCATCGGATAAATTGAATATTTGGTTTTCATTGAAAACCCTCTGGCAGCCCAATCTTCTTGTGAGGCAACTAGCTCTGCATCAGTTGAATCCTGGCATTGTTCCCATGTGATTTTGTTCCCTGGGTATCAGAAAGGAAACTCTTCATATTACAGATCGCAGCATAAAAGTTTGACAACACTACATATTGTGAAACACTTTGTGGTTCCAACATAGAAAGACATTTTGCTGCACGTTTTGCTACTTCGGTATTGCCATGAATTCTGTAGAAACCAATCAATACCCTCCACATGCTTGCATTTGGTTCAAATGGTGTGTTGTCTATCAAGTGCTCTGCTTCATCCATGCACCCCAAGGATGTCAATTATGATCTTGCATAGTGACCTGCTCTTGGTGTGACTGAATAATGATGACTTATTGAACTAAAATAGTAATGGCCTTCATCAACTAGGCCTATATGGCCTATATGGCTACATGCAGAGAGAATGCCCATGAAATTAATTTCATTTGGTTTTAAGCCTACATGAAACATTTGATTAAACAATTTCAAACACTTTCATGACATACCCAATATAGCTCTGACACAACTGCTCATGCAATTTTGCTTGAACAATCAACTTCTGAACTTGGAATTTAACTATCAATCTAGGTGCCATTTTCATAAAATGTCTCTCTACACATTGAGTATTTTTTATTTTTACAAAATGAAGCCATTTCCTTGGTTTAACACCTCCAAACCTTGAGGTCTCCGGGTGTTACTGTGAAACCCACTTTAGGCTTGAGACCCATGGCATCATCTCTCAATTCCATATTCTTCACAATGCTATCCATGTATACCTCAGAGAAATCAGTGTCTTTTCTGTCCTAAAAAATGTTGACCTTGGGCTCAAAACAAAATGTCAATCTATGCACAAACCAGACAGATTTGGCTAGCTCCGAAAAGGCTTGGTAGAAAGCAGTTCTAGGATTCCCACCATTCAGAACATGATTCCTTTGATCCAAATTCACAAAAAATAACTCCTCCATCTTAGAATGAACAATATGAAGATACTTGCTACGACAGATCTTGCCAAAGACACAATCAGGTGAAATGCAGAGCAGATCAAAAGGATCACTGCATTTGATATCCTTGAATTGGGCTATGAATTCCTGCCTCTGATTTTCAGGATCTAGAACAGTAGGGATTGAATCACCCATATAGGAATGATCATTCTCAAACCCACCAAAATTCTTTGATAAACATAGGATTCAAAGGCATATTTCTTGTGAGCCCTCTTTGCATAGCCCCTACTAATCACATTTGCTTGAAAGTTCTTAAAGCATTTTCAAAAAATCCATTTTGTGTATATCCAGCAGTCATTGTGCTCTATGAGACCACATCTTTGTTGAGGTATTTTGTGAAACAGCTCCCGTGTGTTGTCTGTGCTTCCACATTTGCGTGCATTTCTACTAGAGCATTTGCGACAACAACATCTAACAAAATTCCTCTATCTGTTATGCTTTGATGGACGTTCAAACTTGGTTCAAAGTGCTCATTGTAGGTTCATCTTTTGATGGTTAAGATTCTAGATGTGAACTATGTTGACAAGTGGCATCCCATGAAACAACTTTGGAAAATGTGTGGGTCTATTGCATTAGAGTCTTAAGTATGGAATTGAGTGGATGCGAAGACGTTGACAACGCTACATGGCATGATCCTTAGTGTTGTGTGTATGTTTCATGACGCAAAGGGTTGTGCATGAGTTGGGTGATGACTTGTAAATGGCACGACATAGTTTCAAGCATTACAAACATGGCAGTGTGAGGAACTATGCACGGGATTGTGTATAGTGTTATTGATGTTTAGTTGCATGCATGATAGCATGTAGATCACAAATGGTTGATTTAGAGTTAGATTTGGAAGATAAGGTTATTTTCTAACTTCCACGTAAACTTCAACGAGTCAATGTATAAAGGATAGCTTACAAATCATAGTTCCAAAGATAAGGGAGAATCACAATTATCAAGCATTTAAAATGAGCATAATCACAATTATCGAAACTATCTACAAACAAGAAAGTAAAGGGAGTAAGGTAAGAGATTTTGACCAATAAGAAAGTTGTAGGACTTTGGTTAAGTGTATAAATATAAAGGGGCTCATAGCAAGTAGAAAATATTTTGTCTATGCATATAGGTACCAAAGGACCTTGACCATGTGCAAAAAATGAAGAGCTTTGACTATGTAGAAAAAAGTTCTAACTATGAAAAAGAAGAGGAAGAAGAAGACAATCCATTTGTAGACAATGATGAGGCTCTATCCAATACCAAGAAATGGTCATAATGTCATAAGTGTGTAAATGTAATTATAATATTATGAAGGAACCTCAATAATGATTTATGCTTTCCCTACAATTGGTTGCATGTGAAGGATGTAAGGAGAAAATAAGTTTTATTGTGTAGAGCACAAAAAATATGCAATAAATGTTAGTATAATTTCATGTGGCAATCAAATAAGATATGTCAAGTGGTAAGAAAGAGATAAGCATGTGAGCACATAAAATAAAGGTTTACACTTGATGATCACAATGTTTTCCTCAATGGTAAGACATCACTAGCTATAACCTATAGAATAACTCATGTAAGCACAAAAAATATGTCATGTAAGACATGGACATGTTAGTTTCAACATGTACAACGATCATAGATAAACATATCCACTAATACATGAGTGTGAAGGCATGTGAGATATGCAAGGGATAAGGTCACTAGGTGCAAAATGTATGGCAATGAATAGCACGTATAGGTGGAAAGGGGAGATATATAATGGGATAATGGGCTAAATAGTCAAGATAAAGAGACTAAAAAGAGACTAAAAACACTTGGAAATGTCACGTAACACTACACTATAATTTTTAGGAATTGAGATCCATTAGAAGTACAAACAATCAAAAGCCTTTAAAGTTACTAACTAAAGCCAACTAAGTGAAACTATCTAGATTGGAAGTCTTTAGTAGTAATTTAAAGAATGATTTCAAATAATCTTTACTTATAATTAGTTTGCACTTCTAAAATCTATTTAGAATAAATTGAACTTTGTTCCAACAAATCAAAATCCATTCTAAATAAGTTTGGGTTCATTCAAAATAAATAAAAGCAATCTTATTATTTTAAATAAAGTGAACTTAAACTATTTGTGTGGATGTAAAACTATGCAATAAAATTAACTCAATCCAAATAATCAAAGACTAATTCCCAATAAATTGGAAGTTAATCATATTATTTTGAATGTACTAAATTAAAATTACTTGTGGAGAATTATAAAATATATGATATTTAATTAAACTATTCCAATGCAAAATTAAATAATTCAATCCAAAAAAATTAGACACATTAAAAATAAATTGGACCAATCTTATTATTTTGAGATAATTTACATCCATAAACTAGACTTAAATTATTTGTGTAGATATAGAAAATATATGAAATTAAATTGACACATTTGAATGTGAAATTAAATTATTTCAAATAAATTGGACTTACTTAAATAAGTGGATCGACTTCAAAGAGTTTTGAATATAAAAAGAACTAATTTAAAATATATTGGTTCCATTCAATATAAATAGTTTGGACATATTTTTTAATATGATAAAAGAAGGTTCTATTAGGGCCCACACCCATAATCTAATTTTATATAATGAGAGTTTTATTGGAGCAATACTTAGCTCATGTTTAAAGATGAGAAAATGATACTTAAGATGAATGGATTAAAGATTCACCACAATGTTCAAATTTTAGGGTTTAATTAGACAAGTGTCTAAAAACATATAAATTAGTTGTGTTTTACTTTGGCTCAAATCTTCACTTGTAGACTTATCTTCGTAAAAAAATTGGACTATTGAAAATTTGTTTGTCTTAAAATCTTTTGGTATCTAAATATTAGAGATGGCTACTAGTGTTATAAACATCATTCAAGAATCTAATGCATTGTGAAGATCATGTTCTCCTTAGAGCTCTAGTTGGATTACTTCAATAACTTTGGAACAATGATTGAGGACAATAATAACAATTGCAATAGACCTATGGTGATGTTTGTTGATATAATGTTATGATAGTGCTATTATGATGTTCTGATAAATGCTCTTCAATGATTTTTAGATTGTACTTGATGATCTTAAATAAACAAATAAATGTCTTTCAATATAATAATATAACACACATATTAGCACAAACATAACCTAGGTCAAATCACAATAGGTAGTGAAAAGGTTAGCTCAAAAAAGTTGGTTAAGAGTCCAACAAGGGCTAAATTTCAATTTTGAATCTTAAAATTTGAATTATCAAATCTATGATGTGAGAATGACTTAGGTGAAGTCTACACTTTATATCTAAACCAAAGTGACAAATGAGAGTTAAAAATATGAATCAATCTCTAGAAATGAGTAATAATGAAATCTAAATATAATGATATTATGAACCAAATTCATATAAGAATATATTATTTATAGACTTGTTATTAAAATAAGAATAATTTAGAAAAATTGAAGGATTTTTCAGGGTGCAAGTTTGGTGGTTCTATAGATTTGGCAGAGAATTCTTAGCATGATTCACAAAACTGTTCAGGCTAGGTGTGATATGGACACTCCTCTTGATCCTATAGAGAGTATTCTCTTGTAGTGATTGGGGGTTGGTGATGGTGCTCCTTAGAAGGCTCACTATAGTGGTAGGAGGCCTACCAAAAGCAGAATTCATCGTGATGGCAGATGGTCCCTGCCTCTTGCTGAGGTTCTGAAGATTTGCTGAGGTTTTGAAGATAAACACTGATGGCTCCTCTAGAGGCAATCCTAGATTAGCTAGTGTTGGTGGGATCGGGAGGGACAGTTTTGGGGTTGTCATGTTCTTCTTTTCCATCTTTTAGGGGCACCGGACTAGCAATCTTATGGAGGCCCTATTTTGAAGGCTTTAGAAAAGGGATGTGCTCTTAGGTGGTGCAAGTTCATCTGTGAGACATACTCAAATTCTTGTTGACATGTTGAATAAGCGTGGTGTGGATAAGGTGAATTGGCAATTGGACTCCATAGTTCAGCAAATAATCCAACTTAGCAACTCTCTGGACTTGGTTTCTTTTGTCGACATTATGAGAGTGGAACAATGTTGCAAATTGTCAAGCTAATTGGGCTTATGAATTCAGGGATAATTGGAATGTTGGCAGTTGACAGTAGCTTCCCTTGGATTGTACTCATAAACTGAGGTTGTTGATTTAGGAGGATCTTAATAGCTCTTAAGAGGGTTGTTGTTAATTTTTTTCTAGATTCATTGCATGTTCTACTCCTTTACACTACAAAAACATGATAACCACATACATCAAAGCCTAAAACATAACCTACATATATTTTAAAAAATAAAATTATAAAAATAATTGTCAAAGTAAAAATAAATAAACTAATTCTAAAGTAAAGAAATTAAATAAATAAAAATAACCTTTTTAAACAACTTAAATAATTCTTAAACAGAAATTATTATATTAGTAAAACTAAATTAATTTAAATTGATTTAAAATAAAAAATCTTATATTTTAAAAAAATATTAAATAAATAAAAATGGTTATTCAATAAACAATATAAATGTAATAAATATTTTTTAAATAATTATAAAATAAAATAAAATAATGCTCAACTAAATAAAATAATTGAAAACTACAGTTTATTTATCAATTTTTTTTCACTAATATACAATAATATTTTATTATTTTCCATCCATTCCTTGGAACTCTTCGTATAACTAGAATGAGGATAATAATTGAACTGCACTCGTCGTTTGTGAACATTAATTTGCATTTTTTTAAAATTGTCATGGAATTATCATTTGCAGCTTCGAAGCGCAGCTAGTAAAGACGGTGGCGAATGATGTGATTAAGACATTCGACATAGTACCGTTAGAAGTTGCCAAACACCCAGTGGGAATGGAAAGCGTCACCGAGGATCTCATTCACAAATTTAAACTCAATTCAGAGGAAGGTGTGGTAAAATCTGGAATATTGGGTATTGGTGGTATTGGCAAGACCACACTTGCGAAGGCCCTCTACAACCATGTTTATGCTCTTTTTGATGCTGCTTCCTTTCTATTTAATGTCCGCACTACTGCTGCAGACTCCATGGGCCTCACAAAATTGCAGAAAAAAATTCTTAAAGATTTATGCATGTTCGGCGGAGAAGTGGACAGTGTCGACGAGGGCATATCTCTGTTCAGAGATCGTTTGAAAGTAAAACGCGTGCTTCTCATTTTGGATGATGTGGATGGTATGGAGCAATCAAACGCTTTGGTTGGGGATTGGCTGGCCCCTGGTAGTAGAGTTATTATTACTTCCAGAAACAAACACATGCTCCATGTTGCGGGGGTCTCACCTGAATGTATCCACGAGATGAGTGGATTGCATATAAATGGAGGTCTCCAGTTATTTAGTTGGCACGCTTTCCTAAGAGCATCTCCAAACCCCACTCACGAGGATCTCTCCAAAAGAATAGTGGAAGCTTGTAAGGGGCATCCTCTTTCACTAGAAGTGATTGGAGCCTTTTTGTTTGATAAGCATGATGACAGAGAGTGCTGGACGGAAGCTGCTGACAACATTACCCTAAACTCAGACATTCACAAAACATTATACATCAGTTATAGTGCTCTTAGTGAAGAAGAAAAAGAAATATTTCTGGACATCGCTTGCTTCTTCATCGGAGAACACAAAAAATGTCCTATTGTTTTCTGGAAATCTTTGTACAGGATGGTTCACACAGCTATATCTAATCTTTCCCTGAAGTTACTTATAAAGATTGACGACGAAGGTGTATTTGATATGCACGACCATCTGCGAGATATGGGGCGAACCATCGCTGAAAAAGAAAAAATGGGTAGCCGACTATGGGAGGCAGCTCGTTTAAGCAATTTACCCAGTAACATCAATTGTTCTCGCCTTCGATTCAATGCAGGTAATTTGCAAATGCTTGAAACGCTGTGCAGACCTGGTCTTCAATTTCTTCACTTGAAAAACCTGTTCAATGGCGGCATCACAGAAGACACGCGAGCCATTCTTCCTTCAAGTTTGATATGGTTAAGGTTGGAAAAACGCAGCTCTGCAATACAGCAGCCATTTCACTTGAGTCTTGTGGGTAACCTTCTGCAATTGAGGATAATGCAAGTAGACGGCGATATTTCCAACTTCTTCCAATGTTCACTTTCCAATATTCTTGGCAAACTGTCGCAGCTGCAGCATTTAGACTTAGATCGGTGTACAAAATTAAACAGCCTCCCTGATATCATTGGCAATCTGTCACAGCTGCAGCATTTAGGTTTGAGTGGGTGTGAAAATTTAAATAACCTTCCTGATACCATTGTCAACCTATCACAGTTGCAGCATTTAGGTTTGAGTGGGTGTAAAAATTTAAATAACCTTCCTGATACCATTGTCAACCTATTACAGTTGCAGCATTTAGACTTGAGTGAGTGTAAAAATTTAACCTCCCTAATACTATTGGCAATCTATCCCAGCTGCAGTATTTAGACTTAAGTGGATGTGAAAAATTAAATACCCTACCTGATTCTATCGGCAACCTATCACAGCTGCAGCATTTAGATTTGAGTGGGTGTAAAAAAATAAATAACATCCCCGATACCATTGGCAACCTATCAAAGCTGCAGCATTTAGAGTTGAGAAAATGTGAAGATTTAAATAACCTCCCTGATACCATTGGTAACCTATCACAGTTGCATCATTTAGAGTTGAGTTGGTGTACAAAATTAAATAACCTCCCTGATACCATTGGTAACCTATCACAGTTGCATCATTTAGAGTTGAGTTGGTGTACAAAATTAAATAACCTCCCTGATACCATTGGCAGTCTATCGAAGCTGCAACATTTAGGCTTGAGTGTGTGTAAAAAATTAAATAACCTCCCTAATACCATTGGCAACCTATCACAACTGCAGCATTTAAACTTGAATACGTGTAAAAAATTAAATAACCTCCCTGATACCATTGGCAACCTATCACAGCTGCAGCATTTAGACATGAGAAACTGTGAAAATTTAAATAACCTCCCTGATACCATTGGCAATCTATCACAGCTGCAGCATTTAAACTTGAGAAATTGTGAAGATTTAAATAACCTTTTTGATACCATTGGCAACTTATCACAGCTGCAACGTTTAGAGTTGAGTTGGTGTACAAAATTAAATAACCTCAGCGATACCATTGGTAATCTGTCACAGTTGCAACATTTAGACCTAAGTGGGTGTAGCGAATTAAATAACCTCCCTGATACCATTGGCAACCTATCACAGCTGCAGCATTTAGACTTGAGTGGTTGTAAGAAATTAAATAACCTCGCTGAAACCATTGGCAACCTGTCACAGTTGCAGCATTTAAAGCTGAGCATGTGTGAAAATTTAAATAACCTCCCTGCTACCATTGGCAACCTATCACAGTTGCAGCATTTAGGGTTGAGAAACTGTGAAAATTTAAACATCCTCCCTGATACCATTAGCAACCTATCAAAACTGCAGCATTTAGAGTTGAGAAACTGTGAAAATTTAAATAACCTCCCTAATACCATTGGCAACCTATTACAGCTGCAACAATTAGACTTGAATTTTTGTATAAAATTAAATAACCTTCCTGATACCATTGGCAACCTATCACAGCTTCAGCATTTAGACTTGGATTGGTGTACAGAATTAAATAACCTCCCTCATACGATTGGCAATCTATCACAGCTGCAGTATTTAAACTTGAGTGGATGTAAAAAATTAAGTAACCTCCCTGATACGATTGGCAATCTGTCACAGCTGCAACGTTTACGTTTGTTCTATTGTAAAAACTTAAATAATCTCCCTGATACCATTGGCAACCTATCACAACTACAACATTTAGGTTTGAGTGGGTGTAAAAAATTAATTAACCTCCCCGATACTATTGGCAAGTTATCACAGCTGCAACGTTTAGAATTGAGAAACTGTGTCAATTTAAATAACCTCCCTAACACCATTGGAAACCTATCACAACTACAACATTTAGACTTGAGAAAGTGTAAAAAATTAAATAACCTCCATCATAACATTGGCAACCTATCACAGCTGCAACATCAAGAATTTTGCCATCAACATCTGCGAATAGAGGGCCCGCAGTGAATGAGAACCAGTCATATTCTTCCTGGCAGTGGTGGGAAAGAGAGATTGAAGGTGAGGTGGGTGCACTGCAAATACACGAAGTATGAATAGTTTTACTTTCTTCATCTAAAAGACTAAAACAGGTGTTTAGAGTAGGAGAATTAATATTTAGTTCTTTTGTTTTTTTTTATTTGACGTATTTGTGTTTGGTGATGAGTTTCCAGAGATGCACTCAAGTTTGGAAGTTTGGAAATTAAACTTCACCACTTTTATGATGATCAATGGTGAGCTCTCTTTTCCATTAATTTGTTTTAAAAAATGTAGAAGAGAAAACTAACCATCTCCAAAGAATATAAATAAATAAATAAGAACTATCAAAGATTATTATTTGTGTCACTGCTCACATACCAAATATTCACCAATCAAATGATACCCATGCAAATGTTCCTCCTGAAAAGGAGATAACACTAAACAAAATAGAAAACATTGTATAATATTCTTTTTCCTTCATAGAGAACTGGGTACTCATTTGACTTTCCTTTTGGGATCCATACAAATAACACACTTCCCATACCTAAGTTACTATCAAGTCCCCAAACTAGACCATAAACTATTTTTTGACATTATTAAAGGTTCCATTCCAATTGAGAAAACCCTCTTATTATGAGATTAAAATATTTGCTAAAGCCAAGACTTCATGAAACAAACTAGACCATAAATTTTCATGGCTGCAAAGGAAACTTGTTATCACCTTATCAAGTAAAAAAAAGGGTCAAAATATCCATCTCAGATGTTCCCCTTTTGTGCCAATTTTCTCCTATTTATGATATATAAAAATTATTATCATTTTATGCATTGAGAGCGAATTGGGGATCAAAATTATCTTTATGAGAAATGCAATGCTTTTAATGAAGTAGGAAACTTTGTCTCATTCAGTTTACCATAAATGTTATCTTGCACGTTTCTTAGTTGATAATTTATGTATACTTCTCAATTTTAAGCCTTCAAATGCAATATCTCATTTTTTGTTGTTGTTTTCATTTTTAGATAATGCTATTCGTTAGGAGACTATATTCAGATGGCTTAACTTCTAATGAATTGGATGTATTTTATTTGAAACAGGTTACTGGATTTTCTGCAGATGAATACTTCATGGATTAAAGCTTTGTTCCTACTATAACTGAGCTGTGTATGCACTGCATGCATAATTATTTTGAAGGTATAGTTATTTGATTGTCACGTGCATTACTTAGGGCTTAGATTGTCTTCTCGTGCTTCATGATTTGCCTTTCCCAGTCTACAAGAGATATATTCTGTATAAGTTAATATACTTTGAGTTTTGACCTTTTGGCTCACGGATGGATACTCTTGCTGAATGGAGTAAGCTATCATCTAACTATTTCAACAAGATCCTGTTTCTGTCTATCATTTTGTAGTATGTGGTTATAAGTGCATATGATATAATGGGAAGTGGTTAAATCTTGAAGTTGAGCGAATTATTTTGTTGCAGTGATGAATCTATTTTTCCAAGATACAGTGTTCTAATTGCTTCTTCAGTACAAATAGCTGGGAGGCTTGCTTGTCAGCCAAGCTCTGAGGTGTTAGTGTAGCATTTTAGTTTAGGAGTATATTACATTGTTTAGTTATAGAGGTTCGGTTATAGAACTGTTTCCTCAACTTGTTTCCTTCTTGTATAAAGGTTTCTGCAGATCATCGAATAGATATATCAAGCATATCAAGATTTCTCCCTTCATAAGGTTTGTTATTTCCCTCATTTGGTGTACTAAAAATCTGCATATTTCTATTCTATTTGTCAAATAGCTAGCCTGTCTGTCTAATGAGTATACAACATTGAGGTTTGAAGAATAACTTCTTTTAGATGCTTCACTCTAAAGTTACTTTGTTTCTTTGATCAAATGAAACAGGTTACTGAATACTTCATGGGTGAAATCTTTGCTTTTCCTATAATTGAGCTGTGTATGCACTGCATGCATAAATTATTTGTAAGGTATAATTACTTGATTGTCGTGTGCATTACTTAGGTTTAAATTGTTTTGTTGTGCTTCGTGATTTGTATTTTCCAATCGATGAGATATATTTTGCACAAATTAATATGTTTTGAATTTTGACCTGTTGGCTGAAGGATGGATACTCTTGCCCTTGCTGAATGGTGTATATTTGGATGTCTTTTAAACGAAACAGGTTACTAAATTTTCTGCAGATGAATACTTCATGGACAAAAGCTTTGTTCTTACTATAACTGAGCTGTGTGTATAACTAGCAATCGCACCTTGGTGTGCAATCGGTACACTGAGAAAAAGGTAATATGTAATCAGTGTTGTGGAATTTGCTAAGAAAAATTGAAAAGATGGCTGACCACTTGGTATATACATCAAGTCTTTTCCAGTCCTCAGCAGGGCAGTTGGTACTTATTTTATCACCTAGAAAAGAACAAATTCTAGAGTACACCATTTGCAATTATAAGATGACAAGATAGTTTATTTTTAGAATTAAGCAGTAAAATCCCTGAATCAAAGTTCTTTGGGCATTGATTATCTATGAAAATGAAGAGCTAACCAAAATTTATTGGGTGGCTAGAAAAACTCTTACAGAAATCTTTGGACTTCCAACAGACTCTGCAATGACAATCTTAGGTGAACAAGACTCCGGAGTTTCAATAGTTATTGTCTTTCTTGGTGATTGAAGTGTTTCCCCACTCTAATAAATTTTCTTCTTTAGGAATATAGTTCTCTTGTCCTTGCTTGGATAGTTCAGAAGCTAATGGAAATAGAGAATTTTTGTCCAACATAAAAATATGGCTCTGCAAGAAAGGAATCATGTCTGATTAATGGACATGATTATCTCAGATGCCACTGTAACGCATTTATTTTACTAGTTTCTGTGTGATATGATAATATGAACTAAAAAAAATCTAATTTTAGATATTTCAAACATTTGGATCTGAATGATTTGGTTTAGCAACATTATGTAATTGGAAAACATAAAATCAAGCACCTGCAGGTCAGAGATAATAGATCTGTGAGATTGATGCATGCAGTCAACACCTTTACAAACAATTCCTCCAGTCGATTAGCAAGGGAAGAACCAGAATCACCAAATTGCTTCTTTGTGGGCCATATCTACAAAGAAAATTTCATACTATCAGCAAAATGACAAATAACAAACATGTCTTTCTAAACATGTAGCTTATTAATCTCAAGGCTGAAGACAGCAACATACTCTTTATTGAAACTATAAATGGTTTGTGCATTGAGCTAAAATAGAACATGTCCTCCTTCGCAATAATTCAAACCAAAACAGAGCTCTGTATCATTTGCTCTGAAACAAAACAAAATTGGGTGTTAGTATTGTTAGTGTTTGGTAGCTTCAGGAGATATTTTCCCTTAATTAAAATGTAATCAAGGCAGGTCAGCCTGTTGCTTCACAAACAAAATTATATTTATTTCTAGGTCGGCCCTAGAAAGGGGGGTGCCTAGCCTTGTCTATATAGAGGATGAAGTCCTCTCATTTGGACAAGGAATCAATTTCATTCCAATTCATCTACAAGCAGCAGTTCATCTTCTTGCAGCAGTTCGCCCCTCCTAGCAGCAGCAGATCCGATTTTTAGAAGAAGTATTATCATTTGATGCAAGGAGTAATAACATATCTTTTGTATATGGCTTGGCCTATTCAAGGGCCTGACATTGTATGCAGTTTCTGCACTTATTAATCTAATATATAAGAGAATCTTCTTTGCTGGGTTTTTCTCCCTCGAGCAGGAGGGTTTTCCCAGGGTAAAAATGCTGTGTTAATTGTCTTATGTGTTGAGTTTTCTGCTTATTGCATTTTTTATCATAAAACTAACATGGTATCAGAGCGGTTTTAAATAAAGATCCGATCAGATTTGGTTAAGCAGATTCTCCAGGAAGTAACACAAATAGAAACACAGTCTCTTGTGTCACAGTGGAATACGGAGGTAGAAGGCGTATCATACTATTGAGTGCAATAAGGATTGTCGATTGTGTCACCACATGGCCGATATGGAGTTTATGGAGATTATAATAAGGTTTCGATGCTAAAAGAAAAAGAAAAAATAGCAGTTGTGACCAAGGAGGGAATGATAGCATTTAATGATTGAAGCCACTGCTCAGGTAAAGGCCTGTTCAATGCACAAATAAATGTTCAATGTGGTTGCAGTGGTGAAGAAAGGAGTCGGGAATAAAATCTAAAGAGAAAACGGAGACAATTCTTTAATGAATATTAAGAGTCGGAGGATTCTCTAAACTGTCGCTTATTTATTTCTTAGAGTCGAGAGAGAATCACAAGTTTGAATCGGCTAAAGGAGAGAGACGACTTTAATTCTGTGGATGTCGTGTGAGTTTGGCTTTTGACAAAGAATGGGAAATATATTGCAAGTTCTTAAGAGTATCGGGTTCCTTAGCTTGAAGCTACGCATAGTTGAAGGAGAGCACAGGGGAATTGAACTCAAGGAGAATTGTCTTAAAACGGCCTTCAGGAAGATTTCTAAGTGGAAATAAATTATTAGGAGCCTTGCAAATATAGCCACCGTTGAAAAAAAAAAAACAACTTAGACGGGATCCATATTCTTCCAACCGCCCGACTGTGGAGAACATACGGGTTTCTTTATTTGCCACTGTTGTGGAGGAAATATTCAGGCAGGACCAAGAACTAAGGAATCACGCTACCTTGGGACTTGAAATGAATTCACGAGTATTGTATAATATCATAGCCACTGCCATCTAATGCAATTATAATTAGGCTGCTGTGTAAATTTGAGAGGCATCGAGTGTATTTTATAATAATCAAACGACAGAGGCTGACACGGCAATTAGAGGAAGTATCGAAACTTTAAACTATTATCAATGATCTTTCTTTTCACCATCGCCTAACATGTCTATCTATTTTGAAATGTCCTGAAAGATAGTGGAAAATGAGAAACCACGACTTATGATGAGAATGGGAGCCACCGCCATGTTAAGGAATTGAATTTATATTCGGGAAATCTAAATGCATATCTATCGGGTCTAAGCTATATTGAATTGGTAAACCATTGGCATATGGCATCATACAACAATTAAAGAACATTCATTATTTATTTGCAACAATACCAATATCGAAAGTCTTTAGGGAAGAGTCGAAAGTGATTGTTGAAGGAAGAGTGCCAGGTCAAGGAGTTAAAGCCCAGAGCACAACTGTTGAACAGGAGTTTGTTGAAATGTTTTGGAGTTGTAGGTGTTTGCTTCATGCAAATATAGGGTACATCATCGGGCGAAGATGATGGTTGTCAGAAAGAGTAAAATGGTTGCAACAGAATCAATAAAGAGATAAGTATTTTATGTTTGTACCTTTGAATAATGATCATGAATTTTATGTAGTTAATAATAATTCATGCAATAAACATTGGGAATAGTGAATCATGTATGCTTCTAGCATTGGTCTGTAAATTTCTCTTCAAGGTAGTTTGATTCTATGAATTATTATTAATCTCTCTAAAATGTAGGATGGAGAGAGATTGCATAAAGAATTCAAAGGGAGGATGAGCTTGAGGCATCCTGTGAGGAAGTCATGCCGGGTGGAGAAATGATTCTTCATCAGAGACATCTCTCGAGGGCACAAGGTTGGGTCAGCCTTGGATGGAGAGTTTGCATCATCAAATAAGATTGAGAAAGATGAAGACACTAAACAACGGAGAACCTATACAGATTGTAATTACGATCAGCTACTTCGAAGACGAAGAAATGACATTCACAGGGAGTTAAATTCTGAGAATTCAAAACACGAGTTGAGATCATGTCTAGGAAGAGGACTAAGGTTTTGAGATCCATCAATGGAGGGGAGTTCACTTCTAGAGGATTTTTTTGTAATCTCTATGTTGAGGAAGGGATCAAGAGGGAGTTTTGTGACTCACTGAGAAGAAGTGAAGGTTGGAGTGTTGCAAGGCCAAGTGCTAAATCCTTGGAAGAGTTGAGATCATGTCTAGGAAGAGGACTCAGCACTTCTAGCTGAGAATAGAATTGCACAAGACAGTCAATCTAGATTTGACATTGGTAGGTCCGCAAACCTATTCAAAATAGGGTGATCTAGGATGAGGTCAAGGAGGACAGTCCTAGACTCTAGCAAGTCAGTAGTGCCGGAGGTGTGCGTTGGAAACCGTTCCTCTAAGGCAAGCATTGCAGGAAAGCTTGGACGAGGAGGTCGGGAGGTTGATGCAAGTACTTGGAGCTTCAGAGGGAGTCACATCATCATGAAGATTTGTTGTAATGTATATTTCTCTGAGACGGAGAAATATGAGTTGAAAGCCCTTGCAATGTATATTTCTCTGAGACGGAGAAATATGAGGTGCAAGCCCTTGTTCATCTCTGAGACTGAGATGAAACGTCATGTTGAGAGACTCCATGACGACATCACGTTGAGGACTCCATGATGAAACCTTGTTCATCTCTGAGATTGAGATGAGACATTATGTTGAGAGACTCCATGACGACATCACGTTGAGAGACTCTGTGATGAAACCTTGTTCATCTCTGAGACTGAGATGAGACGTCATGTTGAGAGACTCCATGACGACATCACATTGAGAGACTCCGTGATGAACCCTTGTACATCTCTGAGATTGAGATGTGTTTTTCCACACATGGAAGTAGCCATTGTGGACGTCATGTTGAGAGACTCCATGACGACATCATGTTGAGAGACTCCGTGAAGAACCTGAGATGTGTTTTCCACAAATGGGTGTAGCCATTGTGGACATCATGTTGAGAGACTCCATGATGAACTCTTGTACATCTCTGATACTGAGATGGAGTTTTCCACAAATGGGTGTAGCCATTATGGGCATCATGTTGAGAGACTCCATGACGAGGATATCTGGAAATTACCTCCCTAGCTAAGAGGGATTGTTAGTGTTCAATAGCTTTGGGAGATATTTTCCCTTAATTAAAATGTAATCAAGGCAGGTCGGCCTCTTGCTTCACAAACAAAATTATATTTATTTCTAGGTCGGCCCTAGAAAGGAGGGTGCCTAGCCTTGTATATATAGAGGATGAAGTCCTCTCATTTGGACAAGGAATCAATTTCATTCCAATTTATCTACAAGCAGCAGTTCATCTTCTTGCAGTAGTTCGCACCTCCTAGCAGCAGTAGATCTGATTTTTAGAAGTATTATCATTTGATGCAAGAAGTAATAACATATCTTTTGTATGTGGCTTGGCCTATTCAAGGGCCTGATATTGTATGCAGTTTCTGCACTTATTATTCTGATATATAAGAGAATCTTCTTTGCTGGGTTTTTCTCCCTCGAGCAGGAGGGTTTTTCTAGGGTAAAAATGTTGTGTTAATTGTCTTATGTGTTGAGTTTTCTGCTTATTGTATTTCTGATCATAAAACTAACAAGTATAATAGCAACGGAAGGCACAAGTAGACATAGAGGCTTACTTGTGATTTGCATGGACATGTGTAACTTGTTGGAGATGAGGATCCTTTCAAAAGAAGATGCAAGCATGAATTATGCAAAACATCTAAGCACAATCTTTCCGTGATTAGCCTTGTCCTAGGCTAATAAATAATCTCATTCTTGTAAATTCAATATTAGTAAAGATGAAATAAAAACATACGTTTGCAGCCAAGCCAAGTGACAGAGTGACCTGGATGAGTCAGTATATGCAAGCACAAGCTACATTTTGGTAGGAAACTGCAACTGAAATAAACCATCCACTCTGCACATGTCCTCACCTGTTAGCCACCCATATACAATAATAGACATCTTAAGAATGCCTCCCGGAGAAAGCCAAAAACAAGTCCACACCCCTAAATTATGCATTGGATTACACAAACGAACAAAGGATATTCCATGGTGACTGCATATAGTTTAGCTTATATTTATCAAATCTCAAATGTAGGTCTAACTGGTAATAGAGAACAAGCAGGGAACATCCATCTTCGTATCTTATTTACATAACATGTTTATTTTCCACAAAAAGAAGCCCTAAAGATTGAGTTTATGAACTGAGATGACCTCACAAGCACTATGTTCAGGATGGCAGATGCAATCTCTGCATATAGGAACCTAATGCATACAATAGCATATTGGAGTAGGGTGACACAAAAATTCTTATTTTTTAATTTTTTGTATACTCTTTTAGAGGCTTCCTGAGTTTTACCAAATGAAGAAAAGAATTAGAGGATACCATGATAGATGCATTCTAATTAAAGACACTTTTTGGTCATGGGCTTGCAGAGTTTTAGTCTATAGTGAGTAAAACAATATAGTGGAGTGAAGAGTTCTAGAATAAAGCATTGTTTTGGTTGTCTAATGGATGACAATGATGAATATCAGAAAGAAACAGATCAATTGCCATAACAATATAGCAGGAGGGGGGGATTAGTGATTCCCAAAACAAAATAAGATGACAATAAGCAAATCCTTTGCATAAACCATAAAAGTTCTCCAACATTTAGCAAATAATTGCAATTCTATAGGA
Organism: Sequoia sempervirens; assembly: GCA_007258455.2. NCBI lineage: Eukaryota > Viridiplantae > Streptophyta > Pinopsida > Cupressales > Cupressaceae > Sequoia > Sequoia sempervirens. The sequence goes on along the minus strand of VDFB02000363.1, from coordinate 47,314,257 downwards.
AATTACAATAGAAATTATAGATCACAAGGTTGATTGTTCACAAACAAGGAAGTTACACTTTTGTCTGTACACCCAAAGTCCCAGTGAACAATAGAAGAAAAGCAATATGCATAACATCAGTCCCTTCCTGCCACCATCAACTTTTATATACTTCCTGTCTGACTAAGCAAAAGGAACCAAAATAGGCTTTAGTTCAGATATCCCTGCAAATAGTAATGAATTGAAATGCAAATTTTTCTTGTTTTACTTAAGGAAAATCCCAAAGAAAAAATCCCACATTCTCGCACTTACATTCTGTTGATGTTCATGTGCCGCGTCGGTCTCTACTTCCAGTCGATCTCCCTTACATATTGAATAAATTAGATAATAGCCTATGACTATCTAATTTATATATATATTGCGATTTAATGAAGTGGCTCGATCTTCTATCAAGGCCGACCTTGATTCAAATATTGTAGAGGCACGATTTCTTATGAAGGTGCAATTCAATTAAGGCTGACATCATTTGTTATGAAGAGTTGTCACTTGTTTATGGCTGACCTCTTGCATTAAAGAAACACGCCTCTTGGATGAGGCCGACTTACTATCTTGAAGAGTCTTCTCCCTTTGCATTGTATATATAATCGACGGTGTTTCATTTTTTCATCATTCATTCATATTCAGTTTGTAGTTCATCACAAGTTCAATATATTCAAGTGCGAGTTTGTATTCAAGTGCAGATCGATTCTTGATAGAAGGCTGTGTATTATCATTGAGATTTACATCATTGTGTTGTTGTATTTGCATCAGTTTGTGGTGCCTATTATTGGCCTTCATATCGGCCTTTGTAAAGGAGGCTCTTGTGTTTACATATCAATATATAAGTGATATATTGTTGGGTTTTTCTCCCTCAAGAGGAGGGTTTTCCCAGGGTATTTGTTGTGTCCTTGTGTCTGATTATTGAATTAAATTATGTACATTAATCTGATCACTAAATTTAACATGGTATCAGAGTGGGTTTGAAGAGATCGTGATCAGATTTGTTCTTACAGCGATACTCTATTCTCTTCTTTATACTTCTTTGTCTATCCCTACCTTAGTCAAAATGGTGAATGGTTTGAAGATTGAGAATAGACTCGAGGGAGCATCCAACTTCACATCATGGAGATTTAGGATCATGCTTACCTTGCAAGAGAATGACTTGGGTGAGTTTGTGGAGTCCAATGTTCCTGAACCTGAGGAGGAAGAAGAGAAGTTGCAATGGAAGAAGAAAGATATCAAGGCAATGGAAATATTGGTTGATTCCATTAAGGATCCTATCGTTCCTATTGTCTCTAAGTTGAAGATGGCAAGAGACATGTTTAAAATATTGGAAGAAATGTACGAAATTAACAATACCAGCTGAGCACTTGCACTGAAGCAACAACTACACCATGTGAAGATGGTGAAAGGAGAATCCATCATTGCATACTTCATGAGGATTTCAGATTTGAGAGATCAACTCTCTACAATTGGCCATATGGTTGACAATAAAGACTTGACCATGCTTGCTCTCAATGGTCTTCCTTTGTCTTGGGAATCCTATATTCAAGGAATCAGTGCAAGATCAAAATTGCCTAAGTTTGATCGTCTAAGGGCAGGCTGCATTCAAGAAGAATCAAGGTTGGTGGCTAGAGGCATTGGTCAAAGTTCAAAGAATGAAGATATTCATGTTCTTGCCTCGCATGCTTCGAAGAAGAAAGGAAAAGATGGAAAGAAAGGTTCCTTCAAAAGGAATCGAGATAAGGGAAATGATGATGCCCCTACCTTCAAGAAGAAGAGAGACATGTCCAAAATTCAATGCTTTTGGTGTGATAGGTTTGGCCACTTTGCTAAGCATTGTCCAACTAGACCTAAGCAACAAGCCACCGTTGCAGATGTTGATGATGTTTCTCCACAAAATGATTCATGTGAATACTTGTTCTATTTAGCATTGTCAAGCAATGTACCTACAAATACCAACACTTGGCTGATCGACAGTGGTGCTTCTCGACACATATTACCAGATTTAACGAGTTCTTATCAAGTTTGGTGGAGAAAGATTCTTCTGAACAAGTTATTATCAGAGATGATGCTGGCTACTCCGTGAAAGGGATTGGGACCTCTACTCTTCATTTGGATTCCGGCATTACACTTCAGTTGAGCGATGTTCTTTATGTTCCAGGAATCAAGCGCAATCTCATCTCCATTTCAGCTCTAGAAGATAAAGGATATCAAGTTGCCTTCTCCAAAGGCAAAGTTCTTGTGTGGATGGAGAATTCTAGTTTCAAGGATGCTCAAGTAATTGGTGTTAGACATGAAAGCCTCTATAGTCTATGTACGCATCCTCTACAAGCATTAGTTCATGATTCTTCAAGCCTATGTGATCTGTGGCACCGAAGATTGGCTCACCTTCACTTTCGAGCCTTACCTATCATGGAGAAGATGGTCACGAGACTTCCTAAGTTCAATCAAGAGCATGAAGGAACTTGCAAAGGATGTGCTATGGGTAAGAATTCAAAAGCTCCTTTCCACAATAGAGAAAGTAAATCTAAGTGTATTTTAGATCTTATTCATTCTGATTTATGTGGACCTATGTCTGTTCCTTCTTTGAGTGGTTTCTTGTATTATGTTCTTTTTATTGATGATCACTCTAGAAAGACTTGGATCTATTTTTTGAAAACTAAAGAATCTGAGGAAGTGTTAGAAAGGTTCAAAGAGTTCAAAGCTTTAGTAGAAAATCTTTCCGATAAAAGAATCAAGATCCTCATATCTGATAATGGAGTAGAATACACCTCTGGTAGCTTTCGAAATTTTTGTGTTGATGCTGGGATTAAGAGGGAGTTTTGTGTTCCCTATAATCCTCAACAAAATGGTGTTACAGAGAGAAAGAACAAGACAATCGTGGAAGTTGCGAAAGCCATGATTCATGACCAGGATTTGCAAACCTTCTTATGGGCAGAAGCTTCTAGGACTGCAGTATATGTTCAGAATAGAAGTCCTCACAAGGTCTTGGAGAATATGACTCCGGAAGAAGCCTTTATAGGGAAGAAGCTTGAGGTTAGTCATTTGAGGATCTTTGGATGTCCTATCTATGTTCATGTTCCAAAAGAAAAGAGAACTAAGTTGGAGCCTTCTGGCAAGAAGGGAATATTTGTGGGCTACAATGAGACATCAAAAGCCTACAAGATATATGTTCCAGGTCAAAAATTGATTGAAATTAGTAGAGATGTCACATTCGAGGAAGATGTTGCATTTAGAAGATCCAAGGGAACTCATGTGGAGATTGACTATGATGAGCCTTCTTAGGATATGGAAGTTGACCATACTCTTGAGATTCAGATGGAGACTTTAGAACCGAAGAAGATGTTGATCCAGTTGAGCCCTTGGAACCTACTAATGGGCTTCCCGATATTGTGATTAAAAGGAAGAGACCTCTTTGGGCTAGGAAAACTATGCAAGAGGCTGAAAGGTTCGGAGCTCCTAGAGGTACATTCAGAGAAAGTAAAAGGCCACATAAGTTCTCCAGTTATGTTGCCTTGATGAGTCAGATTATTGAGTCTGAGCCTTCTAGTGTGGAGGAAGCTTCCAGTCATCAGGTTTGGAAAGATGCTATGTCAGAGGAGTACCAATCAATTCTCAAGAATGATGTTTGGGACATTGTTCCTAGACCCGAAGGCAAATCTATGGTATCTTCGAAATGGCTCTTCAAGATCAAGCATGTAGCTGATGGGAGCATAGAGAAGTACAAGGCAAGATTCGTGGCTCGAGGGTTCTCTCAGAAAGAGGGAGTTGATTATGAAGAAACTTTTGCTCTTGTTGCTCGCCATACTTCTGTCAGGACCATCATTGCCGTTGCAACATCTAGAGGACGGAAGATTCATCAAATGGATGTGAAGACAACTTTTCTAAATGGTGTGATCGAGGAAGAAGTCTATATCGAGCAACCTGATGGGTTCGAGGTACATGGGAAGGAGTCTCATGTTTGCAAACTGAAGAAGGCCTTGGTCTTAAGCAGGCTCCTCATGTGGTAAAAAGAATTGATCGTTACCTATCAAGTTTGGGCTTCTTGAAGAATGATGCTGACTCTAATCTGTACTTTAAGGTAATTGATGGTGAAGCATTGATTTTGGTTTTATATGTTGATGATTTGATTCTTACTAGAGAAGAGCACCTAATCATCAAATGTAAGAAAGAGTTGGCCTCTGAGTTTGAGATGAAAGACCTTGGACTTATGCACTACTTCCTTGGCTTAGAAGTCTGGAAACCAGATGAGATGATTCTAAGTCAAGGGAAGTACACCATTGATGTACTTAAGAGGTTTGGTATGATGGATTGCAAATCCATGTCTACACCTATGGAGACCAACCTACATAAATTGAAGGAGGCTGCAGCTAGTTCAGACTTGGTGGATCCTACAATGTACAAACAGCTAATTGGGTCCTTGATGTATCTAGTTAACACTAGACCAGATATCTGTTATGCTGTGAGTGCTCTTAGTCAGTTCATGTGTGAACCGAGACAGATACATCTTGTTGCAGCTAAACATATCTTGAGATACTTGTGTGGCACAGTTGGATATGGGTTAAGATATTCTTTCAGATGCAGACTTGGAGCTGTATGGTTATACTGATTCTAATTGAGAAGGGAGTGTCACAGATCGGAAGAGCACCTCTGGATGTTGCTTCAGTTTGGGATCGGCTATGATTTCTTGGTGCAGCAGGAAGCAATCTTCTGTACCATTGAGTACAGTAGAGGCAGAATATATTGCAGCTTGTATGGCAGCTCAGGAAGCAGTGTGGCTTCGTAAGCTCCTTGCTAGATTGTTTGGACAATCAATGGAGCCTACTATCATTCATTGTGATAACCAAAGTTGTGTGAAGCTTTTTGTCAATCTTGTGTTTCATGACAGAACCAAGCATGTTGAGATAAAATACCACTATATTAGAGATATGGTATTGAGGAAGGCTATACGGTTGAGGTATATCAGCATTGATGAGCAAACGACAGACATTCTCACCATTGTGTACTTTCGAGATAAGCTTGGTATGGTGGAGAATCCAGCCTTAATTGAGAAAGAGTTTCAGCATCAGTGATAGCCTTAATGAGTTCTTCTCTGTGAGAGAAGTTCGAGGTGAAATCCCTTGATTAATGAGTTCTTCTCGGTAAGAGAAGTTTGAGGAGAAATCCCTTGATTCCACCCTCTGAGAGAGTCATGGTGGATGTCATGTGTGTGACTCCATGACAACATCACGTGAGAGAATTCGTGATGATTTTTGTACTTGTGTTTCACCCTCTGGGAGAGCCATGGTGAAAAGTCATGTTGAGGTGACAACATCACACAAGTGATGAACACTTGTACATACCATATATGGTTGTAGCCATTATGGTTGATATCATGTTGAGGTGATATCTAATATCATGATGAGGTGATATTCTTCCTTTCCACATTTTGTTGTAGCCATTGTGGTAGACATCACGTTGAGGTGATATGTCTTGTGTAGCTAGAAGTATTCTCCCTAGTTGAGAGGGAGTGTTGATGTTCATGTACAGCGTCAGTCTCTACTTCTGGCCGATCTCCCTTACATATTGAATAAATTAGATAATAGCCTATGACTATCTAATTTATATATATTGTGATTTAATGAAGTGGCTCGATCTTCTATCAAGGCTGACCTTGATTCAAATATTGTAGAGGTACGATTTCTTATGAAGGTGCGATTCAATTAAGGCCGACATCATTTGTTATGAAGAGTTGTCACTTGTTTATGGCCGACCTCTTGCATTAAAGAAACACGCCTCTTGGATGAGGCCGACTTACTATCTTGAAGTCGTCTCCCTTTGCATTGTATATATAATTGAAGGTGTTTCATTTGTTCATCATTCATTCATATTCAATTTGTAGTTCATCACAAGTTCAATATATTCAAGTGCGAGTTTGTATTCAAGTGCAAATCGATTCTTGATAGAAGGCTGTGTATTATCACTGAGATTTACATCATTGTGTTGCTGTATTTGCATCAGTTTGTGGTGCCTATTATTGGCCTTCATATCGGCCTTTGTAAAGGAGACTCTTGTGTTTACATACCAATATACAAGTGATATATTGTTGCTGGGTTTTTCTCCCTCAAGAGGAGGGTTTTACCAGGGTATCTGCTGTGTCCTTGTGTCTGATTTTTGAATTAAATTCTGTACATTAATCTGATCACTAAATTTAACATATTCTAGCATGATTGATCCCTGAGGTCAAAACTTCAAATCCCATTTCTTCAAATGCGATAACGACAACAACATTAAACACCATGGTTTTACACAATATTTCCTAGGTGCCAAACCATAAAACTTGTCACCATTGTTAGATAGCATTTAATAAAAACATTATTCGATTGCAGGTGTTGCTATGACAGCTCCAATTTCAAATAAAACCATTAGTGAAAGCACGTATGTTTTCAAATAAAGCAACAACGAAGATAAGGACAAGGGGAAATTTGTTGGATTTGAATAAGGGTTGGGTGGTTCTATTTTTTAAACAACTTGTTGTAAAATCATCTAATCAAAGTGGGTATCTGTCAAAAGTCAAGGCTGCACATAAATCTGCATTAGATTGATATATTAACGGACAATAGGTCTTGCAACAAAATACTTTATTTGTGATTGTAATGAACACGCTCAATGACAAAAAAAGTAAAAGGAGTATAAAGAAAACAAAAAATATAAATTATGAACGCGCTTACCGAACATACATGCGATGCTTGAGTCTACAAGACCAGATGCTACCACACTTTTTTCTACTCTCTGTAGTACAATCTCAGATTGGTAATAGACCTTTTTTTCGAGAAAATTCTTTGTTGGTGTTCTGATTAAAAAGCAGAGGTTGTACATTAGTCTTATTGTGATGGGAAATAGCCTGCTCGTGGCGAGAAAAACCTTTGCATATTTACTATCTTCGAACCGTAAAAAGCGTGAAGGCATGCCAACTTTTACATTGAAATTTATCTTAGCCATGAAAGGCCTGCCAATTTTTACATTCAAAATTTTTAAGGGAAAACAGATTATGTTCATCAAAACCCAATTTCACAATGAGTCTAGAAAAATACTTCAAAATGGCGATATGCAAAAATCCCTAAAATATAGCATCTACCCACTTCACTGGAAGAATGCGGACTTTGCATGGCGGTGTATGAGTGCTTGAATAATGTGTTCACCATGTTTTCCAACACTTGCACACATGCATCTCTATCTTTTGTAGTTTAATACTCTACGACCCAGCCTTAATTACCAATATAGTGCTTTAAACCTTCCAACTGATGAGCCACCATGGCAGGGGTTCAGAAGTCACCTGGCATGGTGTTTACAACACCCTCTAGGATTTCACCATCAGAAGGAATGGGATCCTCAAGAGTCTTGTCAAAGAACTCATTTGACTACATTCTGACCAATAAACAATCACAACCGTCGGAAGGAATGGGATCCTCAAGAGTCTTGTCAAAGAACTCATTTAACTATGTTTTGACCAATAAACAATCACAACCGTCGGAAGGAATGGGATCCTCAAGAGTCTTGTCAAAGAACTCATTTGACTATGTTCTGACCAATAAACAATCACATAAGATGCCCAAACCCAATGTTTTTCTTCCTATTTGATTATACGGCATTTACATAGCTTTTTCTCCATCTTTTTGTAAACTTGGGAAAATTCTGCGAATTTGGTGTGGGAAATTCTTCTCTTGACAACCTTGCGGTGTTTCCTCCGGTGCGGTGTTCTATAGTGCCTCTAACCTTTCAGTCAAGCTCTTGAAGATAGTCTTGAGAGACTTCTCTAGAGCATTAAAATAGGGAAAATCTGATAGTTGGAATGTGTTAAAAGAAAAATGGTGAACAAGGAAAACACCCAGCAAACTAAAACAACGAAAATATTGTTTGTAAAGACCAACACACTTACTTTCTCTGTTTTGCCATTGTACTCTCATTGAACCGACGATGAGGTTACATATAGAGGTGGCTTTTGTGCAGCCTGTTGTACAAGTTGTAGACTGGTAGCAGATAGAACCACACTAAAAAATAAATTCAACAGCACATGAGACCAGTGTAAAAAATGTATGGCGAAGATCAAATTAATTGTCTTGCATCTGTTTTCAAATACATTGAATTGTCGTTCTTGCAATTTATCTCATTCATCTTCACAGAAAATTTCATACTATCAGAAAAGTGACAAATGACAAACATGTCTTTCTAAATTTGTAGCTTATTAATCTCGAGGCTGAAGACAACAAGATACACTTTATTGAAACTATAAATGGTTTGTGCATTGAGCTAAAATAGAACGTGTCCTCCTTCACAAGAATTCAAACCAAAACAGAGCTCTGTGTCATTTGCTCTGAAATAAAATAAAATTGGGTGTTAGTATGGTAGCAGCGGAAGACACAAGTAGACATAGAGGCTTACTTGTGATTTGCATGGACATGTGTAACCTGTTGGAGATGAGGATCCTTTCAAAAACATAAGCAAGCATGAATTGTGCAAAACATTTGAGCACAATCCTTCTGTGTTTAGCCATGTCCTAGGCTAATAAATAATCTCATTCCTGTAAAATCAATATTAGTAAAGGTCAAATAAAGGCATACGTTAGCACCCAAGCCAAGTGAGAGAGTGACTTGGATGAGTCAGCATATGCAAGCACAAGCTACATTTTGGTAGGAAACTGCAACTGGAATAAACCATCCACTCTGCACATGTCCTCACCTGTTAGCCACCCATATACAATAATAAACATCTTAAGAATGCCTCTTGGAGAAAGCCAAAAACAAGCCCACACCCCTAAATTATGTATTGGATTACACGAACGAACAGAGGATATTCCATGGGGACTGCATATAGTTTAGCTTATATTTATCAAATCTCAAATGTAGGTCTAATTGGTAACAAAGAACAAGCAAGGAACATCCATCTTTGTATCTTATTTACATAACATGTTTATTTTCCACAAAAAGAAGCCATAAAGATTGAGTTTATGAACTGAGATCACCTCACAAGCACAATGTTCAAGAAGGCAGATGCAATCTCCACATACAGGAACCTAATGCATACAGCAGCATATTGGAGTAGGGCGACACACAAATTCTTAGTTCTTATTTTTTATATACTCCTTTAGAGGCTTCCTGAGTTTTTCCAAATGAAGCAAAGACTTATAGGATATCATGATTGATGCATTCTAATTAAAGGCACTTTTTGGTCATGCATTTGCAGAGTTTTAGTCTATAGTGAGTAAAACAATATAGTGGAGTGAAGAGTTTCAGAATAAAGCATTGTTTTGGCTGTCTAATGGATGACAATGATGAATGTCAGAAACATACAGACCAATTGTCTTAGCAATATAGTAGGCATGTCCCTGCCATGAGCAAACTACCGTAGATTTTCATAAAAGCATATTTATATTTATAATGCAGGCTGACGTCCTTTCATATTAGCATATATACAAGGCAAACTTAATGCTGGCCAACTCCTTTTACCCTTGGCGCCTAAGTCATTGGTAAATAAATTTAAATTATTATTTGTTTGGGGCTGACCACACATTGATTCAAGCTACATATATACACATTAAGGAAAACACCCAATTTAATATATCACTAATGATCCATTATGAAAGGCAGCGAATATTTAACAAAGAGCAGTGATTCAATAAGGTGCATCGATTGAATAAGGAGCAGTGATTTATAATGAGCAATGACTTATGAGGAGCAGATTTATTTAAAGCAGCGATTATGTTTAGTTAAAGTCAGCGATTAAGTCTAACAAAAGGATATGTCTTATCATGAAGTCACCTACTTTGTCAAGAAATACATCTCTTCATGAAGACGCCTCTCTTTGTGAAGGTATATAAAGAGTTTTGTGATTTGTGGTGAAGGGGTGGAGTGTGGAAGATAAATCTTATACACCAGCAGAGATATAAAATGCAGATCTAAAAGATAAAAAGTGCAGATCTAAAAGAGATATATGCAGATCTAGAAAGAGTTATATGCAGATTTGAAAGAGATATAAAAGGAACATTAAATGGAGGATCAGATTTAATATAAAAATTGCAGGCATACAGAAATTTAATACAGTAAATACAATCTGGTATGAATTATACAGATAATGTGCAGTAGTTATTATATGAATAAATTTTTATAGTGAATCTAACAAATATTATATTCTTTCACATGCATAAGTCATTGTTACTGTTGTAATAGATTAATACTTTGATTATATTCCTTTAAAACGAATAGATTATATATATATTTATGTATGTCTTTATCCGATAATAAATCAAACGTAAGGTTGAAGGAAGCAAGTTAGGGAGATGCAGTTTACGGGCTCTCCCATGCTAAGTAGGCCACCCCAAGGGTGGAATTGTCTTCGTTTGGACATTCCTGCCACTTGGGGCCAAGGGGCAAGTTGTCTTAGTTTGGACATTGTGTGCTCTTGGGCTTAGATGGGTTGAGCAGTTTACAGGCACCCTTTTCAAGGCTTTCCTATCAAGCCAAACTATGACTGGTTATGGGGTAGTTAGCTAGTGTCATTCCCCGATGGTTAAGCAAGAAGAAAATGATATTAATATTTATCGAATGCTGCGATTAGTGAAGAAAGCATGGATTAATATATACAGCGATTATATGAGCAGTGATCCAAGACAAGGGGCAACGTTTGAAGTAGCCTGGTCTAAATATTGTTAAAGGTGATGATTCTACATAAGGCAATGACATATATATTTATTCATGATAATCGCCCAAGTATGTGTGTGTTAAGAACTATGATTATCATCATATTAGGAGCAACGATTATAAGTGAAACAAGGAGCAGCGATTAGTTTAAGGGCAGTGATCTCCCTCAAAAGCAGATCAGCAATAATATTAAGGGATAATATAAATAATTATGAAGTATCCCTTAAACGATTAGGAGATAATATTAGTTATAATCATTAACAAATGGACATGCCTCTTGGACAAATGCATACCATGAAGGGGGGTGTCTCTCAACCTTTCGTAGATATAAGAAGTAAAGTCAATAGCAATTAGAGGGAAGAGGAACAAATATACTCAGTCTCATAACTGCGAACTATAGCAAACCAACAAAAATAAATTATTTGCACTCCAAATTATTGCATCTGCATTCTGTGGCTATAACAGTAACGCAGTTGCATAGATGGTGGTATGCTATTTAATGTATATGTTTGAATATATTAATTCCATGTATTTCATATAGAACCTAATAGGAGTTGTAATTTATATTACATTATCTATCTAACCATAAATTATTAATGCCCCTATAAATGATTGTGGGAAGGAGAGATGAAAGTACAAGAAGGGGGAGAGATTCCATGCTAAGTAGACCACCCCTAATGGATGCCCGCGTGTCTGCCATTAGTGGGCCAAGGGGGTTGCCTATTTGCCCTTGAGCTTAGAAGTAGGAAAGACTCCAAGCACCCTATTGAGGTTTCATCTCCAATCTTCCCAATGGTTGATTATGGGGGAAATCACAAGTCATAAGAGGATGAATAAGAAGATATGAATAGGGAGGGAAGATACAAGCACACCACTAGGTAGACCACACCATGCTGGATGTCCAATGTGCCTGCCACTTGGGGCGAAGAGGGTGAGTGTTTGCTCTTGGGCTTAGTGTGGGGCTTGCTTTGGGCTAACCTATCATTCTCCCTCATTCAAACGTATTGTGATTGAATACTATTAGCGAATGGAATGGCTCAAGACAAAAATGTTTAGACAAATGACTCTTAACCCAGATTTAGCACCACCGAAAATCCGCTAACAACTCCGAAAAGACCACAATTGCATTTGTGGCTTTTCTCTGAATTTTGTCGAGGTACAACTCCCTCACCAAATTTTCAATGAGTTTATCTAACCTAAAGAATACAGGTATGCTTTTTACTAGAAAGCATAAAAGGTGCCTAATGCTAGTTCATAAATATGAAGCTAATGCGGAAAGCAGAAATCAAAGCCATCAATGCTCTATACAAAGATTGGAAACTTATGACCATCTAATCAACCAGACTACAATAAATGGATGTTATATAGCTTATCTTTCAAAGAAGGCACAGCTATATCGTACGCATAATGCAAAGATCAGCATACAAGGCATCATTAAATTCATAACACATAGATTACAAATCATTACAGTCTGAAAACAAATGCTAATCCTTCTCGATAACACCCCTAGGTGTATCTTCGAAAAAGTCCCTTTCTTCTTTTACATTCGCAAATTTATAGCAAAGGAAAAGCCACTGGACGATTGCCAAAGCCGTTACCAAATTAGTGGCTTTCTTATTTTACCAACGTTTCTTGAAAATTGCTAAATCAATTGAAAGAATCGGTAGAGGAATAGGCGTCGACAAAGAAAACCGATCTTGATCTTGCCAACAACTGCCGAATGACCTTTCACACAGCCAAACAATTAATGCAACATCAAGGAATATCAAGCGGTTGCACGTGTATGTTGTTCAATGGGAAATTGTAATTTAAACCGTCTCAAATCAGCCATAAATTGAGACTAAATTGCCATCTCATCAAACTTAGGAGAGTGTACCAATGTCTAACCAATCTTCTATAAATTAAGCCAGCATCACCTTTCCTCATCAATCAGTAGCATCAAACATGGCGAGCTCTCAGAGTGACGGAAACTTTGCCAATGACTTCATTGTGTTGGAAGAGATCGAATGTAGACCACTGTTTAGGCATGTATCGGACTAGTTGAAGGAGGTTTTCACTGTGCAAAGCGAAGTGGAGGAGGAAGTGCTTCGCAACATTTTGGGTGAGGCGTTTCTGAGCCAAGCCCATGTACACAACACAACCATGCTGGAGCACTTCATACATACTATCATCAGGACTTTTGGTCGTCGTGAGTAGGGCGTGAGAGTACTGGAGTGCTTGGTAAAGCTCGATTTTCATGATCAAGTTAATGTGGCAATCAATAGGCTTAGCCACTACCCTCAGAATGGATTGATAGCTGACGCCATCTGCATTGTGTCGGTCCTTCAGGATGAGACTTTAGAAGAAGCTATGGCTCTTTTGCACATAGGAGTTGTAAGGAATGATATTGGACCTTTTGTGCAATTCCTTCAATCGCATGAGAATTTACTGTCACTAGCTCAAGTTGAATGCCTGCAGACTTGTTGTGACCTTTTCACACATCACCCCATTGCAAATGGGGACCCCCTATTTTTTTTTTTTGCTTTTTGCCCCTATCTCAACTGCTTATCACTTGTCTTTTTACAATGAGGTCATCATCTTGAGAGTTTCAAGTTAGTCTTCTGAGAGTCACCCGAGCCAAGTCACTAATCCATGCTTGAATCAGTGCGTAGACGTCATGGAAGCGCTCAAAAGGCCCAGGAAACGAAGATCGCCTGTGAATTCGGCCAATTCTGAGACTTCCTACTTTTTAGGAAATTTTGCTTTTTCGCTTTTTCATTTTTGGCATTTTTGGACCAAACGGGATTCCCTATTTTTTTAGGGTTTTGCTTTTTCTATTTTTAGAAAGTTTCTATATTTGGAAAGGTCTCGAATTTCAAAAATCCACTCAAAAGTTCGAAAAACTCAATAGAACTCTCAGAAAATCAAAGAGAAAAATAAAAAAAAATCATTGAAAATTCTGGAAAAGCAAGCAAAAAGCATGAAAAATCAGACTAAAAAGCATCAAATTCTGGAAAAAACAGTCCAAAAATCAATCAGATCTGAGAGAAAATCAGCAAGAAAATCAACCAAAGAATATGAAGTTCATAGCAAAATTTTGTCTAAGTCTGGAAAATTCGCCCTCAAGAGAGCATGTTCGGCCCTTAAAAAGTGGGACGTACAAAAATGACAAGGACTTGAAGAGGTCGGCCCTTAAAAGGTGGGACGTAGAGAAAAATGTCCAAAGAGGAAGGAAAGTCCGCCTTGCAATGTCCTAGCCTCCTCCAAAGTCTGCCATGTTCAAAGAAGGAAGTGCCAAGACCTTCTAAAGTCCGCCAGCCTCAAAGAGATGATGCCAGGAGCTTAAGAAGTCCGCCCATGCTTGTCCAAGGAGTCTTTGAAGTCCGCCATGCCACAAGGAAGGATGGCATGAACCATCTAAAGTCCGCCCAGCCTCAATAGGAAATGTCTAAAGCTCTTGGAAGTCCGCCATGCTTGTCCAAAGAGGAAGCAAAGTCTGCCATACACTTGAAGGAAAGTGGCAAGAAGTTAAGGAAGTCCGCCATGCTTGTCCAAGGTGCTAAGGAAGTCCGCCTAGGCACATGGGAGAGGAAAAAATTGAAAATTTCACTAAGTATTGGTGCCTAGCAAGGAAAATTTCAAAAATTTGCCTAAGTGTAAGAGCCTAAAAAGGTGGAGAATCGAAATTTTGGCTAAGTATTGTAGAATTTCCAAGAGACAAAGTGTTAAGAAAAGTGCTAAAAGGTTTGGAAGTTCGCCATGTTCAAAGAGATGATGTCCAAGACTAAAGAAAGTCCGCCTTCACCTTGTCCAAGTGCTTGGAAAGTCCGCCATGGTCTATGAAAGGGAAAATTTACAATTTTTGCTAAGTGTTTGGTGCCTAGTCAAGAGAAATTCGAAAATTTGCCTAAGTATAGAGGCTAAAGGATGAAAAATTGAAATTGTTGGCTAAGTATCATGACATTCTCAAAAGGAAAGGTGTTAGAGTTTGAAAGGAGAATGCTAAATGAAATTCGCCTAGCACAAAAGTGAAAGAGAAGTTTGAAAATTTCGCCTAAAGTTTGGATGAAAAGTTGGCCGAGTATATGGAGAGAGAAATGCACAAGGCAAAGAGGTATGAAAGTTCGCCCTTGGCTAAGGGAGATAAAAGTTTGTCGAGCGTCAAGGAAATTTGCCTGATAAAGACATCCGGACAAGGATTTTGCCTAGGAAAATTTGTCCGAGCAAGAAAAAAAATTGACTTTGGCAGAAGAAAATAAGCTCAGTGCAATTAAAAATTTTGCCATGGCAAAGGAAAATAAGGATCTGGCATAACAATTGACGACGGAATGGCTAAAATTTTGACTTGGCTAGACGAAATTGGGAATAAAATTGGAAAATAAACTTTTAGCCAGAGAAAATGAAGAGAAAATTGAAATAGCCATGGGTCCAAAACAAACGGGTTGGAATAAATTAAAATATTTTAATAATTTATTTCCAATGCCTTGGATAAAATAATGGATGGAAAGGCAAGCTTCAAGTCCACCCAAGGTGAAGATGTCCAGGATGAAGCAAAGTCTTCCCAAGGATGGATGTCCAAGACAAGTGCAAAGTCCATTTGGAGAAGTGTCTAAGACAGTCCAAAATACGCCCTCAAGCGTGATGGAAAATTTCTAAGGCATGAAGTGCCTAGAGGGGAGATGAAAATGGAAAAGACAAGTGAAAGTCCGACTTTTCCCAAGCACAGCATGTCCAAACCTTTACAAAGTCCGACTTTGCTTGGAGAAGGTATGTCCAGACATCCATAAGATTTGCCAAGTACAATGGCAAACATGATGCAAAGTCCGACCTAGATCAAGAAAAGAAATGTCAAAGTGTTGAGAAAGTTCGCCCCAGTGTAAGAGAAAAGATGATAAGCACTAGCGAAAGTTCGACTTCTCCCTAGAGATGTTTGTCCAAAGTGGCTTGAAGTCTGACTTAGGCTAAGAGAGAAAACGTCCAAGCTCATGTGAAGTCCGCTCAAGGGGAGGATGAGAAAATTGGCTAAAACTCAGAAAATTGGCTAAGTGTTGATACCTTGGGGAGAAGAATTTACTAAGTGTTGGACAAAAAACATGAAGGATGAAGAGGAAAATAAAGAGGAAATGAATAAAATCCTTGTCCAGAGATGGAATTTGTCCTACATAGCACAAGCCAAATTCAAAATTGAAGAAAAATCCATAGGGAAAGTTCATCCAAAACCTTGGCTAAATGTTGAATAGTCCGTGTGAAGGTGGTACAAAATGAACTTGAGTAGCCAAAATTTGGCTAAGTCTAGGAAATACTTCACAAAGGAAATTCCAATTTCCTCCATTGTGGCGAAGGCAAAGAGGCATTCTTCTCCAAATTCTAGGCACTTGAAGGAAGCAATCAGGACAACTGCTTGAGGGATTTCATCTCCTGAAGAATTAAAAACAAGCTTCCAATCAGAATCAGATGGTGACAAGAAGAGCGTTCCAAACACATCTCCATACTTAGATAATTTCTCGACACAAATTGGAGTATCCAGAGAGGAAATCCCAAGGAATAACATCAACCCAATTCAAGCAGGAGGAAGTTCAAAGCAACCAACTTCAAGTCTAGACACCTGCTCCAAGGGGAGACTTCCAGACCTCGAAGATTCTAGTACAGGCAAGAAGAAGAAATCAAAGTCTCAAAAGGAATCCAAGATCAAAGCTAGGAAGGAACAAGCATAGCGGACAGAGTCATTGGCAGGGAAAATATTCTAAGGCAAGCGCATGGAAGAAAAACAAAGCAACCAAGGAAGGCATCCAGCACGCTGAGGTGGCGCCTCGTCATCTTCCAACCAATCAAATTGTTCTGAATCAACATGCAACAACTTTCTATTTTGTTGTTGATTTATATTTAGCAAAAAGGACAAGTGTCCTCGAATGAAATTTTCTCATTGGTTGAAAGTGACAAACCCTAATTAGGGTTTTATTTTGTAATCTCGGCCATTGATTTGAAATCAATCTTGGCCATTGAATTGTAATTGGGGAGCCTATAAATTGAGCTCACCCCCTCATTTGTAAAGCGTGTGGAGACAGTATGAGATTGTTGCATTGAGACTATTTCGAATAATAAAAGCTCTTATGCATGATTTGCTTTGAATAACTTTTATTATCAAATAGTAAGCGAGGTTGCATATCTTCTTCCGCCATAGATTAAAGTTAGAATTAAGTTAAGTAGAATTTTCTTTGAAAGTTGGTTAAGTGAATGAGAAATTGATCATATTGATTCAATGGTGAAGCATTGCTCATACTTTCTTCAAATGGATGATTTGCATTCGATGTGTAAAGTTAGCCTGAGCTTATAATCGTGGAAGCTTAACTTCAGCCTCATTCGAGGTCTGAAAATCATTATCACATCCCTTGAAGATTGCACTCACTTTGCGTATGTTGTCCAGCAGGAGGCGAAACAAAGTGTGGTTTATCCCCTTCACCGGATCTTTATTGTCTCTTGAATTCTTAGGCATAGAATAGACCTCCTAAACCCTTGTCCTTTTGCCATTTTTTTTGAGATCCAAATTGAAGTCCTAATTGAAGAGAGCCTTTAAATGATACATTCGCCTAAGTCCCAAACTTGTGAAAAGTTCTTTAACGTAAGTCCCCTTGTTTATTACCAACATATCACAACGCCCATTGAGCTTATCCACATGTCAAGACCCGACAAAAGAAACCTTGGAATTGCCATATGATCTTCTCGCAATCTTAGCATACGCGCTGGTTTTTCAAGAGAGGATAGAGTGTCTTTGGACATTTTATTCTGAAGTGTTCGGTGGATGATAAAACGTACACCAACAAGACTGTTATTGAAGGCATTCGTGTCCTGATGTTTGCTCTGTGTACTTGAGAAGAAATGCCTCTTTTTGTCTTTTTGCCCATGACATTAACTTTTGTAGTCGAACAGACAATTTTCTAGCGCCAATGTAATGTAAAATTGTTTATATATATAAATAAAATATCTCTTTTGATATCTCCGTGTCTTGTATGCGTGGCTTCATTGGTTTCCTGTTCATATCATGTTTGAAAATGTTCGCTTCCTTATGTATAATGCACTGGTTAAATAAGTTAGGCTTACTGTAATTACATTGATCACAAAAACCCTCTAGGTGGAAAAATGAGTAGTTTGCACAACTTAATAAAACCCTACCTAGGTTTTGAATAGCCTAAAGAATATCGCCTAAGGTAAGACTTATGAGTGAAGTTTTCAAATTTTGACACTTGACAGCTCACCAATCAGGTTGCTAACATACGTACACTCTGTTGGCGTTTAAATTCGCACCTCTGGAATGCGTATTTGAAATGGGCAGCTATGTACAATAAAACTGCTCTTCAAATTTGGAGGGGAAACTCCCTCTTGCTGATGGGGTAAAAGAAAGTAAATTAAATCTAATTCGCCTATCTTTTTGTTTCAGCTAGAGCACAAGGTTTATAAAACACAAATGCCGCAGCTGAGATTTTCTAATTTAAGAATTCCAACTACAACTAACTTAAGCTAAAGACATTTCTAATATCTCAAGTAATATGCAGAGCAAGAGAATTAGAAATGAACAAGGTTGATTCTTTGACAAAGGCTTAAGAGAACTCTTTCTCAACATACATCTACACACTTCAATGCAAGCTGAAATTAAGATCACAATAGCATAACACATATAACGGAAATCTGAGACATTATACCAAGGCAAAGGAGGCTCATGATTTTATTTCTCAAATTTTTGGAACAAAATCTACTAAACACATGCTTGGAACAAGAGCTTGCAGCTAAAGAGGCTTGCAAAACTTGTTCTTACACAATAAGAACAACAATTACAATAACTACTTGTTGGCTAAAAGAGACTCAACAATTCGCTATCATAAAACAATTGAACAACACTGAATAACAAATAGAAGGCACTTAGGCTCAGCGTTTTGTTATCACTAGCATGGTTAAAAAAAACTAATGAGCAAAGGCTCTTATTTATAGGCAAGCAGAAGAGTAGGGAACCCTAAAATCTCCTTGCTTTTACAATCTAGGGCTTGCTCAACAAACAAACTTTATTTCTAAATCTAGAAAGAAGATAACATCTAACACCTAAGAAAGCAGAAAAAGTAGGGACTGCCAACTATTACAATTTATCTTCTTTCTCTTCTTCGAAGAATGGATAAGAATTGCTCCAAGAATAGAAAGAAAGCAAAAAGAAAGCTTCTAGATGAAAGCTTGCTTTAAATCTCAATGACATTCACTAAAAAGCAAAAAACTATGTCTCGGTTCGATGCATCTATCCCATCAATAGCAAAGTTGCGTTTTTCCAAGATATCTTCTCCATTTGCAATTGATCTCAGCAAATCTTCGACCTCATTGGCCGCTTTTTCAAATCTTGCTGACATCATGGCAAGGTGATTCATTTTGCCACCAACTGTATTGCTGCTATCACAGCTATGAATAACACTTTGAAATTGAGTTTGCACTTCATCAAGCCCAACGTAAGAACCATCTTCAAGACTATACCGAGAAGGAATCTTTGTGACAAACTCATTGATGAAAAGAAGAGCTTTGTTCACCCTTTGTCTGTAGGCAATAAACTCCTCGGAGAACCTCTCGTAGGTTTTAACCTTGAAGACATGATGCTCTCTCCAAGCAAGGATCTGCCTCTTGTGTTCTTTTGAGACCATTGAACCATAGGCTGTATCTAAATCTGCAATGATGATCTCATGCCTTGGTTTTACTTCAGCCACTGATTGTTCAAACCCTTGGATTCCTTGACGTATTTCATGAGCATTTTCTCTCAACTGAAACATCCGTGCTGAGATCTTCTTTCCTCTGACAATGAAACTCTCGATCCACTCTTGAGTTTCCTTCCCACAAATAACCAGCTGTCTCAATTGATGATGATCAGCTGGTGTCTCTAAAACTTGGGGCAGCAGCTAGGTCGCCTGTGATGAGCCATGGACGAGGTTAGAAATATAAAGCCTGAGCTGTTTTATTTCAGCCTTGAGGGCTGCTTTGTCTTCCCCATCCTTGAGCACTCTTTCTTGAAGGCTTTCAGACACAACTCTGAATAGACTAACATCTACATGTTTGGTGTTTTTACCAAGGTTAGCCTTAACCATCACGAAGTCCTCCATATCCACTTCATCTCTGTTCTTATGTTCAGGAGGTAAGGCAATCTCCATGATCACCTCACCATTAGGATTCCTCTCATAATGAACTTGCTTCTTCACTTTCTTCTTAGGTGGCTCTTGATAGATGTTGTCAAGGTCATCAAAATTCACCTGATATGAAGGTCTCCTTCTTTCCCTTCCCAAGGAGCTCTCAAGTCAATACATGGTAGCGTCTTTACTAACTTCCTTGGGAGGTACAATTGCAATTTCCTCATTATCTTCAATATCTAGGTCGATATGGATTGGTGAAAACCTTGTCAGTGGTATAGAATCATGTGCTAAAGGCGCTTCTTCTATCTCCTTCTGAGGTATAGGTTGTTCTGAAGAAGCTTCTGCTTCAACCGTTGATGGCTCTTGTATGACTATACCTGAGAAATCTAGCCTCCTTACATTTTTGGTTGACTTGCTGCCCTTTACACCATCTTGAGGCTGACTTACACCTTTCCCTTTTGATTGTGCTCTGGAAGAGGAGGGAAGTGATGACTATACCCTTGGTGGCGCTGCTACTGGTATGGATTTCTTCCTTTTGAGAACTAGGAAGACCTTGCTATGTTTGAGGACTTGCCTCGTCCTTTCTTCAACTAAGAGGGATTCCTTATTAGCCCAGTTGACTTAAGGAAGGGGCTGATCTTCAATTCTTTTTTCGGGCATACATTGGGAGTAACACATCCTCATCATCATCTAACAATCCTTCGATATCCTCTAACAGGCAGTCTTTCATCTGGTGAAGAGTGAGCCTACTGTAACTACGCCTTTGCACTTCGAACTCATCTATGCAATTGGCCCAAAAATCTTCAAGGGCGGATATGTGAGCATAGTTTCTCTCAAGTCGAGTAGTGTAGACGCCATGAGGATCATACGATTGTCTCTCACTGTAAGGCTTAAGACCAAGTTTGTCTAACTCATCTCTCATGGTTTTAGCATCTGTTGTTGTTGTACATGTATAGATTCCCAGTCCTAATGGAAAATTGAGGGTGGGTTTCTTTCTATTCCTCAAGAACGCGTGGACATCATGTGCCTGCCTTAAGAACTCCATGAAGACAACTTTGTCTAATGGGCACCTTGGTAGCATGAGTGGGGCGCCTAAAAAGCCATAGACTCTAAGATAGGTGAAAATAGGACATTGTATGAACCAATCTGCCCACTCCACCATCGCTGCCCTAGCGACTGAAGAGATACGGACGTGCAATTCATTGTCCAGGTCCCGCACTGTGTACATCAGGAAAGCCTTATTCACCCTCTTGTAGTGATGCAATGACTTTGTGAATTCCAATTGAGGGTAATAGTTGTAGATATGTTGTACGCTCAACGATCCCTCGGTGTTCAACCCTCTAAATTGACCTTGGTAGGCCACTAGGTAGACTAGGTAAGAAACCATATGGAACTCATGAATCTGGAAATACTCTGTTATCTGCTGATGGAGGCTGTCACTGATCAAGGTGGGCCAATCATAGAACTCAGTCTTCTTCATGATATGGGGTATAGCGTAGAACATCCAAGGCTAAAACTTGGTAGCATCTTTTGATCCAGTTACCCTGTTGAGCAAGGTGATTATGATAGCAATCTCATAGTTCAACTCGCCTCACCTGATGTTCTTAGGCAAAGTCTTATGCTTTTCCTTCATCCACCTTTGAGCAATCTTCTTGAAGAGCACAAAGATATACTGAGAGGGGGGGGGGGGGGTGAATCAGTATATCTATATACTTTTACCCTTTACAATTTTTATCAACTTCCAATTTCAACACAAAAATCTGGTTGCTCTCTTTTTCAATCACATATGATATTCAATAAAAGTCCTTGATTCAATATCCATGTCTTTTTCTTTGATATCTTTCTTATACCTTTTGATTGTGAGGATGCCTTTTAAGAAGGGGAACGTCCCAAACCCTTAATTGCTCCCTTTGACTAAAACGGTGGCTTCTATAACCAATCGGTATCATATATGCCTTTTCATATCATGTTAATCCATTTAATAAAATGCTTATCACTATGTTCTAATCGTTGCATTTTAATCGCTTCACCTCTATTTTTTAGTCTTGGGTGATGACTTTTATATTGCTTGAAAAAATATTTCCGCTGTGTTCTAAATCATTTGTTCTTTATAATTAAATCCCGATTATGATTTCTAGGTTTGCAAGCATCAATATCGAATGTTATCGAGCTACGTAATATTTGACGGAGTTGCTACAATCTGTAGATCTTTTTACTTGATGACTAGATAATATGATAGCGACGGTAGTCTTCAGGAGGAAGATCCAACAAAATTTATCTTCAGCATTTCGTACTGTCTTCCGTCACATATACGATGCGTCCCATATAAGATTTCCATCACGTATACGATGTGTCCCACATATGCTTGAGTTTGAATGATATAAGTATTCGCAACCTCCAAAAAGATTTTTGTCACATATACGATGTAAAAATAGTGCCAAAGTTTCTTCATTGAATGCACACAAAACAAGAAATTTGTTTTGAGCCAAACAAAGCCAAAGTCACAGAGACATTTAACAAGCCGTCTTTTAATGACCGCTGCTCCTTATTCATTAATCGCTGCATGTAATTTGATAATGATGATATAGTGGCCTTGGATCTAGAGAATACTTGATCTAAAGAATAATCAATCTGATTTAACCAATCTGAACATGCTGATCTGAGAGTCGACAATTGATTTCTTATGATGATAATCAGATTATGCTGAGTATTATCCTTTTCCATGACATCAATAACAATTTGTTCAGCAATCTTGTTCAATGCCTTTGACATCAATGACTCCATCTTTTTCACTTTGACATCAATGACAACACTTCCAACAATCTCCCCCTTTGTCATTGATGGCAACATATCTTTTGTCATCTCTTCTAACTCTCCCCCATTCTACTTCTCTCCCCCTTTGACATCAATGGCAAAGGAACTTCCAACAATGTCTTGCTTTCTCTATTCCATGGAGCTACAAGATATAGTGCATAGCTCCCCCTGAATGTATACTCCTATCTACTAATACTTATCTTTCTCTATCTTATTTCTAAAACATTTTGCTTCTTTTAATTATCTTCTCCAAATGGCTGAAAGACAATGTTCAACTTAGCTCCCCCTAAATTCATGCTTCCTCTTTAGAAAAGACATATTGAATTTTCATTGGATTCTTCATTTCTTGTATCTATCTTCTTTTTCCAAACTTTTGTAAACTTTCTCTCCTTTTCCATGGTGTTCTTCTTCATATCTTGCAAAGGTGTTTCCATAAAATCACATCTACAAAAACGTGCTATGTGTCCAAAATTGTTACACTTGAAACACATAATTTTATGATCAAAGGAATTATAATTTCTCCTAGTGAAACTTGAACCTTTTCTTGCTTGAAATCTGCAGTTTATTGCTTTGTGTCCAAAGTAGTTGCATGAATAGCAATATCCATGGAAAGAGTAAAACTGCCCACCGTTAGATTTTCTTTCATTTTCCTTAAAACTTGGGACATTCTCATCACACTTTGTACATTTCTCCTTTGGCTTATTCAATTCATTTTTCAGCATGACAACTTCTTGTTCTAACTCATCACAATCTCTCTCTTTTGCACTTAACTTGTCCTTTAATTCACTTTCAGCTTGTTTAGCTTCTACAAGTTGAATCTTCAAATCTTCAATGATTTTGTTTAATTCCTCCAAACTTTTAGTCAACTCCTTAGTTTTTAGTTTATGCTTGGTGACCTTCTTCTTTAATTCTTCATTTTTCTTGTATGCATAGTGAAGTTCTTCCTCAAGATCTGTTTCTTCTTCTTCATTGCATTCTTCTTCTTCTTCATCACATGCTTGATCAGCATCTTGTTCTTCAAATTCAGCCATGAACAATATTTCTTCATCATCATTGCTTTGACTGTCATCACTTTGTTCTTCTGAAGAGCTGCATTCTTTCTTTGAGTAGAAACTCTTTTTGTGTTTTTGATATCTCCTCTTTGACTTGTACTTAGAATTCTTCTTCCCTTTTTTCTGTGTACATCTCTTCTTCATTTTTGCTTATGTCACTTGAGTTGCTATCACTTTGAGGACAATTAGAAGCATAATGTCCAACCTCTCCACAATTAAAACATTTAAAAGGATATTTCCCTTTGTACTTCCCTTTTCCCTTTTTAAGCTTTCTCAAGAAATGGGCCTCTACTTCATTATCACTTGTCTTCTTATTTGATGTATCATGTTTAGTTTTTTCCTTATTAGATGCTTTGAAAGACATTTCATTTTGTGGTGTCTTCCCCTCAATCCTCATTTCATAGGCAGCAAGAATCCCATGTAATTCATCTTTTGTTAGCTGATCCAAGTTTGTTAATTCCTCCAATGCTGCAACCTTGGCTTCAAACTTTGTAGAAAGAGATCTTAGAATTTTGTCAATAATGAAGTCATCCTTGATCTCTTCACCAAGTCCCCTCATGATATTCACTGTTTCATCAACACGAAGAAAATATGAAGCAATATCTTCATCATCCTCCATTTTGAGAGTCTCCAACTTTCTTCTATGAGTTTGCAACTTTGCCTTCTTAACTTTTGCATCTCCTTCATAAATGTTTTGAAGTTTGTCCCAAATCTCTTTTGCTGATTTGCATCTCATGACTTTTGTAAACTTAGAATCTGTTAGGCTGCAAAGAAGAGCATGCTTAGCTTTTGCATTGTTTTCACTTCTCTTTTTCCCTGCTTGATCCGTTGGAGGGGTAGCTGGAGGTGAATACCCATCAACAACAGATTGCCACACATCAAACCCAAGTGCATTCAAGTATGCTTCCATCTTGATATTCCAAAATGCATAATTAGTCCCATCAAAGATGGGTGCTTTCATTGTATTGTTATGATCTGCCATGTGCTCTTAAGGATCTCCTTCAAGCGATTAAGCTTTCAAGAAGGACCTTGCTCTGATACCAATTGAAGAGCACAAAGATATACTGAGAGGGGGGGGGGGGTGAATCAGTATATCTATATACTTTTACCCTTTACAATTTTTATCAACTTCCAATTTCAACACAAAAATCTGGTTGCTCTCTTTTTCAATCACATATGATATTCAATAAAAGTCCTTGATTCAATATCCATGTCTTTTTCTTTGATATCTTTCTTATACCTTTTGATTGTGAGGATGCCTTTTAAGAAGGGGCACACCCCAAACCCTTAATTGCTCCCTTTAACTGAAACGGTGGCTTCTATAACCAATCGGTATCATATATGCCTTTTCATATCATGTTAATCCATTTAATAAAATGCTTATCACTATGTTCTAATCGTTGCATTTTAATCGCTTCACCTCTATTTGTTAGTCTTGGGTGATGACTTTTATATTGCTTGAAAAAATATTTCCGCTGTGTTCTAAATCATTTGTTCTTTATAATTAAATCCCGATTATGATTTCTAGGTTTGCAAGCATCAATATCGAATGTTATCGAGCTACGTAATATCTGACGGAGTTGCTACAATCTGTAGATCTTTTTACTTGATGACTAGATAATATGATAGCGACGGTAGTCTTCAGGAGGAAGATCCAACAAAATTTATCTTCAGCATTTCGTACTGTCTTCTGTCACATATACGATGCCTCCCATATATAAGATTTCCATCACGAATACGATGTGTCCCACATATGCTTGAGTTTGAATGATATAAGTATTCGCAACCTCCAAAAAGATTTTTGTCACATATACGATGTAAAAATAGTGCCGAAGTTTCTTCATTGAATGCACACAAAACAAGAAATTTGTTTTAAGCCAAACAAAGCCAAAGTCACAGAGACATTTAACAAGCCGTCTTTTAATGACCGTTGCTCCTTATTCATTAATCACTGCATGTAATTTGATAATGATGATATAGTGGCCTTGGATCTAGAGAATACTTGATCTAAAGAATAATCAATCTGATTTAACCAATCTGAACATGCTGATCTGAGAGTCGACAATTGATTTCTTATGATAATAATCAAATTATGCTGAGTATTATCCTTTTCCATGACATCAATAACAATTTGTTCAGCAATCTTGTTCAATGCCTTTGACATCAATGACTCCATCTTTTTCACTTTGACATCAATGACAACACTTCCAACACTTCTTGCTATATTTTTCCTTGTGCATTTCCCACATCCTCTCACATTCGCCCTTTGAGATAGTGACACTTTCAGGCCAAGAGGGAATGGAGAAACATTTTTCGATCATATCAGGTTTCAAACTGCATATCAATCTGCCATCAACTGATTGAATCTCCCTTGTAGCCGGATTGTAATGCTTGATGCAAATGATTACAAACTCGAGACTCTAAACTGAAATAGGAATAGATGTTGCTGCAAGGAGTCCAGAGTGTCCCAAGTTTCTGATGGTAGTGTTATCTATGCTCTCCAAAGCGTGTAGATCAAACATCGGCTTGATGTGATGCAAGTCTGTCTCAGCTATTTTGATGAAATCATGGTAGAGAGCTGATTTGGTCTTGAAATCATTGGGAGTGTATTCCATTTCGAAAACCTTGAAAAATGATTGTAAACTCGCCTAGGTTCAGACAAGTTTTGAACAACTTACTATTTTTGGAATGTTGATTTTTCTTCCTCCAACGGACAAATTTTTGAAAATTTTTCTGAGATATGGGTTTTGCTCAGAATTTCGTTGCAAGACAACCCAGATCGTCCATTTTTGAAAATTTTGAATTTAGACTAAAAAAACAACAAACCCTAATTTCTTCAATTTTTCACGAAAAAAGTTGGCACTTGGGTTTTGTTCAGAATGTAATTAGAAATGGACCCACTTGATTATATTTGGAAAACAATGAGGGCTGATCGAAAAAACAACAAACCCTAATATTTGAAATTTGCTTGAAAAAGGCTGTGATATGGGTTTTCTTTAGAAGATTGATTTGAGAGGACCCAAATGATCAAAATTCGAATACACTAAGGATTTCATTGACATGCAAATAAAAAGCAGCTGCTGCAACTTGATGAATTTCTTGAAATTTTTTTCAAAAGAATGAGATGATAAGACCCAAATGGCTGAAAATTGAAAATCTTGGCCTTCTTCAAAAATTTGATCTTTTGGATGAAAAAGCAAGGCTTTATGTTGCTAGTCTGAAATTTTTTTATGAAGAATCAACAAACTTGAGTTCTTGAATCATTAAATATAACTTCAAAACTGCTGCTCCACTTTTCTCCTTTGGATGCCCCCTGCAAAAATAATGAAAATTACATGAAAGAGAGGTGTTAAATAGACTTAGGGTTTTGAAATAGGTTTGCTTTCTTTTGCTTTTATCTTCAAAACCCTAAAATCAACTGGTTTGATGAACTTGGACATTCTCTTCCTCTTGCCATTTTTGAAACTTTTGAAAATTTGAAAATTTTCACTGAGGCATTGTAAGTTGGGCGCCCTTCTTGGCTAGGGGCGCCAACTTTCTCCAAAGTTAGTCATTTTTTAGGAATTTTAAACTTTTCACAATTTTGACCCCCTACTTTGACCTTGATCTCTGACTTCCAGATTGATCCGACAAGCGAGCTGGGTGATTCATTGCATAGCCTGACTGATTCTGAGAAGATTGTATTGGAGGCGTCTCTGGCGAAAAACTTTGTTTTGACCTTCAAATTCATGGGAGCCTATTTCCTCTAGGGGTGCCCATTTTGTCCAGAGTTAGCCATTTTTATGATTTTCAAGTTCTTCCTTTTTCTTCTGATCTTCTGATCAAATCTTGACTTTGGGAGCTACGCTGATCCAACTGACTGGCTGATAGCTTCATTGGATAGCTTGACTGAAACCGATGAGGTGATCTTGGAGGCCGCATTGGTGAATTCTATCATTTCAGAGCTCAAAACCTTAGGTGCCCTTTCTCTCTAGGGGTGCCCAACTTGACCAAACTTAGAATATTTTCTTGTTTTTTATCAACTCCTCTTCTACAGATGTTCTTGTCAAATTTGGAGATCTGGGCGTCAAATTGATTGATGGTTATGCTCATTGCAAGGCTGAGGAGATTCCAAGAGGGGTCTTTTGGAGACACTTTTGTCAAAAAGTTGAATTTGGGCCTTCAAAAGCTTGGGCGCCCTTGGCAAGCTAGGGCGCCCAACTTCACTAGACTTAGCCAATTTTTTGCAATTTTCACCTTTGCTTTTGAATTTTGGTTTTCAGCTCTTATCAGACGCTCCATTCAGCCTGCTTCATCTAGTGATTGACAACTCTGTTTAATGGGCTAAAGGTCTCATTGGAAAGCCTGATCAACTCTGAAGAAGTCATGTTAGGGCTTTGTCTGCAAATTCATTTGTTTGAGCCCTCAAAAACTTGGGTGCCTATCTCCTCTAGGGGTGCCCATTTGCTCCAAACTTAGAAACTTTTCAAACTTTTTCACGATTTTCATTATGTATTCTGTTTAAAAAGCCTTTGTTCGATCTCGAATTCCGGGTGACTGGATGGTCTGATGACTACACTGCCGGACTCACTGTAGAGCTAGAAGGATTCTGAACAACTTTGACTAGGAGCTCAAACCCTAATTTTATCATTTGATGCCCTAAAAAGATGGGTGCCTATTCTCTCCTGGGACGCTCATGTCAAGCAGACTTAGTCAAATTTTCACAGTTTTCACCTTCTTTCCTCATTCTTTGTGCTTGCTCACCAACTCACCTTCTGCTCAATGCTTGAGTGTTGAATCTGACGCTGGACAGTTGATTGACCTCCATTGATGACCTCAGAGCTCTTGATATGCTTTTGAAAAAGCAGAATAGACCCACTAGGGAAAAATTGGTCTTTTTGAGATTCTGACTACACTAGCTTGATATGGAAGTATTTTGAGCCAATCAAAATCAGTTTGAACCCTAACGGACCAAATTTCTATTTTTAGAAAGTTTTGCCAGTATCCGTTTCGAAAGAAACCCAAAAAACCCCAAAAAAGTTACTATTTTTAGGAAATTTCTAAAAATAGCAGTTTTCCTGAAAAGTAAGGATGAAAAACTGAGATCTGGGTTTTGTAGATTAGGTCACCCTGAGTAGACCAAGATCGTCAGATTTGGGAAATTTTACATTTTAACCCCTCATGCAAGACACACACACCCAAATTTTGACCTTTTTGACAGATTTAACAAGACTTTTACTCATTTCTTCAAAATGTATAAGTGTAACAAAAATTTTAATTTTGGGGTACAACACACTTGCTCTTGAAGGAAAGGTAAGTTCGAAAATGATAAGAAAACACTGCCCAATGAGAGACAGATGACGCAAGCGGTAGAATGAGAGGTTCGACGAACCAACAAAAACCTCGCCCGAGTTCGAAAAAGATAACAAAAGGCCGCCCAAACACAAGTTTAAGTAACGGACTTAGGCGGAAAGAAAAGATGGCCAAAAAAGGGGACGGTCCCATTTATGGGTAACAAATACTAAAAATTAAGTATAGATGTCACATGGCTTATCTAATGAGTTATGATGATTTTACCGATTTGTACTCATATGTGTGATTATTAACCCTAATAGAAATAATTGGATTTATGAATTAGATATATATATATATATATATGCAATATTGCTTGATATGATTGCAGGACCTAAATTAGGATTTATCTTGTTAAGAGGCATATAATTAGTAAGTTATATCTTTAGCTATCTTACAATTCTTATTTTAATGAAATTTGTGATTTTAGGGCAAGATTTAGTGTAATTCCCAAATAGGGGACATTACAGCTAGTACACAAGATTAATCTCTCCATGTATTTGTTCATTATTTTTTCTAAGTTTATCAATGATTAAGTGAATTTTCTTTAGTATGTTATTTCCTAGAATGAAATGCTGGAATTATTGAATTTTGTTATAAAACAGGTAACTTCAATTTGGGGACATTACAATTGGTATCAGAGCCTTAATCCTACCAACCTGCAGGACAAACCAACTTTAACCACCATTCAATTAGGATCAACTTAAGTAGGCCAATAACGCATCTCTATATGTGCATGCCTTTCACATGTATTATGTGTATACTTTGTGTCTTACGTGTATTCTTGTGTATACCTTGTGTATTCATGTGTATACCTTGTGTCTTACGTGTATTCACGTGTATACTTCCTGTGTTACGTGTATTTATGCTTCATGTCTTGTGTGTTTGCTTCATGTCTGATGTGTCTTCAACAAGTCACTCCATGTGTGTCTATAATTACTTTATGCTCAAAAAATTTATTATGAAAAAGCGGAATCTATAAAAGCTTTATCTGTCAAATGTTTATGGGGTGAAAAGCATTAACAAATTAACTTATTTAAAATTCATTATTAGTCTCCTAATGCAACGATGAAGAGTTGTAACTATTGAAGTGAAAAGGTGTGACTCCCTCAAACTTGAGATATAAAAAGGAGAGCATTTCATTTGAGAGAGACATCCATACCATCATTTGAAGAATCCAATTGAGAATAGAAACTTAAGTAATTTTGCAAGAGAATTAAATTAGATTCTCAAGAATAGTGACGGTGTGAGAAAGTATGTAACTCCAAATGTGAATTTCTTTTTACCCTTCAAATATGAAAGGTTGTGACCCTTCAAATGTGTAAGACTATGACTCCCTCAAATATAAAAGGGGAATCATTTCCTTGTGAAGAAATCATCAATAGGAAATAAATCCATGAATCAAATTGGAATCTCAAAAGGCAGCCATGAAGTGTGGTGATTCATTTACCGTGAAGGATGATAACTCATTTATTGTGAAGGGTGGTATTGCCTTCAAGAAATGGATATAAAGGAATAAATCTATCCAATGAATTCACCCAACCACCAACACATGCTAAAGAGAGCTAAGTAAACCTAAAATCAAGATTGAAACAAGTATTAAAGCCTAACTAAATACAAAACATGATTGTACATGATTTGTCCCTATGCCAAACTTTTTTGAACAGTTGAAATCACTAATTGTGTTAAGGTGCAACTTTCACACAAACAGTTAGGATTTAGTAAACATATTCCTAACATCATAAGGTAACTGTTTTATGATAAGTATTACCATAGGGTATACTCGTACTTGCTACACATAACATAACTATTCCATGAGAATTATTTGACTAAGGAAGACAATATCACTTGCAATGCATCACTAAATGTTCCTTGCTTTGCACCTTGGATAAAGTGGAAAGAAGACCAACATTAAAAATCACCATTAAGATCATAGATGTGTGTCATGCTTCTAATCCTCATCTTAATATGTGGAAAATTGCCAAAGGTTGGTTGAAAATCTAAGGTCTCTAGAAATTCCCCTATTACTTTACTCATGCATATCCCCCCCCAACAATCACAATCCTTGAGATCTCTTAAAGTGCTGAAAAGACTCAAAGCCTCTTCATTGACAACATTTAGGCACTAAACAAACATCTGAACAATCATCCATGCCAAACACCATATTTTTGAGCAAGGGTAATGAAGATAGCTCAACCCTTTAGGATCTAGTGATATAGAAAAAAATTGAGATAATTTCATCCTAAGCTCTTCTTCTCCTAAGTCATTTTTCTTGATCTATAATTTAAGGTCAAGGGCATCAATATTAGGTATCTAAGATAAATGCAATACAAATCAAGTTACAACGAAATCATTACATAAGCCTATGCTAAGTTACATTGTGGGTCCATAACCCACAAATCCCAGGATCATTCTCACTTTTGAAACTTGCGATAAATTGATTTTGTAAAACAATACTTTCCCAAGATATGAAAATGAAGTTAGTACCAAACATGGGGATATGTCATAAAAAGAGTATTAACCCCCAATTGATTTAGAAGATTGGACAAGGATTGGGTCAACCTATAGATTTAAGTCCTATCACTTGCTAGGGATGCTAAACTATTGTACATCTTTTATTGACTTTGTACCTAAGTATTATCTAGGAAATATATACTTAGAGGATTATAACATGTCATTAATAAGTCTATGACAAGATGATATATGTTGAAAAATGTCTGGACTAGGTATTACAAACGCCTATAAGCTATTACATCCCCATTTGAAACAATCTTGCCTCAAACCTTGTTTGAATGATTAGGTGAAATATACTTTATTTAAGGGAAATTGTACTCACTCCCAGTTGATGGTGTAGGAAAAGGGGATACAACCTATAGTAAAGAACACCTAGACCCCTTAAATGAAAATTGACCTTGCACCAAAGAGTAAGATCTTGATATTCACAATACTCCCATTCTCCATGAAGGATGCGACATTTTTTCTATACAGGTAAAGAAGAATTTGTTACATTGGCTTGATCTTTGTGGTAACAAAATGAGAAAAAACTTGTCTTAAATAAAGAGTCTTTCCAATTTCCAACTCTTGGCTTTGTCATTGAGAGTTATCGGGAAGTAGTAATGCACAAGTCAAAAGAATATTGGACAACAAATTCTCCTCATACGTTAGGGAATGGCATTAACCCTACCAATAGTCAAGTTAAGGCGAGTATACTGTCAATTGCTCTTCCAGGACATCATTATGGTATAGAGTTTGACATAACCAAGACAATTTCTACTAATTGTAAGATTTTCAAATTCCTAAAAGTGTCACAACAAAGGCTAATTACATCACAAAAAAAAGAGCAACGCTAAAAATTACAAATCCTACATTGTGATTGCTTGAGAACAAGCAATCTTGGGAAGGGCGGACTGTCATGTCCCCACCATGAGCAAACTACCATAGATTTTCATAAAAGCATATTTATATTTACAATGTAGGCCGACCTCCTTTCATATTAGCATATATACAAGGCAAACTTAATGCTAGCTGACTCTTTTTACCCTTGGCACCTAGGTCATTGGTAAATAAATTTAAATTATTATTTGTTTGGGGCCGACCACGCATTGATCCAAGCTATATATATACACATTAAGGAAAACGCCCAAGTTAATATATCACTAATGATTCATTATGAAAGGCAGCGAATATTTAACAAAGAGCAGCGATTTATAATGAGCAGTGACTTATGAGGAGCAGAATTATTTAAAGCAGTGATTATGTTTAGTTAAAGTCAGCAATTAAGTCTAACAAAAGGATATGTATCATGAAGTCACCTCCTTTGTCAAGAAATACATATGTTCATGAAGACACCTCTCTTTGTGAAGGTATATAAAGAGTTTTGTGATTTGTGGTGAAGGGGTGGAGTGTGGAAGATAAATCTTATACACCAGCAGAGATATAAAATGCAGATCTAAAAGATAAAATGTGCAGATATAAAAGAGATATATGCAGATCTAGAAAGAGGTATATGCAGATTTGAAAGAAATATAAAAGGAACATTAAATGGAGGATCAGATTTAATATAAAAATTGCAGGCATACCAAAATTTAATACAGTAAATATAATCTGGTATGAATTATAGAGATAGTGTGCAATAGTTATTATATGAGTAAGTTTTGATAATGAATCTAACATATATTATATTCTTTCACATGCATAAGTCATAGTTACTGTTGTAATAGATTAATACTTAGATTATATTCTTTTAAAATGAATAGATTATATATATTTATGTATGTCTTTATCCTATAATCAATCAAATGTAAGGTTGAAGCAAGTTAGGGAGATGCAGTTTACAGGCTCTCCCATGCTAAGTAGGTCACCCCAAGGGTGGAATTGTCTTTAGTTTGAACGTTCCCGCCGCTTGGGGCCAAGGGGTGAGTTGGCTTAGTTTGGATGCTGCACGCCCTATGGGTTGAGCAGTTTACAGGGACCCTTTTCAAGGCTTTCCTATCAAACCAAACTATGACTGGTTATGGGGTAGTTAGCTAGTACAAAAGATTAATCTCTCCATGTATTTGTTCATTATTTTTTCTAAGTTTATCCATGATTAAGTGAATTTGCTTTAGTATGTTCTTTCCTAGAATGAAATGCTGGAATTATTGAATTTTGTCATAAAACAGGTTAACTTCAATTTGGGGACATTACAAGAGGGGAATGAGTGATTCCCAAAACAAAATGAGATGACAATAAGCAAATATTTTGTATAAACCATAAAAGTTCTCCAAACATTTAGCAAATAACTGCAATTCTATAAGAAATTGCAATAGAAATTATAGATCGCAGGGTTGATTGTTCACTAACAAGGAAGTTACACTTTTGTCTGTACACCCAAAGTCTCAGTGAACAATAGAAGAAGAGCAATATGCATAACATCAGTCCCTTTCTGCCACCATCAACTTCTATATACTTCTTGTCTAACTAAGCAAAAGGAACCAAAATAAGCTTTAGTTTAGATATCCCTGCAAATAGTAATGAATTGAAATACAGAATTTTCCTATTTTACTTGAGGAAAATCCCAAAGAAAAAATCCCACCTTCTTGCACTTATTTTAGCATGGTTGATCCCTGAGGTCAAAACTTCAAATCCCTTTCATCAACTGCAGTAACGGAAACAACATTAATCACCATTGTTATACACGATATTTCCTAGGTGCCAAACCATAAAACTTGTCCCCATTTTTAGATAGCATTTAATGAAAACATTAATCAATTTCAGGTCTTGCTATGACAGCTCCAATTTCAGATAAATCAATCAACCATCAGTGAAAGCATGTATGTTTTCAAATAAAGCAACAACAAAGATAAGGACAAGGGGAAATTTGTTGGATTTGAATAAGGATTGGGTGGTTCTATTTTTTAAACAACTTGTTCTAAAATCATCTAATCGAAGTGGGTATCTGTCAAAAGTCAAGGCTGCACATAAATCTGCATTAGATTGATATATTAACCGAGAATAGGTCTTGCAACAAAATACATTATTTGTGATTGTAATGAACACACTCAATGACAAAAAAATTAAAAGGACTATAAAGAAAACAAAAAAGATAAAATGATGAACATGCTTACCGAACACACATTTGATGCTCAAGGCTACAAGACCAGATGCTACCCCACTTTTTTCTACTCTCTATAGTACAATCTCAAATTAGTAATAAGCCTTTTTTTTTCAAGAAAAGCTTTTGTTGGTGTTCTGTGCAGATTGAAGTAGTGTTGTGACCTGTTTCACACATCGCCCCATTGCACATGGGGACCCTCACCGGTTTGTTTTTAGGGTTTAGCTTTGGGTTGCATTGTCGTGAGCTCTTTTGCTCTTTGGGTTTCAAGCCTAAGTCAGGAGTCATCACTTGAGCCAGGTTGGGATTTCAAGCCTTGAACTGCGTGTAAACATCATAGAAGTGTTCAGAGGACCCCGTAGACAAGGATCGCCTGTGCTTTCGTCCAATTTTGACACTTCCTATTTTTTAGGGATTTTGCTTTTTTGCTTTTTGCTTTTTTGTGTTTGGCACTTTTAGGCCATTTGGGGAATTTACTATTTTTAGAAAGTTGCTTTTTCAATTTTTCTATCTTTAGAAACTTTCTATTTTTGGCAAGTGCCATGGTCCCCACTGGTCACCAAGTCAAAGTTTCCATCTTTAGACTAAAAAAGCATGCAAAAATCACCCAAAAAGTCTAAAAGCAGGGAAAAAGCATGTAAAAATCTGAGTAAAAAAAATAAAAAATCAACTAAAAAACGCGCCCTTTTGACCAAAAATCACACAAAAATCTAATAAAAGCAATAAAAAATCTGGTAAAAATCAGACAAAATCTGATAAAAGCAATGCAAAATCTGAAAAATCACCTAAAAATCTGATCAAAAGATTGAAAAATCAGGTGAAAAGCATGTGAAAAGCAGATTAAAAGCATAAAATTCTTGCCCAGCAATGGATAAAAATAGCACAAGGTTTAGAAATTCACCTAGCAGCTGATGAAAGGGATGGCAGGGATCATGGAAAGCCTTCAAGAAAGTCCGACCTGCTGTTGATGAAGAATGGCTCAAGTCTTGGAAAGTTCGCCCTAGCAAATGGCAAGGAACTTGGAAAGTCTGCTCACCCCTCTTGAGAATGTGGCAAGGAACTTGGAAAGTCCGCCCTGGGTAGTGGAAAGGAAGATGGAAAGTCCGCCACAGCCTAGCAAGGAAAAAATTGAAGTTTTGGCTAAGTCTTGGCAAGTGGAAGGGTAAAGAGAAAGTTCGCCCTTGGGAAAAATGATTGAAATTTTGACTAAGTATGGAATGAAGGATGGCAAAACTTTAAGGAAGTCCGCCTAGACTCCAAAATAAAGATGAAAAGAGCTTTCCCAAGTCTGCCATGCTTAGAGGATTGATAGATAAACACATGGGAAGTTCACTTTGCCTAGGAAAATGGAAGAGGATACTCCAAGTCCGCCATGGCATGACTAGTGAAGTAAAATAAAATGGAAAAATATGAATGTGTTAGAGAAGAAGATGAAGTTTGCCTAGCAAAATTTATCTAAGGCATGGAGAAAATTATGACTTGGTTAAGACATGAAGAAGTCCGCCATGGTGAGGAGAGAGAAAAACCCATGAGAAAATTGCAAAAAATCAAAATAAAGCACAGGTAAGATAAAAAATAAAAGAATTAAAGGTTGAGAAAATCGAAAAATCACATGAAAACCTTTAATTATTTTTCAAAACACTTAGAGAAAAATTGAACTCTATGGATAAACTTCAAATTTACGATGAGGATAAAGATGAAAGGTTAGAAAATTAGAAACTTTCCTCAACAAACTGGAGTCTACATTCGATGAACTTGAGAATGGAATGAATTTTTTTAACTTTATAAGGCATTCACAAGTCATTATCAACTCACAATTGCAAGAAGGAGCTTAGCTCTCTCTTCATTTCAAGTGTTAGTATTTTTTTTTCAAGAGTTAGAATATTTTTCGAGAGTTAGAAGTTTCTTGAGAGAGAAATTTTCTTGAAAGATAGAAATTTTTTGAGAGTTGAGTAATTGGTTTCGAGGAGAGAGAAGCGAAGAAAGAGATTGGCTGAAGGTCAAAATTTTTAAGAGATTGCTTGCTTTTTCGGCAATAAAAAGATCAAGATTTTCGAAGTTCATAGTTAAATTTGCCAGCCACAGAGTAATTCCGAAGTTTGAATTGTTTTTATCTCTCTCTTCATTCTATCTTCGAAAATTTCACTAAGTGTTATTTTTCAGCTTGCTTTTTCAATGAATTTAACTTCCAACAAGCTGAAAGTTAGAATTTTCGTAAGGAAATGTAGAGAAAATAATTTAATGTTTATTTTATTCTCTTTCTTGCAAGTTGATGACCAATCCTGAAGGATCATCAAAGAAGGCACCAATGAAATTCGCCAGCAAGGGAGCCCAGCGAGAGACAAAGATCACTTCCAAGTGGAAAAACATTGCGGACACAGACCTTGGACATGTGGACTTCGAGGAGTTCAAGAAAAGGATGTATGGATTGAACGGACTTATGCCAACAACAATTGCTCGTAGAATGATGCGCAATGGAATTGTTCAAGCTGTCGGATTTCCTCCAGCAACCCAGTGTGTCGACTTGATAGTTGAGTGTGCAAGACATTACAATCCGCAGGAGAGACAAATTGTGGCTCCTGATGGGAGCACCAGCTATCCAAGAGGCATTTGGCATACCTGAACATGTTAGAGCTTCATACAAAACAAAAGGGGAGGCCAAAAGAATCTTTGATGATCGAGCAGATCAGTGTGCAACCCACATTAATAAAACATGGTTAGAAAAGCCACGAGCTTTCGCCAAGAAAATGCCTAAGAGGCCGCGCAGAACAGACTTCAAGGAAGACTATGGTGACATCATCTTGCTCTTGAACAGAATAATGGGCAATCCACAGGGTGCCTTTTTCGAAACATGGATGTACTTTTTTATTGAAGAAATTACCTCCGGGGTCAGAATGTTTGACTGGTCAAGAATGATCAGTGATAATATCCATGAACAGTTGATCAACCTTGAAAGGACTAAGGCATTTCATATGGGTTCCTATATTGTTTACATGTTGGCCAGAGCATATAAATATCCTGGATTGATCTGCAAGGGTGTTGTTGGCAATGGAGAAAACCAGTTCAAAGCTTATGAATGTTATCCCCAACTGCAACTGTCCGCCAAATCTCATTTTAGAAGGGCACATGATGCATTTCTGATGACCATCACGAGAATGCCACAAGGAGGAACTCATCAGAGGGTGACACATGAAGCGAAAAGCCTTATCAGTAAATATGGATCCTGGTACATCCAGTTTCCTAAATTTACTTACATCCGAATTCAGGGATTCACTGGCAATCCTTACAAACTTCCTATCTACCCCACCCGCAGGATGATCCTATTGGAGGTACTTAGACAACTGGAGAATTTTCAAAGTATTCAAAGGCCCAAGCAGAAAGCAGCCGTCACATTCCCATTCTTTATCGGGAACATGGAAGAATATTGCTCCTCAGCATAGGCAGCGGAAGGCGCTAGACTGGAAATGCAGTGGTATCCTTTCACATCATACCAATCTCGAGCCAATTTCGATCCTCACCATCACATCAGAATTGTGAACGGAAGGAACTATAAACACCAAGTGGACCTGGAGGATTACTAGGCTAATGCCACCGATGAATTTGATGTCAGGAGAAGATTGTGGTCCAGATTGCCAGTCAGTTTGATCAAAACAACGAAGCTCTTCTGCATCCCATACCAACTTGAGGACGATGGCGTATTCACACAGCCAGGTTTTGATGAAAACCAACCTCTTCCTCCCGTACGATGGTCAGAACTTGAAACTGCTGACTTGGATACCCTTATGAGGCTTGTCACCAAGTATTCACAATGGTGGGCAAATCAACAGATCAAGGACCTGCGGCTGAGAGGTATGCCTTTGACCTACACTCTGATGGGCGAATCAGAGTCTTACTCTTCAAATGCTGGAGCAAGTCAAGGAGATGAGCCAATTGAAAGCTCAAATCCTAGGGAAAGGAAAGAAGCTAAAGGAAAAGAAATTGTAAATGAAAGACCTGTCAAGAAGCAGCAGAGACTGGAGCCTCTTCGTTCTGCCATATCCGCGAATGTAAATGAAATCTTGGACATTGATGAGTCTCTTGGAGACATACAAATTCCTTCCCCTATCCCTGTCCAACCCGAAGATGATGAACCTCCATCACCCACGGACATCGAGGTTTTGGAGTCAGACAATGAGGTTGACGTTTTGGACAATGAATTTGAAGATGGGATGATTTTAGCCTTGAGAGGAATCCAAGAAATCCAGAATGTGTAGGACGTTTAGGAAGATGAAGATACCGTGCAGCCAACTATTCCTGATTGGCTGAAGGAGAGATTAAAGATAAAGGAACCTGAAAAGGTTCCAAAAGAAGATGACATGGCCGATTTCCTGGCCAGATTGGAAGCAGTCAGTGCAAAGAAATCTGCCAAAACCTTCTCTACCATCCAGAGAGATGAAGCTGGGCACCGTACAGTTCAAGTTGCTGTACCAATAGTTG
The DNA here is from genome assembly GCA_007258455.2 of Sequoia sempervirens. NCBI lineage: Eukaryota > Viridiplantae > Streptophyta > Pinopsida > Cupressales > Cupressaceae > Sequoia > Sequoia sempervirens. The sequence continues at coordinate 47,275,163 of VDFB02000363.1, read as the reverse complement.
ACAAACCAAGGGAAGAAATTACTCCCCACGAGTATGCTATCACCACTGTCGACTTAGGCCCTACCACTAAAGGACAAGAGATGGAAGAGTTGGACAATTCTGTTGCCACTATCAAAGCTAGGCTGGAGAAGGAAACAATAAAGAAAAGGGAGTATAAACGAGAGGTTGAACGACTCAAGGAGTATATTCAACACAACTAAGCCTCTCGATCAGACTACTTTAGCACCCCCTCCACTGACGAATACTTCTCAGGAGATTGTGGAAGAGGAGAAGAATATAGCTAGGGAAACTAAAGAATGGCTGAGTAGCAACAGACAAGAGGTGGTCATATTTGCAGAAAGACTAGCACTGGCGTATGGGCAGACTTCTTCTTTGCTCTCCAAATCCCAACATTGGCAGAAGCATGGGATAATGCTAAGGATGTCCGAGACAGAATCCTTCCATGTCTTAAAGTCCTTAAGGGAGTATCTAAACAAGAGTTGGTCAATGGAGAAGTAATTGCACCAGGAGCGGCTTATGATTTTGGCAGTTGGTACATGACACTCATCATTCGGAATGAAATCATAGAGAAGGTTAGCAGATACAATCCAGATTGAGGAGAAGACAAAAGAAATTCGAGAGAAGATCCTAGTTGTGGCTGCAGATACGCTGGAAAAGGACACTGTGCGAGCAAACCATCTGCAGTTCGAAAACCTGAAGAGCAAAATTCAGGATATCTTCTTCACCACTGGACCTATTTGCAAGCAAAGTTTGACTAAGGCAGTTGACTTCCTGTTCATCTTTCGCAATTTCCAGCAACAGGAATTGGAATGGGAAGACACTTTTGCCGAATGCTCGGGTGATCTCAATCTACTGGAATTTAGAATCAATGCACTGCCACCTGTCACGATCGAGGAGGTTGACACGATAGTTTCTAAATTCGTCTAGTATACTGCAACCAAAGAGGATAAGGATGAACTTCCTCGAGAATAGCTTCTCACTCCAGTTCACTGCCTGTTATCTGATTGTGCTTTTGGAAACCCTAATTAGGGTTATTTATTTTTAATCTCTACCGTTGATTCCTGATTAATCTTAGTTGCTCATTGTATTCCAGCAACTCTATATAAACCCTCTCTCATTCTCTCATTTGATATAGGTACAAAGATAGATATATAGATATAGAAGCATAAGAAGATAGGAGAGATAGATAGCATAATAAGAGAGAAAGAGTTTTATGAAATTGTTGCAAAAGACTATTTTGATGATGAAGTTCATTATGCATGAGGTGCTTTGAATTCTTTTATTGTCAAATGGTTGCATGGTTACTTACTTCTCTTCCTCATTGAATGGTTTCAAGTTAGAATTTATTTTAGATGCATGTTAAATGAATGATAGTTTGATTGTAAAGATAAGTGAAACTTGGCTCATACTTTCTTTGGATGGATGCTTTCTATTCAATGCATAAAGTTAGACCGAGCTTTTAATGTGGATGCCTCATTGTATTACTTCGAATGACATTGTTCTATTGATGGTATTGTTCGTAGTAAGAAAATTCTAAGCACAAATTCCCGGAAGATTGCACTTGCTTTGTGTAGTTGTCGTATCTCGTGGCGAAACAAAGTATTGTTATTTGGTTTCGTTTGATCTTTATTGTCTCTTGAGTTCATAGGAACAGTATAGGATTCCTCAACCCTTACTCTTTTTTCATTTTTTTATCCAAAACCCGAAAACCTAAAAAAAATATATCACTGCATCTAAGTCCTTGCCTTCTAAGTAAAATTGCTAGAGTAAATCCCTTTGTGTTATCAGCAAAATCACATCTTCCACAGAGCTTATCCGCACCCAACCTATGAACATTGGAATTGCTGTATGATCTTTTGGCAATCTTAGCATACTAGTCAGTTTTTCAAGAGAGGATAGAGTGTCTCCGGATTCTTTATTCTAAACTGCTTGGTGAGTCATAAAACACGCATCAACAAGTAGGTAGGCATAAAAACCGGAGGTTGTACATTAATCTTATTGTGATGGGAAATAGCCTGCTCATGGCGAGAAAAACCTTTGTATATTTACTATCTTCGACCGTTAAAAGCGTGAAGGCATGCCAGCTTTTACATTGAAATTTATCTTAGCCATGAAATGCTTGCCAATTTTTACATTCAAAATTTTTAAGGGAAAAACAGATTGTGTTCATCAAAACCCAATTTCACAATGATTCTAGAAAAATACTTCAAAATGGCGATATGCAAAAATCCCTAAAATCTAGCATCTACCCACCTCACTAGAAGATTGCAAACTTTGCATGGCAGTGTATGAGTGCTTGAATAATTTGTTCACTATGTTTTCCAACACTTGCACACTTGCTTCTCTATCTTGTTTTGCTTAATACTCTACGACCCAGCCTTCATTACCAATATAGTGCTTTAAACCTTCCAACTGGTGAGCCACCATGGTAGGGGTTCACAAGTCGCCTGGCACAGTATTTACAACGCACTCTAGGATTTCACCGTCGGAAGGAATGGGGTCCTCAAGATTCTTGTCAAAGAACTCATTTGACTACATTTTGACCAATAAACAATCACATAAGATGCCCAAACTCAATATTTTTCTTCCTATTTGATTATACAGTATTTACAGAGCTTTTTCTCCATCTTTTTGTAAACTTGGGCGAATTTTGCAAATTTGGGAAACTCTGTGGGAAATTCTTCTCTTGATGACCTTGTGGTGTTTCCTCCGGTGCGGTGTTCTACAGTGCCTCAAACTGTTCAATCAAGCTTTTGAAGGTAGTCTTGAGAGACTTCTCTAGAGCATTAAAATAGGGAAAATCTGATGGCTGCAATGTTTTCAAAGAAAACGGTGAACAAAAACACTCGGCGAACTAAAGCAACGAAAATATCATTTGTAAAGACCAACATGCTTACTTTCTCTGTTTCGTCATTGTACTCTCATTGAACCGACAGTGAGGTTATGTATAGAGGTGGCTTTTGCACAGCCTGCTGTACAATTTGTAGACTGGCAACAGACAGAGCCGCACTAAAAAATAAATTTGACGACACATGAGACCAGTGTAAAAAATGAATGGCAAAGATCAAATTAATCGTCTTGCGTCCGTTTTCGAATACATTGAACTGTCGATCTTGCAATTTACCCTGTTCATCTTCACATAGGGAACACCTTCGGCATAATTATTTGATTGTTGTGACCACTACTTAGGATTTAAATTGTTTTTCCATTGCTTCATGATTTGGAATTAATATGTTTTGAGTTTTGACCTTTTGGGTACCGGGTGGACACTCTTGCTGAATGGTGTATGTTATGACCCAAATGTTTCAGCAAAATCTTGTTTCTGTATGTCATTTTGTAGTGTTTGGCTGCAAGTGCATATGATATAATGGGAAGTGGTTTAAATCTTGAAGTTGACCAATTAACTTTATTGCAGAGCTGAGTCTGTTTTTCCAAGATACAGTGTTCTAATTGCTTCTTCCTTACGAATAGCTGGGAGACTTGCTTGTCAGATAAACTTTGAGGTTTGTTGTTTGCCGTATTTGTTGTACTAAATTTTCATCCTTTTTATTCTTTTTGTCAAATAGCTAGCCTGTCAGTCTAAATGAGTGTAAGACTTTGAGGTTTGAAGGATAACCCCTTTCAGAAGCTTCTCTATGAAAGTTACTTTGTTTCTTTGATCAAATACACGCATATACTTGGAAACTGAATGATTATGTAGATTACTTTGTTTTGAATATAGAATTTCATGAACTCATTTTAAGCATGACCTGCTTACTCTGCTCCACAGAAGCAGACACAAATGGCATCAATCCTGTTCTATGCAAGTTATAGATATGTTCTTCTATCTCCATGGTTGCTGCATTTATGGGAGACATTGCGGCTCTATTGTCAACACAATGTTTTGGTTTGTAACATTTCTTCTTGTAGACAATATTTGCTTGCATGAATTTTGTTGCTAAAAACTTTTATACTTTAAAGTTTATCACCTGTCATTTGGAACTTAGTCTAGCCAACTTTTCAGTGCCAGAATGTCTTATTTTACCCAGTAATCGATGTCTATAAGGGTATGAATTGCTGGATGCTAAAATTTTAATCTATTGGAAAGTATCAGTTCTATGGTTAAATGGTTATCTACCTCTGAACATAATTATGATGGAATACTTTTTTCTGTCTAGTTACCTTTACCTACATGTTTTTTCTTTTGCTTTTTGTAGGTAAAGATGAAATTTGCTTGGATGAAAATAGCAGGGACTATATAGAAGTTCTCTGAGTGTCTTTGGGGCAAACCATTCCACAAGGTTGTCGATAGTTGAGAAATTAAATCGCTTGTTGGGAATAATGATAAATTTGACAATATCATTTCTAGTTGTGAAGTATTCAGCAGATGAACACAACACCAAATATAAGATTTGAAGTGCTGTGGAGAAACCTTGCATCAGTTGTCTTCATAAACCCCTTGGAGATTTGAATGTGCAGGTATGTTTTGAATTGCTCTGCATTTTCAAAAGACATAAAATACATATTTCAAATGTTGATGGGAATAGTATATTTTAATTTTTTTAGGTTGAGATGGCTGGATCATTTGCATTGAGAAGGATACTGCAAAGAGGTGTGCATTGGGAATGATACTGCAAAGAGCTGTTGAGGAGAGTCCCAATAGTAAAAACCACATGCTATCACTTATTATCATGGGAGAGCATGCTTCTGATGTTTTCTCTCTGATACAAATTTTAACAATGGTATTGATGAAGCAATTCATTTCTTATTCATATTTACAATTGAGATATAAAGTTATGATAAAGAGACCTAATTAGGCTTATTTTCTTCTTTATTGAACTCACCCTTTGTAGACCATGAACCAAATGCTTTTTTTGGTAATTATAATTAATGTTGCGAGAAAATACCATAAGATCATTTATATACTAATCATTGCTTTAATAGCCACAAGCTGCATGTAATAGTTGTTCTTCCTGTACAGGATAGAGACCACGTCAAGTTTGGCAACTAGTCTGCCTGTTCCATTGCCTACTCCAAAGCTGGCTGTGCAGTCATCAGCAGTTGAAAATAGATATGCCTTCACAGTCAGACTCTATCATGTCCACCTCCCATATGGTCAAATCTGATGATGGTTTGGAAAATGTAGAAGATGATGATTGGGACATTTTTCAGCATTTTCCAGTCTCCACCACAGTAATTTTTGAAGATTTGTCCATAGAAGGAATTGATTTCCCAGCTGGAGACTGATGATTTTCACTCATTGTATGGATCTCAATTGGTTACAGATTCAACTATGACGGGAAAACCTATAAGATAGACACGTAAATTCACTTTCTATAGCTTTTGAAGAACATATCACAGTACAAAAGCGAACTGAACAGAAAGAGAATCTCCAAGAAGATTAAAAAAAATCAAGTGAAGATGGGGCCTTTCTTCATCCCAATTCTTAATGTTGAATAGCTGATGACCTACATATTAACTCCAAAAGGCCAGTTCATACGAGCTAACACAAGCAGAACCTCAAAAATCAAATATCTTGCCATCCCAAAAGCTTTTCAAAATATTCATAACTTAGAGGTCTGGGATTCCTGACTTCAGATCCCCTATAATGTGTTTCAAGACATTCTGATTAATACTATTTGTGGCTTAGAAGTCAAATTAATGACAGTGATAGTAATTCTTTGATCAAACAAATTCCAGACCAAAACAAGCCGATGCCAGATATAAATGGTAACATTCTGTAATTATAACAACAAAATACTGCAACAAATGCAATTGTAATTCTGTAATTCTGCTATTGCAGGTCACCACTGTGACATGACATGTGAGCACATTTTTGACAGAGCACTTGCAAAATGAAGAGCCGTAAGAAATGTCCAGCAAGATTCAAGGATCCATGTTGAGGTCAATTCTAATTTGTATGATCGTAGGAATTTTTCTACTTATGGATTAAGTTACATTTTAAATTTTTCAATCCCTTGACATGGCCAAACCAGGTGATTTAGCATTCTCATAGTAGATGGCATTGTATTTTTGTAAAAGATGATGTCATTCTAAAATTTGTTTTTGTTTCAGATTCTTAATTTACCCTGTTTTTAAACTGTACATATTTGCCATTATTAATTGATATCATTTTGTAGTGGTGAAATTTGCATACTCATGTCATTTTCATTTTAGTTTTGTGCCTATTTTCAGATGATATCTTATTATATGTATGTAATGACAAATGATATGATGTGAGAAATTGGAATCATTCAGGTAACCTTTTTATCCACTTACATACAAATATTCCTAAACATTTAGCCCTCCCTATCCATTTTTAAACTTTTATACATGCATCCTATATGTTTGTTTATCACAACTATCTATGTATACCTCTATTTAGCCATTTGTCATTTGAATCTGACCGTTGTTTCATTCTAGGATAAGTCTGCAGATATGGGGGCAATTTTATGGTTGTCAATTTGTCCCTTTTCAAATTCAAATTTGGCTGACCAGTGCTCCTTTACTCTTCTACCTTTAATCGACTAAACACAATTTGGTCCAATTTGATGTTATATGTTAGTATCTAGAGACATTCAGTGCATTTATTTTAACTATATCTCTACATTATATTTCACAAGCATTTGAAAGATCAATCATTTCAGAGAGTGATTAATGGCAACAAATTTCAATTTGGTGCAATAAAAAGATAAGATTTTACATCTCAAGTGCTTACTTGTTATTTTTAATGTTGTTCAACTTCAAGGGGTTGACCAAGGCATGGTGCTCTCATGGCTCAATTGTATGCCTACCTAAAAAATATTTTTTAATACCACTAGTCCCCGATTCTCAAAAAGATTGACCAATGGACATAATATTAGGCAAAATTATAGTGTAGATCTACACATTACCATGAAAAATCTGGAACACAAGTATGTATTTGTAATCATGAACTAGTCCCAAGACTATGGATGTCTCCCTTCATAGGACGAAGATATAGCAGAAGATTCTAGGTAGTTATATTGACAAAGAGGCATTATTTTCTAGTGTTTGAGAGCAACATAGGATCTAGAACCTTACCTCCTTGGCATTCATCAATTATTGTTCTCAATTACTAGAACATCAATATTGAGAGCAACACAAGATCTAGAACCTTACATTTATTACTTGTTGCAAATTACCAAAATATCAATATTTACCTCATTTTTATTTGTTTGACATAATTATGCCTATGTGTATGCATTTTTTAAAAAATTAGCTTAGAGTAAAGCCAAGGAAACACTATTTTCTGCAACATTTTTGGTGAACACAATCAATCCTTCACACAACTTATCTTTACTTTGAGGGTTGTAAACTAACATTTAGAATTTTCAGATTTTTTTTATCTAAATTTCACATCACTTTTAGATCTGATCTTTATTTGGTGATGTTGTACTCCATTGATTTATCTTTTCCCTTAAGAGTTTGGTGTGCATTCATACTTCCTATCTATCAACCACCATAACCCCCCTTGGATTAGATTTAAGTCACATATTTTACAAACTTTTCAAGTTTGATATAGGATTGATATTCTGATATAAATTTAATTATACATATTTTAATATCATTTCCTTACTTTTATTAGGGGGTTGGAGCCTTTGTTTCTTGCTCTTGTGAACCTTGCATCTTTAGATACACTTTCACATCATGAATTCTCATGGTCCACTATTCTTGGCATTTATTTTAGTGCTTCTCTAACTAATTTTAACTTTTTCATACACTTTATGATATGTGATATATCTTTGTTCTTAATTCACTTATGACACTTTAACACACATAAATGAGATCACTTTATGTATATAAGTATTCTATCACCACATATGCTTGTACCCTTTATTTAGGGATTTGATCATCACATTGTCTATTGGATACTCTTAACTCCTCCATGACCATTTAATGTTGCAATAGTTTCAAAAGGCTGCATTCTTAACTCCTCTATTGGATACATATGCTCGACCCATGTGATCTTTTGGTTTTTCTGGGCGCTACCCATATGACTCTTGAGGTGTGCCTTTTTACCACCCATCTTTTTGTGAATATGTATCTTTATCTTAATTTAATATAGATAGCTGCCTATTCATCAAAAAAAGGGCTGTGTTCTTTTAAAAGGTGGTGACTTTTTAAAAGGTTATACCTATTCAAAGTGATACATCTCTTCATGTAGACATGGAGATTTAAAAGAACAAAAGAATTGTAGAAAGAAATCAAGGAATTGTAGAAAGAAATCATGGAATTGTAGATCAAGTGCTCTAATAGAGCCTATGATCAACGTGAAGAGTAGATGCATGGCTAAATTGTAGATTGTAGATACAATGCCCAAAGAAGGAAAAATTGCATAAGCACAATGTTGTAATTTGAGACAGTGAAGGGACATCAATCTCTAAACCATCACTTGCATATTCTTGAAGGATCAAATATGAAGCAATAGTCATATTGATGCTCTAATCTATATCATAATCAATCGCATGATAGTATATTCATCAAATAGAGACATCAACTATATTTCATTATCAAACTATCATCTTGGGACTAATTATCAATTCAAATTTCATTTATACAAATTGCATCAAAACATTGTTATTATCATTTCCATCATGATTTGTACATTACCAATCAATAGTTAGAGTAACTTTATATTGCCATAACTTAATATCCTAATATACAAAGTACAATTTTGTGATTTGTTGACAACATGTTTTCATTTCCAACAAAATAAATTAAATTGTAAAAAACCCCAAATCTTGGGCAAGGGTTATTATAGTGGCATCAAAGCTAGTGAACCTGCCAGCCTATGGGTAAATTTGAAAAAACTTGATTAATCATGACAATAGAAGATATCAAGCCATTGTTAAGTAGAAAAGGTAATACCGAGTGTGGTATTGATGACAAAGCACAAAATGCAAGTAATGAGATAATAAATAGAGCACCCTTGGCAACAAAAGATAAAAAGCCTCAAAGAGACTTTCAAAAGCCCTATTAAAAATGAAGGTAGCAAGAAGATAAAGACTCCTCCTAAAGTTGAGAAGGACAATTTCAAGAAGTCAAGTACATACATACAAGTTCAAGAGTTCCTTTTATTGCTATTTCTACTCATGCAATTATTTTGAACATAGGGCAAGAGAGTGTAGAACACAAATGAGATATAACAATAGATGGAACAAAAATAGAAATATTTATGGGTGGACAAGTATAAACTACAATACATACATTCCTCCAGTGGATTGTAAGGTTATATGCTATAAATGCAACAACAATGGACATATAGCTCATCATTGCAGAAGTCGTATTACGAGACCTTCAAGACAAAAACAAGAAGATAAAAATACTTGGCAAGCATAAGAAAGAACCTATGAAAGTTTGGAAGAGGACACTAAAGCAAGAGAAGGACAAACCTATGCAAGTGTAAACTCCATTACATGCACAAGAGATATCTCCTATTTCATAATGAGAAGCACAATTTCAGGGGAGAGTTGAGTATGACATTATTCTTCAAACCCAGAGAGAAGATAATTCAAAAGATGAAGTATGAAGAATGAACAATGATATCTATTTCAGTTTAGATAATGAACACTTCTTTGCATTCTAGAAGAGATGGAGACAGTTGGAGTATGAGAAACAAATTATTAAAATCAGAGTAGTGCAACATTAACGTGATGGTTCACTTGGCTGACTTGGAACCCTAGAACCATATTGCTTGAGGACAAGAAATTTTTAGGTGGGGGGACTTGTAATGTCCCATTTTAAATGATAATTGCAGTTTGAGAAGCCTCCCTATTATAGATCGATTTCATTTGATCAATAATTTACTTTTATTAATTGATCAACCTATGGACATTATTTGATATTAATGGTTAAATACAAATGGAGAAAAGTGGTCGACAAACTAGCTGTGTCCAAGGCATTGATATCAGCTTGATATATTATTATTATTTTCCTTTGGCCTTCATCTCCGACAATTTCATAAATTGCTTCCATTGAATTCATATAATTATTGACTAAATACATGCTAGCATTGTTGTATTTACTCTAAGGTGGAAATTGAAGGATGTTTTCAGCAATAATCGTTTGTGCTTGTAGATATTAAGGATGAAGTGACCACCAGTAGAATTTGACAAATAAATGACTAGGGGACTAAAAATTTTAGTCACAACTAAAAATGACTAAATTCTACTTTTTTTTGCAAGATAGCTATAAATGAGTAAATAAATGACTAATTTGGTTGTAGGGTAAAAAAATATTTATTCACACAAATATAAATGACTAAACAATTAGTCACAAAAATACAAATTAAACAAAATTAAAAAAAATATTTAGGGAAATGATTGGCAGGAGTGTATTATGCGCTAATCATTATTCATTTAGTTGGGCACTTGACAACTACACTGAGGCATTTTGAGTTATAGCGGCTACTTGCATGGGTGATAAAGATTGTTTGGAGAGGACCTGGAGACTTTTGAAAAGGCAAGAAAGGAATTCTAAGGTTGTTGCAATGAATTTGAAGTCAGCAAAGCCCTCTACAATGAAGTCATATTTGGGGACGCCCTCCGCAGTGAATTTAGAGGTAATTCGAAACCCTCATTACATTAAACACAAAATATGTTACAATAGTTATAATCTATTGCTCTTAATAATGTTATTTTACAATCTTGCCACTGTTCTGCTTCATAATGTGTTTGAGCTAAATATAATAAAATTTGGGTGTCAATGCCAAAATGGAATTTCCTAAAACAATTTTGATACATTTTCACTACAAGCACAAACTGTCCTTGTGTAAAGTAAATTTTTTTTAGATTTACCCACACATTAGGCATCTAAACAAAGATGTTTCCTACTACAACTTCTTGTACTTGTGTAAAAATTTCCTTTGTAATATCAAATTGACCCCTTTTAGCTAACACAATGGCTGCCCCATTTGCAGCATAAACATTTCCTAGTCTCTATGCCAACACTTTACAATACAGTTCTCTAGTCTTATCAAGATGTTGTGCCTCCAGCTTTGGATCCCTCCTCTCATTGCAAAAAGCTGCAAAATAATTCCAATTTCCAATTGAAATGTCAACATAAGAATTCTTTGCCTCTGATTCACTTTGTGCAGCTTTAATTGTTTCTTTTGCTTTAAGCCAGTCATTTGTTTTCAGTTCCATTTTTTCCAAGCATAGATAAAGCATTTGATGAGTTTTTTATCAACCTTAAGTGCATCCCCAATCAATTCTAGGCTTAGTTGGATCTCATTTCGAGATTGAGCCATGTCTGTAAGATGTAGATATGCATCCACATAATCAGGAAACTTGAACAATATTAGCCTGTATAAAAGATTTGTTTTTCAGTATCATGTAGTTGTTCAAATTTAACCTAGCAAGATTAAATAGTGTTGTGACTTTATCCCATGGTAACACAAGTGAAACATCACATTCTTCTAGTTGATGGAAGAATTCCATATCCTTAAAGAAAATAGGAAAAATTGCATAATTGGCATTGGGGCTTTTATTTATGAATTCAACCCAAATGTCATTTCCTAATGCCTCCATAAAAGTTTGTTAAGTCAACTCTAGTTCATCACACTCAAAATGAAGAACCCCAATGTTGTTTAATGTAATGTCCCCTTTTTCATGAGTGTTGGAGTTTAGAGGAATTAACCTATTCCCGATCCTTGTAGGCTAATCGGGCCTGATAAGAGGGTCGTTTGGTAGACACCCAGTTGATTTGTTGGCTCATTTTGTGACTTCATGAAGTTTTTCCTATTCTCATCATGGATATTTCTATTTTTGGAAACCTTAATTTTATGTTTTATATTATTATAAAGTGCAATAATAAAATAATATTATGTCAAATCTTCTAGAAGTCGAATTCTAGAATGTTCTTGATGGGCCGACCTCTTGAGAGGAAAAGAATAAATAGACATGGGGAGTTCATTGCCTATCATCCAGATTTGAGTATTGATTTTGATATTTTTTAGTTGTGGAGCCTAGGGTTTTTGCAGTTGTTTCAGTTGGCCATTGAGAACGAAAACTCTCAATTGGTAAAGCAATTTTGAGGGTGTGAAATATCATTTGAATTATTGTAGCTGGGAGGAAGATACTTTAGTCTTCCATTTGTGCTTCATTGGAAAAAACTTTGTGGCCTTTGGCCAAGTTTTTTGTATGGTTCAATTTGAAGAATTATTGGAGACATTTTGGTGATCGAAGTCTTCATCTTTGGCTATACTAGGGTTCAAATTGCAACATTCATCCATTTCCAGAATTTTGACATTTTACTTCAAACATCATTAGTTTGCATTGATGCCACGATTGTGCATGATTCAACTTAAAGTTGATTGAGAGGATTGTTGGTGATAGTTGGGTATTGCATCTTCATTATAGAAGGATCAAATAACATCTTCATTAGTAATTAGTTTGATCTGATATTTCATTTCAGTCAGTATTGCTGCATATCTGAGGAATTCAATTTTGCACATGGAAGCTCCAGTCATGTATGATTTTGACAGTAGATGAAGTTGCTTATTCCTTGAGGTTAGGGCAACCACACTAGGAGTTATTTGTTGTGGAATTGAGCTGAGTTTCAATTTATTTTTGCATCAAACATCTAAGACAAGGGCGACAGTGTGAAGGTCTTCGACTTGAGCTATTATGAGATCTTTTCAAGTGGATTATCATTGCTACATTCTCTACCATCTGGAGGGCTACCTTGGCTAGGTTCTTCTAATTTATTTAGCATGGATTCTTACATATAGTTTAGTTCAAAATTTGTTGTTGTAGGTGAAAGTTTTACTAGCATTACCACAGATTGAAGAAATTGATTGTATTTTGCCAAGAGTCTTGGCTAATTCACAAAGCATTGTACTAGACAATCATATTGCAATAAGAAGACATAAGTTGCTGGTTATTTTATAGTTGTTATTGTGCATCTAAATTCCATTCGTATTCAGCTTATTGTATGCATGCCATTTGTATGGAAAATTTTCAATTGGCTGTAGGTGCATGTTTTGCATATAGAAATCATATATGAGCATTGTAAAAGATGAATATAAGTCATTGATGCATTTAGGATATAGTTTATACAATGTAGTTTTGATTCTCAAGCATTTAGAGTACTTTGATCTATTTTTCAAGCAAATATATCAGATTGAAACCACAGACCAACAAGCATTTAGTTTGCATCAAAAGTGTTTGACAATATTCCTTGGGTACAAAACTTCATTCTTCACACCTATATTAGCAAGGGATATTACAATGGTATCAAAGCGGTTTCCTGCCATCCTGTTGGGCATTGATCATCGCTACTTCAAGTACTCAGAAGAAGTGGGACAAAAGTATGAATAAGCTTTTGAAAGAGTTTGTAGAAATAAGTGAATTGCTTTTAGAGCCTGCAACCATAGGCACTTTATCTTGGTATATGACTTCCATTTCTAAGAAGTCTACATCACAAAACGAAAGGGAGGAGGAACAAGAGGTCTCTACAAGTGAGTTATCTAGAAACCTCTACAATGAGTTTGCAGCAGTTGATGACCAGCATACAGTTGATCCCATGGAGAATAAAAATCAGATCTGCATAGAGGAAGAAGTTGGGCACACTAAACTGCAGGATGACTTCAAGATTGAAGAAGAGCAAGTGATGCTTGAAAACAAACCAGTTGCATTGGAGTAGTTACATGAAGATAAGGTTTCTTGTGGTGAGTCTAGCATTGCTTCTTCTTATCATGATAAAGAATCAGATTGTAGTTCAATGAATGATGTTCATTTGTTTGAAAGTTTATTGGAGGCCCAAGATATAAGGGAGGATATGGAATTTGATCCTCTACTTAGTGGAGCAGCCACTAGTTTTTTTTCTTCACATGATGAAGGAGGCATTTTTCAATGGCCTAATGTCATCATGGATGTTTTTGAGGACAACAACATGGTGCATCATCATCCTCATGAAAAAGAAGCTTGTGATCATGTGCAAGCCAATGATATGATGCCATCTTTTGATGGCAGCCCTACACCCATTAGTGGACATGAAGATATCAAGCATAAGAGGACTGATTTTGTATATTTTGGCACTGAAGAGGTTAAAAGGTCTGAAAGGATGAATGAAGAGTGGTTGAGGAAGGCCAAGGAGGCTAGGTTAGTGGCTACAAATGCGAGACAACACCTTCAAAAAGTGAAAGACAAGCCAGTCAATCTCAACAACGTTGAAAGACACAAAGGAATAGATAACCTTAGAGGACTTCTTATGCAAAGGAAGGATGCACTTTGTTCTAATGATAGTGATGAGGTTGATAAGCTTGATCAATCAAAGGACTTGGTACAATTTGAGGTCTCTTCAGGTGGTGTAGAGGTTGTTCGTAGCTTGGAGACTAAGTTGAAGGTGAAGGAGGATGAGATTATTGCTGCATTATCTCATCACGATAGGATACATAAATTGATCAAGGAGCATCTTTGGGAAGTCTAGTTAAGGAGAAGAAAAGAAGGGATTGGGGTAGGATCTCCTCATGATGAATTGCGGGTTGTCAAAGAAGGTATGTTGACAATGAAGTCAAATTATTTGAACCTTCTTTTTGACAGAGACACCCTTCTTAGCTTTGTTGGGATCTATTCAGATTCCTTCATAAGGAAAGACGAGGAAGATGACAAGTTCTCTTAGGAGCTTGAGGGAATTAGGGGTTCCTTGAGAGGTGGGTGGAATAAGGAGTATTCTAGCCAACTTTGGTATGACTTGCTTCTGACCTTAGATGGTGATTTCGAGTTTGGAAGGTCTTCTACTTTGTTCTCTCATGATGATTACTATTTGATTCAGGACTTGGGGACTTATTGCATTTTGGAGATGGGAGGTATCAGAGTGGCACAACGTGAAGCAATAGGTGGTGGCTTTCCAATAGTATGGATGTATCAGATTTATCATCACCGTTTTGGGATTGAGTTGATTCATCAAGATGTGCTAGTGCTACATGAGTTGTTTGGTGATGTTTGGAACATTACACAGATCTTCACTTGGGATCCAGGTGGAGAAGAGTTGTTCTTTGTTGTTGAGATTGCTTGGAGACAAGCAATTTCAAGGAGGGCGGACTATAATGTCCCCTTTTTCATGAGTGTTGGAGTTTAGAGGAATTAGCCTATTCCTAATCCTTATTGGCTAATAGGGCTTGATAAGAGGGTTGTTTGACAGATACCCAGTTGATTGGTTGGCTCATGTCGTGACTTTGTGAAGGTTTTCCTATTCTCATCATGGATATTTCTATTTTTGGAAACCTTAATTTTATATTTTATATTATTATAAAGTGCAATAATAAAATAATATTATGTCAAATCTTCTAGAAGTTGAATTCCAGAATGTTCTTGATGGGCCGACCTCTTGAGAGGAAAAGAATAAATAAACATGGGGAGTTCATTGCCTATCATCCATATTTGAGTATTGAATTTGATTTTTTTCAATTATGGAGCCTAGGGTTTATGCAGTTGTTTCAGTAGGCCATTGAGAATGAAAACTCTCAATTGGTAAAGCAATTTTGAGGGTGTGAAATATCATTTGAATTATTGCAGCTGTGAGGAAGATACTTCAGTCTTCCATTTGTGCTTCATTGGAAAAAACTTTGTGGCCTTTGGCCATGTCTTTTGTATGGTTCGATTTGAAGAATTATTGGAGACATTTTGGTGATCAAAGTCTTCATCTTTGGCTATACTAGGGTTCAAATTGCAACATTCATCCATTTCCAGAATTTTGAAATTTTACTTCAGACATCATTAGTTTGCATTGATGCCACGATTGTGCATGATTCAATTTAAAGTTGATTGAGAGGATTGTTGGTGATAGTTGGGTATTGCATCTTCATTATAGAAGGATCAAATAACATCTTCATTAGTAATTAGTTTGATCTGATATTTCATTTCAGTCATTATTGCTGCATATATGAGGAATTTGATTTTGCACATGGAAGCTCCAGTCATGTATGATTTTGATAGTAGATGAAGGTGCTTATTCCTTGAGGTTAGTGCAACCACACTAGGAGTGATTTGTTGTGGAATTGAGCTGAGTTTCAATTTATTTTTGCATCAAACATTTGAGACAGGGGCGACAGTGTGAAGGTCTTCGACTTGAGCTATTATGAGATCTTTTCAAGTGGATTATCATTGCTACATTCTCTACCATCTGGAGGGCTACCTTGGCCAGGTTCTTC
The DNA here is from genome assembly GCA_007258455.2 of Sequoia sempervirens. NCBI lineage: Eukaryota > Viridiplantae > Streptophyta > Pinopsida > Cupressales > Cupressaceae > Sequoia > Sequoia sempervirens. Next base: position 47,259,010 of record VDFB02000363.1, on the reverse strand, counting down.
TAATTTATTTAGTATCAATTCTTGCATATAGTTTAGTTCAAAATTTTTTGTTGTAGGTGAAAGTTTTACTAGCATTACCACAAATTGAAGAAATTGATTGTATTTTGCCAAGAGTCTTGGCTAATTCACAAAGCATTGTACTAGACAATCATATTGCAATAAGAAGGCATAAGTTTCTAGTTTTTCTATAGTTATCATTGTGCATCTAAATTCCATTCGTATTCAGCTTATTGTATGCATGCCAATTGTATGTCAAATTTTCACTTGTCTGTAGGTGCATGTTTTGCATATAGAAATCATATATGAGCATTGTAAAAGATGAATATAAGTCATTGATGCATTTAGGATATTGTTTATGCATTGTAGTTTTGATTCTCAAGCATTTAGAGTACTTTGATATCTTTTTCAAGCAAATACATCGGACTAAAACCACAAACCAACAAGCATTCAATTTGCATCAGAAGTGTTTGACAATATTCCTTGGGTGCAAAACTTCATTCTTCACACATATATCAGCAAGGGATATTACATTTAATGATTGAATGGGTACTTCTTTTCTCTTCTTAAAAAGAGACTTTGTTGTCTTAAGATAATCTAAGTTTGCACTGGGGTCAGATGATATTAATAACTCACCCATCTTGGTAAATGCATGGGCATCATGTGGATCTATGCAAGTTGTCTTTCTTAAAATTTCCAAAGCCTTCTCTATCTACCCTTTTTGAGTATATATATGGTCTACAGATTTTAAGCTCACACATTTCTCAAAGTGGACCTCCAAAACCTTTTCAAAATTTGAGAGAGAACTCTTAAGATCTCCCAGCTTCAATTGAACCTGTCCACAAAATCCTATGGCCTCTAACTTTCCTTGACTAGTGCCATGTAGTAGCGGCCATTGGTGTCATAATCACCTTTACTATGATAGGATCATGCAAGATTATAATATGAATGATATTTCATGAGAGGGTGATTAGTTGAAACAAGAGCTATCTCAATCAACTATTCTACAAGAAAATGCTTCCCTATGAAGAACAAATGGTTTGCTAAATGATTCAATGCCATTGCACTGTACGGGTATAATTCAAAGACTCTATGCATCTTTTCCATTCATTCATGAATACTACCTTTTTCACTAACTGTGAGAATCTACAATTAAAAAATGCACAAAAATGATCACAGAGATTTTTCCCCATTTCAAACAGCAAAATTGCCAAAAAAATGTGTTTAAAACCTACAAAAAAAATGCAAATAAAATCACATTGATTTTCACAAAAAAAAATTAAAAAAAATGAGAGCATAGCTTGTTTCTTACTATTATGCTTTGATAGATTTTCTCCAAGCATCCATAGCTTGTTTGAAATCACATATTTTAGGCTTTTAGCCATAGCAGCAAGGCAGTGAATTGTTTGATAAAATGCTTTGGTAGACATGTATGAAAAATGTGGTAGTATAGACAAGGCAATGAAGTTTGGAAAAAATGCCTCAAAAAAATGAGGTCTCCAGGTGATGGAATTCCATGACGAATGCCATGACAAGTGAATTGTTATGGATTTTCATGGCATTTCATCACCATGAGACCACATTTCTTGAGGCATCTTTTCAACTAGTTCACTGCCTTGTCTATCTTATTGCTTACTATTATGCTTTGATATATTTTTTCCAAGCATCCATAGCTTGTTCAAAAGCAGTTGTTTTAGGCTTTGACCCATAGTAACAAGGTAGTGAACTGTTTGATAAAATGTTTTGTTAGACATGTATGAAAATGTGGTAGCATAGACAAGGCAGTGAACTGTTTGAAAAAATGCCTCAAAGAAATGTGGGCTCATGGAATGCCATGACAAACAAATGCAATTGGCAGCTACTCCTAGTTATTAGCTATGCAATGTGAAGAAATTGCATAACTATTGTGTGAGGGGGAAAATCATATATGAATACAATATTAAATGCAATTGAAATTAGAATCTAATCTAAGATCAAGAACATAAATCTAAGATCTAATCCTACACTTACGAAATGAAACTAAGCTATTGAAAACATATTATGAAATCCTACAATTACCAAATTGAATTCAAAATGAAAGCAAAGTGTTACCATCCCTATTGGAGTGTGTTCGCTTGATGTTGGATTGCTCTTATCACTGTGAAGCCTCCATAGTTCGTGTGTAAAGCTAGAAGAACAATGTTGATGTTGGTTGATCAAAAAAATGTTGAAGCTCTAATGGTGGTTGTGAATGTCGACAATACTTCGTTGTGCAAATGACGTTGATTCTTTGATCCTTTTTTTGTGAGGAAAGAGGTTTGTTATATAGATAATGAGATTTGAAATGCACGATTAGGATTAAATAATGTTGCATCAAGATTAATGATCTAAAGGCGTTGAGAGGATTTAGACATGAGAAGATTGTGCAAAGTAGATTGCACAATTTGTGTGATTGAGGAATAGATGTAGTCGAGAATTAGATTGATCAATTAGGATTTAGATTGATCAGTCAAGATTTAGATGGTTTAGTTAGGGAATTGATGGCTTAGTTAGCAAATTAGATTGATTAGTCAGCAATCATAATTTGCTCAATCATAAAGTGGGTGAGGAAAATTGATTAATTGATTTAATTAATTAATTCCTTTTTGGAGTTGAATGTGCAAATCATGTTTGAATTTTGCAAACAAAGTTGCATTAGTTTGATTTTATTTTTGATAATTGATTTGAATAGTTTGATTTGATTATTCAAGTTTTGGAGGGAAAGTGTCAATAATTAAATTATTATGATTTAATAATTTAATCAACTTAGGGGAATAAGGTGATTTAGTGATGTAATTAAATAATTGGCATTATTTAATCAATCGGGATGAAATAAAGTGGGATTAAGACTTCATTAAATAAATGTAATTTATTTAATTGATCAAAATGATAGAAACATGAATTAATTAAATAATGCTATTTTATTCAATTAATAGTAGAAATAGGGTTTTGGATGTTGTTTGATGTTGCAAGATGTTGCAGGATGTTTCCAAGATGTAGCAGGATGTTTCTAGGATGTTACAAGACATTTTCAGGATGTTGTGGGATGTTTCGAGGATGTTGTGGGATGTTTCAGAATGTTGCAGGATGTTTTGGGATGTTGTTCAATGTTGTTTAGGGAGTGTGATAGGTGTTAGGTCAATTTTACATGTCTACATTTTTCCCTTCTTTGATACAAAGTACTGGTTACTTTGTTTCAAAGATTCTATTTTTAAGATCAAGTTTTTTGAAAAAAAATTATACCCCATCTTTCCCCAGCATTCAGTGGAATGATGGTAGACTTTGTGCTGCCCCCTCGAGAGGTTGGCCAAAAATTTCAAGTTTGAGGTCAAGCTCACGACCATGTTCTATTTTAGTTTTGATGTGTTTAGGATGAAGAATTAGGTCTATAGGTCCTTTGTTTCTCATTTTGATGTTCCTAGGATCTTCTAATTTGATAGTAGGAAGGTTCCCTAAGTAACAATTAGGGTTTCCTAGGTGAAATTAGGGTTTATTGAGGGTTAATATAGGCAATTGGGCTTCTAATTGGCTCATTTGTGCTTTGCTCTTATAGCTAATTCTTGTCTCTAGATTTCCCATTCTGTTAGTTGTCGAGGAGCAATGCCAAGGATTCAGGGAGCCCTACATCGTTCAAACCTGGTTCGGGAGTTCGAATGGCCCGCAACCGTCGGTGGCCCGGTATGTACCTTGTCACTTCTCATTTTCGTCTTGTTACATTCTCGTATTCTAGTTACAAAGTTTCTTGAGTCAATAATGAAGTTATTGTCATTTCAGAGCATCTGCAATATTTTTCTTGCATTTGATAGGTTAGAAACTTGTACTTGACCTAAAACCTTGCATTTATTTCATGCATTGCTCTAAAACCTTGCATTTGATTGTTGTTTTGACTATTTCCTTGCACTTTCCAAAGAACCTTTCCCTTGCTATAAACCCTTGCATTTTATTTTCTCGCCCTCGCTCTGAAACCTCGCCCTTGCTTTAAAACCTCACTTTTGTTTTCTGTTTTCTGAGCATCTAGTCTAAACCCTTACATTTGACTTAAACTCTTGTATTTGATTTTAGTGTTTGCTCTAAACCTTTGCACTTGACTAAAACTATTGCATTTTCTTTTAGCATTTGCTCTGAATCCTTGCATTTGACATAAACTCATACATTTTCTTTTAGCATTTACTCTAAATCCTTGCATGTGCTTTTGTTTCATTTAAACCATGCTTGCATTTGCCTGTTTGTCATCCTAAGTGTCGTTTGTCATCGTGTTTTGTGTTTTTTTACATGTTTAGAGTGAAACCCTAACATTGTGGGTTACAATGATTGTAGGTGGTCCTCAAACCGCTGTAGTCGAGGGAGAGATGACCTTGGGACCTATTTGATCCGATTGCCCATTTTGATGTTTTGGAGCGAGAATTTCTAGATGTAGTTGAACTACGTTATATCTATTACATGCCTCCCATCAAGACTCACACAACAATGATGACTATTCTCGTGGAGCAGTGGCATTCAAAGATGTCCTCATTTCATTTTCCTACAAGAGAGGCGATTGTTACCCTTGAGGATGTGTGGAGGATACTCTGCCTTCTTATTCACAACGAGCTTGTTACATATCATGTTTGATGTGGTTCCCACGCCATGCAACATGTGTTAGGTGTTAGACACTTGGAGGTGCACCAGTCGAAGATTGATCCATCTGAGTTTTCTAGTAGTGCAGACCTTGTTTCGCTTGTCCTATGTGGTTTTATTTCAAGACTAGTTGTTCCTGATAGGAGAGGTTGATAGTTTCCTATGGGTTGGGTCGTATGCATTGAGAGTATGTTTGAGCATAGGACGAGGTATGCTTGGGGTTTGTGTCTTCTCGCCCACCTTTACAGAGATATGCATGAGGTTATGTATCAGAGCGGGAAATCTATTTCCCTAGGTGTTTCTCTTTTGCATGTTTGGGCCTGGGAGCACATTGCAGTTGCTCGACCTAATGAGATACAGGATTGTACTCCCGATGATCCGTACTCATATAATTATGGAGATTTCATGCACTACACCTTGCTTGGGGATCTTCCCTATTGGTGTCGTGTTTTCAATGAGATGCCAAGTTTTGTGTGGAGACCTTATATGGCCTATGAGGCATGGTTGGAGGATCCAGAGAATCTTGTTTACTATCGATAGACCTGATGGTTGATTGGTTGTTCTTATTCTGTGTTAGAGTGTTACTTACTAGACAAATTATTTCCTTAGTTTAGAGAGAGACAGGGTTGGGTTCCTAATGCTTATGAGGCTCAGTTCGTTCGAATCACTAGGGAGGTCCGTGTATGGGGTCTCCAAATAGATATAGATACTATTGTTGCTAAGTCTAGAGATTTCCCTAGTTGGTTGGGGTTGGCCAGTTGGTTTAGCAGATCCAGGTACTACTCTTGATCATGATTAGTGGTGGGTACGTTGTAGGCCATTGAGGTTCACCGATCCTAGGGGTGATCCTGCTTTGGGAAAATCGGGTATTACAGGTCATCACGGGGGCAACAGTGTATTAAGGTTCTTATAGAGAAATTTGATAGGGACCACCATGATGGGGCACAAGGTGGTCCTGATGAGCACATGTCTTAGGCACAGGGTCATGGACAGGTTCTAGGTCCTCCTCCACCACCTAGGGATAGAGATACATTGTTAGCTCAGATGACTGCTGCTAGGAATGTAGAGATAGTGTCGCGACAAGTTGCAGAGGCTTAGGTAGAACTTCTGAGGGTTGAGCGAGATAGAAAGAGTGATCAACGACATGCTACAGAAGCTTAGGTACATTTGCTTACGACAGAGAGAGATACTCTCAAGGTAGAGCATGATAGTATGCAACCCAAGTGAGATTATTTTTTACAGATGTCCACTTACTATCAGAGCTTATTTGATGCTACTATTCCTAGGGTTGCTCGGTGTCCATGGTTCAGAGAGCCTAGTGTTATGAGTGATGGTGGTGGTGGTGGCAGGGCAGGTGATTAGTCCGTGAGATAGCTAGATCCTTTTGGTGGTCCACAACCTAGTCTATAGGGTTTTGTCCTTCCTTTTGAGGTCTTACTTTTTGTACTTGATCTTCATGTTGTTTATTTCTTAAAGGCATATTGTAGAAATGTGTTTTGTATATGCTACACCCTTAATATTAATGTACATCAAGTTATGAATAGTCAGCTTGTGGCTATCTTAACTATCTATTAAGTCATATTATCATTAATATATTGTTATTTAGTTGTTTAGGTTGGCCCAAGACTTATATAAGCATGTCTAAGTCAGCCTAGGTGATATCCTAGGCATAAATAGGTATATATAGGAGGTTGTGAATCTTATTTCATCATCAAGTTGTGAAGTGTGTTCTCATTAGAGATATTTGGAGGTTTTCCCCCTCTAAGTGGCTTGTTATTCTCAGTTATTATCAAGTATTTGCAACATATTTCATATCATATTCTCCTATTGTGCAAGTTATTTCATAACAATTGGGAGGACAAGGAGTTCATTCAAAAGAATCCAAACTTGATTAGCATTGAGGACAATGCTTCTTTGAAGAAGGGGGGCATGCTACGCCCTTAATATTAGTGTACATTGGGTTATGAATAGTTAGCTTGTGGCTATATTAACTCTCTATTATGTCATATTATCATTAGTATATTATTATTTAGTTGTTTAGGTCAGCCTAAGACTTATATAGGTGTGTCTAAGTCAGCCTAGGTGATATCCTAGGCATAAATAGGTATATATAGGAGGTTGTGAGTCTTATTTCATCATCAAGGTGTGAAGTGTGTTCTCATTAGAGATATTTGGAGGTTTTCCCCCTCAATGTGGCTTGTTATTATTAGTTATTATCAAGTATTTGCAACATATTTCATATCATATTCTCATATTGTGCAAGTTATTTGATAACAGTATATATATTCATCGGCCCAGTCAAGGCCTCATATATATGTTATGATTTTGTATTACCCTATCACACTTGTTTCATTGATGATGATGTGCTTATGACATTCACTCTTTTGATGATGATGATATATATGAGATATACCTTCTTTGATTCAACTTCATTTTATGCTTATGTGATGATCATGGACGGCGATGTATGTTTTTTGTACTTTTCTAATGTATGCATATGATATAGATGGATGAATCATACTTTGTATCATATGATATTTTAATTATGGATGATAAATATACCCTTGTGATATATGATGCTTATGTGGTGTTGATATATGATGGATGTATGCCCCATACATGATACATGATACATGATGTTTTTATTGGTTTTATTATCATCATGATATGTATTGACGACATTGTGGATGTAGGATGGATGTTAATTAGAAGAAATATAAATGATGGATAGAAATATGATGTTGTTAGTAGTTGATGAGTTGCTTTTTCTTTGCTTAGAGACTTCGTATTTTTGAACAATCATGTTTGATGTAGCAAACATATATGATGCAACGGGGTATTAATGACCAAGGTGACTTTGTATCCATTACGTGGAATTTGACTCTACAAAAAAAGAGTATATTTTCTCATACCAGACATATGAAAACTTTGTTAAAGTATATGGTTTGGGTTGTGTTCAAAAAATTTCGGACTAGTCACACAGAGAGGTATAAAAAACCTAACATGCAACTACTTCACGAATTGTTTCAACACAACTTTCATACACTCAATAAAACAAGTATTTTCCATGGTAGTTTTACAAAAATATCTTACACATAGCGAATCGAAATGACACTCAATTTCTCCCATTCCTTCTTCTCTAAATGCTTATGGACATCCTCGAGATATCCTAGGAATGATTCAATAAAATAAATCAGAAAGATAAGACTATAAAAATATAAAACAATGTTGTAGTATCACTTGCCATATCTATTTGGGGTGGGGCTATTATTTGGTGTTGATAATGTCTATCATGGGAACGAATCCGGTAAGGCATATCTCTGGATGTTGTTGGGACTTGTCAAAAAGATAGGTAGTTGATACTTTGGCATTGTTTTCGTTTGTTTATAGTTAGAGCTTTTGTGGTTTTTTGCTTGAAGGTTCTAGCTTTTAATGTTTTCTTTATTTTTTATTTTTTTGTCAAAGGGTGAGTGTGATGATTATGGGTGAAAAACTTATTGCAGATTATGATGACGAGATGGGTCTTTTTGATTTTCTGAGTTTTTATGAGGTTGTTTTTTGTTGTTTCTAGGGGACTAACCTCAGGCCTCAGAGGCTCATCAAAGATAAGCCTTGCCTATGTTGTACATGCAAAGTCTCATAGTTTGCTTTGGGTTTTTTGAATGTTTTGCTCTTTTCTATTTTGTGAATTTTTTTTGGATTTTGTATTTTTTGAGTGTTTTTGGATTTTGAATTTTTTGACTAAGTTAAAATAAAGCATGACAGAAACCTAAGGAGACTGACCTAGGGTCTTGGGGGTTGTTAAACCTTTCCTACGTTGTACACGCAGAGACCAAGTAGTTCGACCATTTGACTCAAAGCATAATTTTTTTTAGGTAAACAACATTGATAACCTAGATTGATATTCCACTTTTGTGTCTAGATGATATGTTGTGGGAAATTCACTTGAACTAGCTGTAACGTTCAAGAAAATTTTGATATCTTAGACTGTTTGAGTGAAGGAATAACCCAACAATGTTTTTTTTTTATGTTTTCACATGTTTTTTATTTTTTTGAATTTTGCTCTTTTCCATTTTTTTTGGATTTTTACCCTTTTGCTAGGGTGGAAGATATCGAAAACTTGGATTGATATTTCACTTTGTTTTCTAGAGGATATGTTGCGGAAAATCTTACTTGAACTAGTAGTAGGGTTCAAGAAACTGTTGATATTTTAGAATTTTCGAGTGAAGGAATAATCCACATTGTTGGTATCTTTGAAAGTTACCTTGGTAGTGTGTTGTTGGTACACATTGTTTTTGGGACAAATTTTTTTGAAGGTTACCCTGATAGTGCATTGGTGGTATAATTTGTTGTTTGAATAATGCCTAGTTCACAATGTGAGCTAGAAGACATAGATCAATGATAGTGACCCATGTTAAGATGTTTTCCATAAGCAAGTGTAAAGTGTACACCAAACATTTGTCAAGATCAAGATGTGTTGGATTTGGATAAAAATGAATTTGATTTATTATGGATCAGCTGAGATGCTTTCAGTTCTATGTTTGATTTGGATAAAAATGGATTTGATTTATTATGGATCAGTTGAGATGCTTCCACTTGAAATGACACACTTAGATGCTCAATTCTACACATGACGCATGTTTGCCAAATTTTCATCATGGTACTTGTCCAAAGTGCCACCATAGTGGTTTTCACTAGAGAATGATTTTTTCTCTTAACTTTTTTCTTGATTTTTTTGTTTTTAATTGATTTTTGATATCACATTGAACCATAAATTTTTGGGGATAGGGACTCTCTTACACTTCTAGGGTTTTTCACCTAAAAAGGAGAAAGGTATCCCAAAAATATATGTGGTTCACTTAAGACTAATGAAACTATGATTGAAATATGTCTAGAAATGTAATTCCCTACATACTTTTTTTTTTTTTTTAGACTGCAGGAAACGGGTAGCACGACCCCCTATAAACTGCAGTGCGCTGGTAAACTTTTTAACGTGACTGGTGGCGCTGGCACGACACGCCCTCCGGTACCACGGGACGAGGGAGACTAGAACTCGTGACCAACCGAGCCGCAACGGAATTACTTAGCCAACCGAGCTAGGGCCCCCGCCCTTCCAATTCCCTACATACTGAAGATTGATAAAATGGATGGATTATTAATGCAAAACTAATGAAATGCACTTTGTTTGAAAACACACTATGATATGCAAAATGAACTAAAGCTGCAAACAAACTATAACAGAAATTAATGAGACTGTAGAGGTGCACTTGGAAACTAGAATGTGATGCAAAGAGGCTCTGGAGTCCTATAGAAATCACTATTGAAGGTAACTAGGATAATTACACCAAGTTGGGCAACTTAGTCTTGTTTTAGGGAAATTATGTCAGAACAGGTTTCAACTAAAAGGGTATCCAAAACTGCAGAAAACACTTTTCAGGCCTGGTAGTGGGACTAATTCACCACAGACGACGATTTAGTCCACTTCTGAATCTTGGGAAATTTTGGATAGGAATCTATAGTCTTGAATTTGCACCTCTGTTCTTGACAGGTTTTCAGATTCGAATATGTTGAATCTGGTTTGTGGGAAATCTCCAAGCTTCTTTTAGGGATTTGCTGACTTTGAATAGCTTTGATGAATTGATGACACCTTTTAACACCTTGCTCTTTGACAAATCTTCATACAAGACCTGTAAAACACACACACAAAGAGGGGGAAAAGGGCTAAGGGTTAGAGAATAGAGGTTTGCCTTGGTCAAACCCCGGTTTGGTAATTAAACCCTTGAAAATGAAATGAAATGAAATAAAAAGTGAATGATGAATGAGCAACATGCAATGCTACAACTCACTAAACCCTTGAGGTAGAAATTTGAAGATATGCAAGTAATAGATCCAATGTACTTGAAAATGCCTAGAATGCCTGATTGAATGATTGCTTGAGTGCTTGAAAGATTAGAAATGATTGCTTGAATGAATGGGGGGTGAAATGAGAGAGAAAACCCTGTATTTATACACAATTATGTAAAATTTCTTGAAAATACAACATCACAAGCTGACCTCAAGACTAAGAGAATAATATCACACCAAAATTTTGAAATAATTTTTATTTTTGAGCCAAGTGGGACTAAGTCACCCCTATTGGCAACTTGGTCCCACTTAAGCATTTTAAGTGGGTGTCAGGAATTAAAGTGCATTAAATGATGTTTAATGAGATTATTCTAAAAAATACACTTAAGTAGGGTCGGTAAGTGTATAAAGGGGTCATTTAAACATAAGAAAGGGTTAAATTATTGATGACAAGCCTAGAAAAGTGTGAAATTTTGTTACAACACTTTGAAATAAGACTTGGTAAGTGATAAAAAGAGGTTATTTAAGTGAATTATATTAAAAAGGTCCTAGAAAAGTGTGAAAGTGGGTTACAACACTTTTACAAGACATCATAGAATTCTTAATGATTCATAAGGACCCAAGGCCTAATGTGAATGTGTTGTCCACATTACAACATTAAATCAAGAAAAACTAGGCCAACATCCATAAGAAAGACCCAAATGAGTGTGAAAATGTCTAAGGATGCATTTTTTAATGCTACATTTAGCCCCCACTTTAGTGAGAGGATGAACTTGCTTTAAACTCACACTAAAGTAGACATTCAAGAGGGGTCCAATTGTACCAATGCAGATGGTCTAGGATAACAAAGATTGAGGAAGCGGTCAAGCCCCCAGGATCCAAGATCCTAAGTAAAACCAACATAAGCACAAAAGGACATGCACTAGGTGCAACAAAACAAGATACCCGATCATGCAATGAAAATAACTAGAAAAAGAGTGAAAATAAAAAAGGTGGATCAAGCTTCGATCATTTTTCCATCTCGTTGTGGATCATATCTAGGTTGTTTGTCCAAAAAATGCATACTCACTCTGAGGCGACAAAACTCTTGGTTGTCCATTAGGTGAGAAGGACCAAAAGGTGAGAAACATACACTCATGGTTGGTATGCACTCACACATACATAGGTGGCTATGGGTAAAGTCATGCCTCGGAATGGGCTTCCCACTCAACAATACTAAATTTATTCCTATTGATAACTTTAATAAGGTGCCACAAAAGAAAATGAATTTTTGAGCTTCATGAGATAACCAAAGCTTCGTATGCTTAGAACTCATGAACAAACAAGATGGCACCACAGGCTTGCAAGCTATGTTATGCAAGGTGGCCATGTAACAAATGCAAAATGCAACATGCAAAATATGTTCAAAGGAGTCTTGCTTACTTCATGCGAGGTCTATAACTTAGGGAACATTGTGTCTAATGTCTCCAAGAGAGGACCGATCAAAGAATATAAAATTCACAACTTAGGGGATGTAGTGTGTTGCATCAAGCCACTAAGAGGAATTTAATATGCTAAGATAGATCACACTCATGAAGGAAATCACGCCAAATGTCATCCACAAAGTGACAAATGCATCGTATGAAATAAGAAGGCTGCACTAAGAACCAAGAAAAAGGAAATGCAAAAAAATAATGCCAATGTATGCCTCCACTTTAAAGAAATTGCTAAACACCATACTGTGAGCAATTACTTTAAAGTAGAAAATGAAAAATGCAAGAAGAAAAGAAGACATGAGAGCCAATTTGAAAATCCCTATGCCAAGTCATATGTTTTCGAGTAAGGTTGCCTCATGTGAAGAAAAGGAAAAAGAAAAGGAATGGTTGGACCCAAAATGAAAACAACAAACACATAAGGGATCTATGGATTTTGGGTAAGTATGTTTGTTGTTGCAATGTTGTTTTAGAGAGCTCGAAACTGTCATCATCCCCCAAATACACATAGAATTGGAAGAATGACACAAAGAGAGTGACAATAAAGAAAAAGAATCTTTTTGGGTCAACAAGGAAGAGACATCAGGTGTCTCGATGCTTTGTGTCATCCCAAAAAGGAAAACACAAACAAAAGCGAAAAGAGAAAAGGAAAAATGAAAAAGAAATCCTTTTGGGTCAACATGAAAGAGACATGTTGGTCTCAATGCCTTGTGTCATCCCCAAAAGGAAAACACAAGAAAAAGAAAAAAAGAAGCAAAAAGGAAAAGGAAAAGAAATTTTTGGGTCAACATGGAAGAGACATAGGGTGTCTCAATGCTTTGCATCATCCTCAAAAGGAAAACAAAAACAAAAGTGAAATGAGAACAAGCGAAAGAGATGCACGAAATAGAGAAGAATGAAGGTACAAATAGAGAATTTTCACAAAGAGAGAAGATATTAAACATAACATTGCGGTGGATCACATTATGCACATGCAAACAAACAAAAGAAAAAAAAGTAAGAAAAAGAAAATGCAAGAGACTAGTAAGGAAAATGTGAGTCAACCATTGAGCAAACCATCTGCCTCCCAATCTTAGTCAGTGTAAGTAGGAGGTGAATAACGTAGCTTAGGGACAACAACAAATGAATTACTAGGAAAAGGATAGCAACTTCTTTCTCCCACTGAGTGCAAGAAAAGAATGAGTCGAGGTAAGTGATGAGAAAGGTCATGCAATAGTGAGAATGGAAGATTCTACAACTATTGCATGTCAAGAAGTGAAAAAGTGCATTATGGGACTATGGGATAGCAACCATTGCCATCAAAATGATACTTACTCGATATCTCCTTCAATGTACAACACTCATCACTATGGTGTCAAAGAACACAATGGTATGCACAATGTGGAACATTGGAATCTTTAGGATATATCACCAACCTATTCATAGGTGGTAATAGTATGAGTCCTTTGTTTAAAAGTATTTGCAATTTCCTTTCACATTCAGGTGGGGGATGGAGAGGAAACATAATTTTTTGTAACTTGTAAGGTCATTTGCATTTTCTAGATCCTCACCCTTTTTGCGAATTGAAGGATGAGGACCTATTGGGATCCTTGTATCCTTGTCATTGTTATTATGCAAGGGTTGCTCATGAGGGAGAAGGATGTTCAAATCAAGGGGAGAATCAAAGATCACTGTGCCATCATTACAAAGCATTAGATACTCTCTAGGAGGCTTACTGTTATGAGGAGGATCTTGATAACCTATCCCCTTTTTGTTTTCATCAATTCGTAATTGCTCAAGAAGTTGGTGTATCTCATGTTTGCTTGTTGTGTTACAACCTTGTTTTCTCAAGATAGTGAAACCTTTGCAATATGTGTCTTGAAGGTTAATAGGATTGTTTGTTACTTTGTTATCATAAAATGGTTGTGTTTCCTTGTTTACAGGAACTAGGTTCACCTTGTGCAGGGAACTTAGGTTCAACTTTTGTTTCAGAATGTAAGTAACTAAACGTCTCATGAGGTGATATAGTAGGAAGGTCTTGTGGTTGCATGGATGGACAAAAGGATGTGTTATCTTCAAGGTTATTGAGGAAATTATTTAGGAACCTATTCGTGTTATCATCATCTTCTCCAATGATGTCAACATTGCGAGGAAATGCATTAGGAGTTGAAGGAGCAAGAGTGGGCTCAAGGTCATTAGGATCAGTTCCAAAGGCACAACTTGACACATCCACTAAGGGTCTTAAGGACATCCAAATCTTATTCAAGCACAAAGCCATGATGCAAATGCAAGAAAGTAAGCTAGATGCAAGAAATTGAATGAAACAACAAATTTGGAAACAACAATAGAAACGTAACCATGAAAAATAAAAATATAGAGAATGAACTGGAAATGACAGAAATTGCAGTGCAAACTGTGTAACTGGACTAAGTCGCCCAGGGTATTGAATTAGTCCTAGTAGAGGTATTTTTTAAGTTTTTTCTAAATTTTTTGATGGATGCTTATGTATTTTATGTTGTACAATGCAAATCTAAAGTGTAGATGCAAAATTTCACTATTGTTTAAGGAAATGAAATGCAATAATGTAAGCTTAAATGAGTTTTTCACTTATGCAAGGTATGAAACCCTGGAATGTAAATGAAACAATGCAAAAGAAAATGTAAGCTATTCTTAGGTTGTAAATGCACTGTAAATCAGAAATAGGATGTTCTAAATGTAGGTTCACCAAAATGAACAGTAAATTTTTGGGGATAGGGACTCTCTTACACTTCTAGGGTTTTGTACCTAAAAAGGAGAAAGGTATCCCAAAAATCTATGTGGTTCACTCAAGAATAATGAAAATATGATTGAAATATGTCTAAATTTAATGTCCTAGATACTAAAGAATGATAAAAGAGATGGATAATTAATGCAAAACTAATGAAATGCACTTTGTTTGAAAACACACTATGATATGCAAAATGAACTAAAGATACAAACAAACTGTAACAAAAATTAATGAGACGGTAGAGGTGCACCTAGAAACTAGAATGTGATGCAAAGAGGCTCTACAATCCTACAAAAATCATTGTTGAAGCCAACTAGGACACTTACTCCAAGATGGGCGACTTAGTCATGTTTCGGGGAAATTCTGTCGGAAAAGGTTTCAACCAAAAGGGTATCCATAACTACAAAAAACACTTTTTAGGCGTGGAAGTGGAACTAACTCACCATAGATGGCAACATAGTCCACTTTCGAATCTTAGGAAATTTAGGACAAGAATTTGTAGTCTTCAATCTGCACTTTTGTTCTTGACAGGTTTCTGGATCCAAAATTGTAGAATCTGGTCTATAGGTGATTTCCAAGCTTCTCTTAGGGATTTTTTGACTTTAAATGGATTTGATGAATTGAGGATACCTTTTCAACACCTCGATCTTTGAAAAATATGCATACAAGACCTGCAAAAAGCACATGCAAAGAGGGGAAAAAGGGTTAAGGGTCAGAGAATAGAGGTTTTCCTTGGTCAAACCCCGGTTTGGTAATTAAACCCTTGAAAATGAAATGAAATGAAAAGAGAATGATGAATGAATATGCAATGCTACAACTCACCAAACCCTTGAGGTAGAAATCTGAATATATGCAAGTAATAGCTCCAATGCACTTGAAAGTGCCTACAATGCTTGATTGAATGATTGCTTGAGTGCTTGAAAGATTGGAAATGATTGCTTGAATGAATAGGGGTGAAATGAGAGAGAAAACCATATATTTATACACAATTATGTATAATTTCCCGAAAATATAACATCACAGGCCAACCTCAAGGCTAAGAGAATAATATCCTACCAAAATTTTGAAATAATTTTGATTTTTGAGCCAAGTGGGACTAAGTTGCCCCTATTGGCGACTTGGTCCCACTTAAGTATTTTAAGTGGGTGTTAGGAATTCAAGTTTATTAAATGATGTTTAATGGGATTGTTCCAAAAAATACACATAAGTAGGGCCGATAAGTGTATAAGGGGGTCATTTAAATATAAGAAAGGGTCAAATTATTGATGACAAGCCTAGAAAAATGTGAAAGTTTGTTACAACACTTTACAACAGTTTGAAATAAGAATTGGTGAGTGATAAAAAGAGGTTATTTAAATGAATTATATTAAAAAGGTCCTAGAAAAGTGTGAAAGTGGGTTACAACACTTTTACAAGACATCAAAGAATTCTTAATGATTCACAAGGACCCAAGACCTAATGTGAATGTGTTGTCCACATTACAACATTAAATCAAGGAAAACTAGGCCAACATCCATAAGAAAGACCCAAATGAGCGTGAAAATTTCTAAGGATACATTCTTTTATGCTACACATGTAAGATGCATGTTTACCAGGTTTTCATCATGGTGATAATTTCTTGCTCATGTTGAACCACCTAGTGGTGCTAATGTAGACACTGCTAGTGCTAATATGGTTGTTGTTGTCATGACATGCCAATGATATCCTTCTTGGAGGATTTTTTTTGCTAGGATACAGGTACTTGAATATAACCCCTAATTATTCTTATCTTCCTTGTCGATGCTAGAGTTAACTTTACCTTGATGTGCACATTGTGATAGAGTGCCTTTAGAATCCTTATGATAAAGAGTTATTGCCAATGCATGGTTAATGTGATATTTGGATATCTTGGATGGTGAAATGCATTGAGGGATATGATATTCAGATGGATTGGTTGACAGTTTGGAACCTTTGACTCTCCAAACTTGGGATGATGAGCAATAATGGGTGGATATGGAGATTTGATTGGGACCAACACCTTGATATACCTTGTAGGTTGCTCTTTAACCTTTATTTTGTTTTGCTAGACTTTTTTTATGGATGAACTTCCATTTTTTATTTTTCCCCATAGTTTCTTTGACTGATGGAGTTTGATAGGGATGATTTTCTTTCTTTTTCTTTTGTCTCCATTTAAATTTTGCTTGTCCATTTTGTTTTGCTGATTCTTCTGCTTCAATGACTTGTTTTGTTCTCAGGTGATCCCATAATAGTGGTTTACAATTTTTGGCCAAACTGGACACTGAAATTATTATTTTTAACTAAATCTTTACATTCGGGCACCTATAGCGGCTAAAATGTGAGGAATTTGAAGATGGTGCAAACTAGAGTCTCATCAAATTTTGTCTGTAGATTCTCAAAATATTTTTTTCAAATTTTTTGGAATCAAATTGCACTTCTTTTTCCATCTCCCACAAAAATAGATTTTTTTTAGAAAACAACATTTTTAAAAAGTGACGCACACCGTATAACGCATAACTTTTTTTCCATGAAGGATAAAATTCTAATTCTTTCAAATTTAGGTTTGTAACTTTGATATCTAGTGCTTCCACTTGGTTAGATAGTTTTTTATTGAATATTTTTACCTTAATCAAGTTTCAAAGTCAAACGAATTACAATTCACATAGGACGTATAATGTAACTTTTTTTGTATATGTCAAAATTTAATTTAAATTTTTTGTTGGATCAAGGACTTCAATATCTGGTGCACTCATATTTTTCAATTTTTTTGATAATCTTCTATTTTTCCACATGTGAAGAACAAAAAATTTTTCGATGAAAAACCTATGTTTAATAAAACTAGAAGAACAAATACATAACAAAACCAAAACATATTAAAATTATATTCATTGGATAGCTTGTTCTGAGGAATACCATAATCATTTGAAATAAATTTTAAAAGAATTCATTTGATCCCCCAAAATCTAAATCAAAAGTGATTTTTTATCAGCATTTTGATAGGTGTAAAGGAGACACATTTATAGGTATGGTTTAAAACTAGCGAGGTTCTATCCAAGGGGGTTTGATCTAAGGTGATTTGATCAAACCCTCTTCAATTGGAATCCTTAAAATGGAACTTTTAAAGTCTTAAATCATTATATTTTCTAAAAATATTTGATTTCAGCTAAAATTCATTCCTCTCAGGAATTGTAAACCACTATTATGACAGCACCTCTTGGGTATACCTTTTTCTCTTGTTGTTGGTCCCAATTAGAGGGTTGAATTATGTGTGGATGACGATTCATGACATGGCTAGTTGTAGCGTTGGTAGCAGTTTCATCATAAGGACTCTTCGTGCTCTCTATGTTGATCCTTGCATTATATAAAGTTGCCCCCAGTATTATAGAGTTATCCCTGATATGTTTAGATCTAAGACTTTGATGCTTAGGAATGCCAATAATCTATACTAGTTCTAGGATACCTTGCTTATGTAGGCATACTCCTTTGTCTTGATAATGAATCCATTGAAAAAATTTATTTGCAATCGGATATGTCTTACCTTGGAAACAAGGTGCTATTCCTTCTTTGCTCGGTTGTGGATCTTCAAATGTGATAGCTTCTTCATTGATAGGATCCTTCATATGAGGGATAACTTCCTAATAGATATTTTCAACTAGATCCTGTGAAATATCAAATTTTGATGGTTCTTCAAGATATATCAGTGCTTCTTTGATTGTTGTATACCCAGTGCTTTGCTGCTTGGGATTGCTAGTTATCTTTGTTGACTTTAAGATACTATTCTCCATATTTTCATGCTTGATGTCTCCAATCTTCCTAGAGGATGTTTATGATTTTAATGCTTCTTTTTTATCAATTTCTGATGTCTATAAATTATGCTATACTTTGATCAAGTGTAAATATTTTGAGAGTAGGTGACTCTTGTTCCCTGGTAATGATAAGAGTATGAGAATCTTGTTTTGAATGAAAATCATCTACATGTCCATCAGGATTAAGCATCTCATGGGTATATGTATGTGTGCTTGGTATATGGATGTGTTCATTTGGAAAGCCTTGGATGTCTTGGAAGATATCTACCAAGTCATTGTAGTATTTTGATGATAAGGATTCTTGATCTTGACTTTGTATGCTATTATCTTTGATATGCTTTGGATCACATTTTTGAAATGGAACAGTTTCAAATAAAGGTTTTCTTGTAAAGTATCCTTGGATCTCCTTAAAATGTGGGCATATGGGTGATAGCTCTTGGATTAGATTTTTTGTATTGGGTATAGGTGTTGGATTAAGAGTCTCTTGATCATCAATATGTACTTCCATGTGGTTGGATGATGTCAATATATCTTGGACTGGATCATTGCTAGACTTGGGTGATTGATTTTGATCATGCTTGGGATTAAGTTCTTGATGTATGTCCTCTTGCTCACTGGATGATGTAGAGACATTGTCAATGTGATCGGTGATAGATAGATCTTGATCATTGTTTTCAACTTTTGAGGTTGAAACCTTGTCACTGTTGTCATTAGTGTTTGATTCTTGAATGTCATCTTCAATAGCTATTTCTCCTTGATCAATAAGGTCTTGGATGATATTTTTGCATGTAACACATTCTGATGTATCACAACCTTTGATTTTGTGGAACTAACATCATTCATACAATCTATACCCAGGGGGTTTAAAGTTTAGTTCACCATAAGTTGGACTGTCATTGATTTTGATAAGGTCTTGTTTACTAGTTATGCATGATTACCTCTAAAGTCTCTCCCAAAGGGGTGAATTTCCTTCTTGTTTGATCGTCAATAGTTGTGCTCATTTTGTTTGGAAGGATGTTATAACATTGTTGTCTGATGACATTTGCTCGATCATAGGTGGGTTTCTGTGAAGGTGCGGGCCCTTGATTAATATGTTGTGTATAAGGAGGGTTAAGTCCTTTTTGTGTGTTGTAGGTACCTTGAGGGTGGGGTGCACCTTGATATTGAACTTGAGGGATCTTTTGATCTTGAGTTTGAGGTACACCTTGACGTTGTGGAACTCCTTGATATTGCAATTGAGGTACATTTTGATATTGCATTTGAGGTACACCTTGGTGTTGTGGATTTTGTTCTGGCCATTGATGTTGTTGATTCACTTGATTTTGTGGAAAGACTTTGTTGTTGATATCAATCACTGTTTTGATGAGTGTCATGATGTTGCCGATACTGTGACCCATTTTTTGGAGGATGTCCAAAGCGCTTTTGATAAAATTTGCCAACTTTTTTTTCAAGTGCATTTAGCTTAATTTGATGTTTTTTCCACAATGCTTGTTGTTGTTGTGAATATTGATAAGTTAGACCTTGATATGGATGAAGATTTTGATTGAAATAACCCATGTGACAAGATGCTCAAAAACCTTGATTAGGGTAACCCATAGTTGATGTATCATTGACATTCATAGTGTATGCTATCCCCATAGGTGTATAAGGAAAAAATTGATTTGTGTATAAGGTAACTTGGTTTATATTCTCATGGGTCCCTTTCATCATTCATGGTGTTTTCTAGTGGGATGCTAGCGTGGTTCTGGTGGGATGCTAGTGTATTTCTTGCAAGTACTTCATGTTTTTCTTGTGTTGTGATCTTGTAGTTGTCATAAAAAACTTCCAAGATCTTTTGACTTTTTTTGTAACTACTAGTCTCTGGAAAAGATTTGGCCTATTGGTACAAAGAGTAGATAGAAAAAGTCTAGTCTATTTTGGTGGGTGCAATACCTTCTCTGGATGTACACTTTAGAAAAATTCTTTGTATGGTGGTTCTTTGAAAGGTGGAGTATAGATTTCCACCTTAGGATTTTTATTTTTTCAGATCTAAGGATTTTTCTCTTGCTAGGGAACATGAAGGGTGTATGTCTATTGCCATGCAGGAGGTGGTAACTGGGTCTTTTACCTGCTATGTATATGTTTTCTTTCTCTTCGTCTAAGATTTTTGTTGTGTTTCTCCACTAGTTGGGTGTTCATTCTTCTCAAATATAAAGCTTCTTAAACCACTAATGATATTAGTTTGTTCACCTTCAATGCGTGTGAGACTAGGTTGGAGGATTGGTGCTATAAGGTTCAGTTGTTGAACTGGAGTAGTCGGTCGCCATAGGCTCATAAAGTGTAATGGTTTTGAGATGGTTGCTATGAAGATCAAGAACCTAAGGTTTGAGTGTTTTTTTGGAATGGTTCTACTTTTTGAAAATCAAAATGTTGAAGGACTAGGGTTGATATTTCACTTCCTTGTCTAGAGGATATGTTGCAGAAAAACTTACTTGAACTATCTTCGAGTTCCAAGTAACTATTGATATCATAGATGTCTGAGTGAAGGAATTATCCCAATGGTTTGTTTGATTTTGATTTCCAACAAGTAGGATGGAAATAATGGATGAGGGACTATATGACTTATCTGGTTTTCCAATTGTTTCATTCTAACAATGATCCTAGGGTGATCCCACAATAGTGATTTACAATTTTTGGCCAAACTGGACACTAAAATATTTTTTTTAACTAAATCTTCACTTTCGGGCACCTATAGCGGCTAAACCGTGAGGAATTTGAAGATGATGCAAACTAGAGTTTCATGAAATTTTGTCTGTAGATTCTAAGTATATTTTTTTCAAAAAAATTGGAATCATATTGTACTTCTTTTTCCATCTCCCTCGAAAACTAGTTTTTTTCAGAAAATAACATTTTAAAAAAGTGACACTCACTATATAATGCATAATTTTTTTTCTATGAAGGATAAAATTCTAATTTTTCGAATTTAGATTTGTAACTCTAATGTCTAGTGCTTCCACTTGGTTAGATAGTTTTTTATTGATTTTTTTTTCTTTAATCAAGTTTTGAAGTCAAACCAATTACAATTCAGGCATAGCGCAACAATATAACACTTAACTTTTTTTGTATGTATCGAAATTCTTTTTTTTTGTTGGATCAAGGACTTCAATATATACTGCACTCATATTTTTCAATTTTTTTAAATAATTTTCTATTTTTCCACGTGTAGAATAGAGAGCTTGATTTTCGGTGAAAAACCTATGTTTAATAAAACTAAAAAAATAATACATAATAAAACTAAAACATATTAAAATTATAGTCGTTGGATAGCTCATTCTGAGGACTACCTGATTCCAATTGGGTTTGTGAAGTATCCTCCATTTTCATCCTCAACCTAAGCTTTGAAACACAAAAATCTAGGCCTTTTTGATGTCAGAGGATGCCAAGGTGGGATTTAGGGGGTTCAAGCGAACCCCCTCCCATAAAGTGTTTTTCTTTGGTTTTTTGGCAAGAATGGGGCCCACCTTGCATTTAATTGGTTCAAACAAACCAAGGTTCATTTGAACCCTTTTTTGGTTTGCTCGAACCAAAGTGTTCATTCGAACCCCCAAAACCAATTATTTTTGTATGGCATCATTTTTTGCCACTTTTCCTTCCTCACTCAAATTGTAAATCACTTTTGTGGGTTTATCCCCTATAAGCAGCTTCAGTTTTTTTTCCCCAAGTGTTTGTAGGATAAAACAATAATGTTGGTTTCTGAGAAAAATGCACAAGACTGTGAGCAAAAACAGCCAGATTTATCAAGTGTGGAAAAAAATGTGTCAAGTGCTAAAGTTTTAGAGAAGCAAGTGTGAGCTGGAATGGCAAGTGCAACTTTTGTGCGTTTCTATCAAATGCAATGTTTACTCAAGAAAAAATGAGCATCTTTTTGGAAAATGCAAGCATCTTAGTGGCAAGTGCACGAGTTTCTCATAAGCAAATGCAAGGAAATAAAAGCAAGTGTGCAGGTCCCACAACAAGTGCTCAATTTTTGTCAAATGCAACTAATTTTCATTGGTTTCTTTTCTAGGATGGAGAGCAAATGTAATGAATTTTTGGCAACTGCTCAGAAAATGTGACAACTACACTAGAATTTTATGCAAATGCAATGAATTTTTTGGCAACTGCTCCAAAAAATGTGAGAGCAAATGCAACTAAATTTTTTTAGTAATATTTCTTTGGATTTTGCATGTTTAAAGTTGGCCTTTCTCTTAATTTATCTATGTTTGAAGAATGGCAAGTGATACAACACTGAAATGACTCAAAAAGCATGGAATTGTGTTACCTTCATGTCTATAGCTTAAGTTGTGAAATCATGACAACCAAGCCACAGTTCCCAAATGTTTACTTTGATCAATGCAACCTAAAATTAAAGTTGAAATATTCAGAAACCTTTAAGGAAAATCCTTTCAAGGAGTGCAAATATAGGGCTACTTTTACAAGTATACACTAATTCAAAGGGTTTGTGGTTCAACCATCTTATTCAGTGTTTATCTGGATGTGTTCTTTCTAAACCAAGCACAAAGTTTGATGTCAAGATTGTTTTGAATGTATTTGGAAAGTTTTAACATAAAGAAGCAATTACAAACCTAGTGGATAGAAACCATTCTTTTAGGTAGGCTTGCCTCATGCTCCAAACAGATCATTTTACATGTGACTTATGGTGCAGGCCTGAAGTCAGACATGGCAAGTAACTTCTCGGAAGTAAATTCTGATGTGCCACTTTCAAAGAATGTTTTTGGATAAAAGGGTAGCTTCTAAAATAATTTGGCTCTTAGTAATGTTCTCAAGATATTATTTTCAAGCCCCTATACATGCAACATTTTGTTCAATTAAGAACCTCCCAACCCTTGCGGGTTTCTACGCATCATGAAGATACTGAGTGAGAATACGTCGGCATAGGCTAGCAACACCCAATAGGATGATGAACTTTCCTCACACCCACAACTTATTTATATAGCGGTCTAGAACAAAAGTACCGCTTGGGTCGCCTATGAGTTCCCCAATGCAGGATGTTTCTCAATAAGCAGGCCCTCTAAAAAGATATGCTTGAAAAAGATGCGAAGCTCAAGATGTTTTCGCTCACCCAAGATCTCCAAAAGGTGTGAGGGGAGAAGAAAACCATCTAGCTTTCCAAACACTGAATGCACATCAAACACTTCATAGAAGTATGATTCTTTTTAAGCACCTCGAGCGATGTTATCCCCAAAAATATCTGAATAAAACAAATCAACTTGTTCTTTGTAATTGCACCAATGTGAAGTATTATGGATATCAATCACTTAAGATAGCAATGGTGCAAGATAGAAAGAATAATTTGTTCATTTTTAAGCCCAAATCTGAGTGTTTCTAAGAAATCAATCCTAGTCTTAACTTGGTCAACAAAAAGTAAAAATGAACATGCATCAACAAAAAAAAATCATTTTGTGTTTGTTCTTTTTATGCACCAAAATCAAAGTTCCTAATTATGAAAACTTGGAAAGAATTCATTTTTAGAGCACCTTAATTGAAATGTTTTTGCTCTTTTTATGCACCAAAACAACAATTCCTAACAAAAAAACTTTGAAATGGTTTATTTTAAGAGCGCCAAAATGAAAGATTCATTTGTGTTGTTCTTTTTAAAGCACCAAATAAAAGTTCCTATTTTAAGAAAGCTTGAAATGGTTCAATTTTAAGTAACACCAAAACGAAGTGTGCATTTGTCTTGTTCTTTTTAAAGCACCATACGACAATTCCTATTTTAAGAAAGCTTGAAATAGTTCATTTTAAGAGCACTAAAAACAATTTCTTTTTTCTTTTTATGCACCAAAATAAATATTCCTAACTTTAATAAAAACATTTTATAGATCTGGAGTGCTTTTACCATTCATCTTCCCTACAAAAAATAACTTAATGTCTTTCAAATCCTACATACAAACACGTTGGAACCTGTTACACATTCAAAAACAAGCATACGTTAGCAAAAAATCAATTACAAAAGTGTAGATCTCATGCATAGGTTTGTCTAAGCAAATGCTTGAAAATCACAGTCAAATGTGACCTTGTCATAATCAAATGCTAAGCTTTAGAGCAAGTGCACCCCTGTCATCAATCAAATGCTCAGGTTTAGAGCAAGTGTGCCCCTGTTAGAATCAAATGCTCAAAAAAATGTCAAATGTGTAGTTCTTAGTTTCAGATGCTCAATTTTCAAAGTTAAGTGCATGGTTTTCTTGGTAGGAAATTATGAAATTTTGTGGGATAGTGCATGAAAACTTCTTCAAATGTGATTTTGGGACCTGCAACTTAAAAAATGGCTCATAGAAACATTAGTGTATGGGACAAGGGTCCCACCAGGTGTGCCAGAATGTGTGAGGGGGAAATCATAGATGCAAACAAGATGAAATGCAATTGAAATCAAAATCTAATCTAAGATCTAATCCTACACTTACGAAATGAAACTAAGCTATTGAAAACATATTAAGAAATCCTACGATTACCAACTTGAATTCAAAATGAAAGAAAAGTGTTACCATCCCATATTGGAGTGTGTTTGCTTGATGTTGGATTGCTCGTATCACAGTGAAGCCTCAATAGTTCATGTGTAAAGCTTGAAGAATGATGTTGATGTTGGTTGATTGAAGAAATGTTGAAGCTCTAATGGTGGTTGTGAATGTTGATTCTTTGATCCTTTTTGTGAGGAAAGAGGTTTGTTATATAGAAAATGAGATTCAAAACGAATGATCAAGATTAAACAATGTTGCATCACGATCAGTGATCAAAAGGTGTTGAGAGGATTTAGACATGAGAAGATTGTGCAAAGTAGATTGCACAATTTGTGTGATTGAGGAATAGATTGGCTAGTCAAGAATTAGATTGATCAATCAGGATTTAGATTGATCAGTCAGGATTTAGATGGCTTAGTTAGAAAATTGATGGCTTAGTTAACAAATTAGATTGATTAGTCAACAATCGTAATTTGCTCTAAAATCAGAAAGTAGGTGAGGAAAAATGATTAATTGATTTAATTAATTAATTTCTTTTTGGAGTTAAGAGTGCAAATCAAGTTTTACTTTTGCAAACAAAGTTGCATTAGTTTGATTTTTTTTATAATTGATTTGAATAGTTTAATTTGATTATTCAAATTTTGGAGGGAAAATGTCATAATTAAATTATTATGATTTAATAATTTAATCAACTTAGGGGAATAAGGTGATTTAGTGACGTAATTAAATAATTGTCACTATTTAATCAATCAAGATGAAATAAAGTGGGATTAAGACTTCATTAAATAAATGTAGTTTATTTAATTGGTCGAAATGATATAAATGTGAATTAATTAAATAATGTTGGTTTATTCAATTAATAGAAAAAATAGGGTTTTGGATGTTGTTTTATGTTGTACGATGTTGTGGGATGTTTTTGAGATGTTGCAGGATGTTTCTGAGATGTTGCGGGATATTTTTGAGATGTTGTGGGATATTGTGGGATGTTGTGGGATGTTTCAGGATATTCTAGGATGTTTTAGGATGTTGTTCGATAATGTTCAATGTTGTTTAGGCTTTGTGATAGGTGTTAGGTCAATTTTACATGTCTACAACTGCTTAGGTTGACTTTGTAAAAACTATATTGTAATTAAAATTTTGTCATCTATCAACATCTAGTTATTAGTTATGCAATGTGAAGTAATGCTTTGAGTTTGAAAGATGTACAATGCAATGTAATCAACAATTTGAATATAAACTACAAAAATCCATTTTTTACGATTCATTAGTTAAAATCTCTATTTTATTTTCTCTCTACAACTCTATTGCTATGGAAATGCCTTTCAATTTAAAAAAATAGTTTCTCTTATTCTACAATTTTTTACATTTTGTCATCTATCAACATCTAGTTATTAGTTATGAAATGTGAAGTAATGCTTTGAGTTTGAAAGATGTGCAATGTAATGTAATCAACAATTTGAATATAAACTACAAATATCTATTTTTACAATTCATTAGTTAAATTCTCTATTTTATTTGCTCTCTATAACTCTATTGCTATGAAAATGCCTTTCAATTAAAAATAATAATTTTTGTCTCTTAGACTACATTTTTTTATATTTTGTCATCTATCAACATCTATTTATTAGTTATGCAATGTGAAGTAATGCTTTGAGTTTGAAAGATGTGCAATGCAATGTAATCAACAATTTGAATATAAACTACAAAAATCTAGTTTTTACAATTCATTAGTTAAACTCTCTATTTTATTTGCTCTTTATAACTCTATTGCTATGGAAATGCCTTTGAATTAAAAAAAAAAGTTTTTGTCTCTTAGTCTACAATTTTTTGTTGCTATGTGTAGAACATTGCAGATGGATCAACATTGAAGGTTGACTATAGATCAATACCGTGCATTTGATGAGAGAGTAGCTAATGAGAGGGACATGGACAAATATCCATGTCCATGTAATGACTGTCTTGGTAGAATGGTGAGAAAAAGAAATCTGATTTATCAATTGTTACTAAAATTTCACCTACAAATCAATTTGGTAGAGCTGAAGCATTTGTTACGTCTAAGGTGAAAGGTACTTCAATAAATTTCTACTAATCCTAATCATTTGCATTTGAAGTTTCAAGAGGAGTTCAATTTTTATTATGCAGTGATTTACAATAGAAAGAGATTATTCAAATTGCATGACATTATTGTATTTCATTCATTTTTAAAATGAAAATGTATACAATGTTGTTGTTTCATTCATTGAGATCAAAAGAATGCTTAAATATCCCACACAAGTTGTGGGAATGACTGAATTGAACTAATACAACAATGGATGCAAGCTATACATTCGAAGACTAATTAAGGGGAAAACACATGAGAAGAGATCATATATGTCATTTCCTTAAGGTATGATGTAGATGTTGGTCCTTCAATCTTTAGCTTGATCCTTCTATCTCCAGTTCCTCTCGTTCTTGATCTCCAGATATACTTGTAGTTGATTGAAAGATTTTCTTAGATCTCGGGACATGAAATCTCATCATATGTTTCATCAAAAGACATATAACTTACAGCTATGATGCATTAAATCAATTGAGCCATTATCAAATAAATGCAAAAGAGACAAATCAGATCATCAAATGAGAGTCAAATCATTAGGAAGAGCATTGAATTCACTGTTTTATCTAACTAGTTTTCTCATTGTGTAGGTACAAGTTCATCTTTCATTTCATGATTAATCTCTTTTGATATTTCAACATGTGGAGGAAATGTGGCTCCCACAAGGGTTGAGCCTAGCATGCTAAAGGTAATTGTCTAGTTTCAAATAATGCCTTGACATTTCAAGCATTCACAACATATTTATGATTGTCACTAGCAATAGACAAACCAGCTACTTCAATAAAAGCTTTTAGTTTGAAGAACAATTTATAAAGTGACACAGCTCATTATCCATCCATGACTATCAAATCAAGAAGTGCAAAAAATTTTATTGTCCATTCATGTTGAAGTGATAGTCACAAATGAGCAATGAGCTCAACATCATGATTTTATATCATTTATTTGTTGTCTCCTCATGTTTTCTCTATTGTTTGTATCATATGAGTTACATACATTGGAGGGACAACCTATTCATGAAATGTATTGGTATAGTAACAAGAGGACAACAACATCAATAAT
The DNA here is from genome assembly GCA_007258455.2 of Sequoia sempervirens. NCBI lineage: Eukaryota > Viridiplantae > Streptophyta > Pinopsida > Cupressales > Cupressaceae > Sequoia > Sequoia sempervirens. The sequence continues at coordinate 47,230,862 of VDFB02000363.1, read as the reverse complement.
CAAAATGAAGTAATTTTCAAGTCCTCAAATCATGCAACAAATTTAAAGATCAAGCTAGCTTTGCAAGAAGACGGTGGTGCATAACAAATATAATGCCATTTCATTGAGAAATTGACAACCAATATAGCCAAATAGCCATCATTCTTTTAGTGTGCAAGGTACATAAAGAATACCACAAAGGGAAAAGATGATAGAGGGTAGTGGGGCTTGAAGGAAGGTCACACTTAAGCCATTAAAGGACAGTAAAATTTTTGCAAACCTATTAATGCACAGTGACTATCACAAACATGAAGATAGCACCTCTTAAGAAGACAAATCGAGTGCCTAGGGGATAATTACAAATGAAAATGTAGTAGTACCATCAGTCTTACATTTTCAAAAAATGCCTTTGATCTGAAGCATACAATGCATAAGGAATGCATTAAAGGATTCCTAATTTATAACATAAAACATGAGGTAGCATCCCTAGAGCAAGCAAGGTAATCATCATCTTAGTGCACAATGCTTTTGCAGCACCATTCATTTATCAAGGAGTTGCAAATGATACTCAATGGATGGAAACTACATTATCATTAATTCTTTCATTGGAATAATGGAAAAGTACATAAGAGGTGGTTCGAGTCTATGTGCATTCTTCAATAGAAAATATCTACAGTGAAGCAAAGAAATCATCAATTTTAGGCCTAACCATTTTGTAGTAGGTAATGTTCATAATATGTTGCAAATTAAGGTTAGCATTACATACTAAGATGGGTTCTAGATCAAAGTAATTGAAAGCAAAGGGGTGCAACTCATAGAGTACGGTGATCAAATGAAAAGAAATGTATGTGAATGCAAAGAACAAGAAATAAAAACATTGATTTATCATTACAAACATTATGGAAAGTGAATAGAATAGTGAAGGTGCATTTGCATAGAACTGATTATCATGCTATCCGTGGAGTGGCCAACAAAAAGAATATATTGCATTTAGTATCAAGGGTTTTGATTTTTTCTACTCGGAAATCAAGTAAAGCCAGCAACCATGAACGGTTCCTAAGGGAAAATGCAAGCACACCAGATATGGCCACAATATTACACAAAAGAAAACTCATATTTTGTGTTTAGTAAAGGGTTTTGTCTTGTTTTCTACCTAGAAATCATAAAGTTAAAAGGCCAAAAAAGTCACCAAAATGGAAGCAACAGTTAAAGAAGTTGGTGGCATGCATAAAGGATCAAACCCTCGACACAAAGTAGGAGAAGCCATGACCTATTGTGTATCATGAAGCCACAACCTGGAGACTCTATTTTTTTTCTTTTGTTTCTGAAGGTGGCTAAACCATTAAGGGTTTTTACAAAAAATCTTCCATACATACAAAAAATGAAGAAGTTTCAAGCTTATTCAAGAGAGACCTAGAATGTTTCCCAGCACCAATGAGGCCACGGCTATGAAAATGTAAAGGAGCCTCATGAATAAGAGGTGATAAACTAAAATGCAAAAATTAATGAACACATAGAGGAATCAAAAATATGTTCATTTTCTGCAACTATTGAACCCAAATAGAGTGGCTCATTGATAAAAGATAAAAAATAATGCAAGGCTCAAATGGGAGGAGTTTACCCAAGGCGTTGTTGTTGAAAGATGCACTCAGATCCACAGGGAAGGACTCCAAAGCCCAAGTCAAAATCACTCACAGTGACCACAGAACACAGAAATGGAATTCTTCAAAGAAAATGCATCAGAAAAATGATCATGGTCATGGCTAAAAGGCCAAGAAATAGATTCAAAATGGAGGAGATAAAAAGATTCCTACATCTTTGCAACAAGGAGATACTCACCATTTGGATTCTTTGTTGGAAAGGCTTTAGAACCTAGGAAAAGGCTCAAACATTAAAGATTTCAAGCAAACCCTAGCATGGTGCCTCCCTCCAAGTGCAAAGCAAAGTGCTAAGTGAATGAAATGAAAAAAAATATGTTTTAGAGCGGTGGGTTCTGTCACTTAGGATTTTCTTTACCCTAAGTGACTGATCTCAATAAGCCATTTTTGCCTATATTTTTTAAAATCTTTGCATAAATTAAATTGTTGTCTATTAGGTGTTCTGCATATACTTGCAAACTTTTCAAATTATGTTAATAGACAAATGTTTAAGGGTCCCCTTTAGGACTTACTGAAATTTTGCATTGTTCCCAAACCAAAACAGTATCATGCCTTTTTTGTGCAAAGGTGAATTTGAAAATGTAAAGAAACTTATTGAAGTGATAAATTATAAATCACTTTAATTAATGTTATCTATTGGGAAAAGTAAGGACAAGAGGTGTTGTTTTCAAGATCTAATCATGCAAAATCAAATGTAGTCCTTATATCATGCAAAATCAAGAGTGGAGTTCAATAGGGGTTTTAAAGTTTCATTTTTAGTTGGTGGAGCCTTTTGAGGAGCCTTTTTGGGTTGACTATCATGCAAACTGAGTTTGCAACTGTTTAAGCCCAGTTTACGTCCGTTGTGGGCCCCCTTTTCATGGGTTTTCATCTTTGCTCATGAGAGAGATATTTGGAGATATTTTCCACTTTTAGTTAGCTACTAGTTCCACCTCCAAGCTCTTTGATGCCATATATTATATATATTGAAAAAGGCTTAGTCTTTTTTTAGTTCTTTCCTTTTGGAGAAGGTTTTGTAACTCATTTTGTTTACAAATTTATACAATTCAACAAGTTGCATGTTACATATTTTTGTCTTTATGAAAATTTTTCCTACTATTTTCATTTAGAATCTATCAAGTTTTCCTCTTCAAAATAATGAAAAGTTTCTTTATGAATGATTTGATGAAACTATTGTGTTTTAACAATCAAAACCTTTAAGTTTTGTCTCGTTTGTTATTGTACATCCATCACAAATCTTAACTTGTGTTTATTTCCATTTTGATCTTCAAACTATGAAAATTTATTTTCCTTTTGAAGGAACAAACTATTTAGCCTTCTTTTGAATCATTTTTGTGATTAAGTTACCATTTTTGAACTGTGTAAACAATTTCTCTAAGAATAGCTGTGAGTAGTTATGCAAGTTTTATTATCTTTTAGGTGTATCACCATTTTTCCAATTTTAGTTTATGCATTCATTTCAAATCCTTTCTTCCCTTTTCCTTCAAGAAATCATTTATTCATTAGAAAATCATAAGGGAGCCAACCCATAATCTCGAGATTCATCTTCACTATGAGCATACCCACAAGCTCGAAAATGTTTCCATGTTTCATGAGATTGTTCAATGTATAAACTTGGCATATGGGTGCAATCTCTGTGACAAGATCGACATATGATAAGATATGGGCATAGTGGTATAAGCCCTTGGGATTACAATTATTATGAAGATATGATAGAATTGTAGAGTGTGAGAGATGAAGAGGCAAAAAACATAGATGAAGAGCCAACAATGTTTAGATAAATGGTTTGAAGTTGATAGAATGTTGAATGAGGGTCTAAACAATGATTGAGCCAAATTGATAGAGGATGATTTAAAGTCTATTTATGCTAATTGCAAAATAAGTCGTTTGAAAACAATCCTTCAAATTCTTAACTTGCAAGTGGTGTTTGGTTGGACAAATGAGAGTGTAGATTAGTTATTGGCATTATTAAGTTCATTGTTACACTTGACTCCACATTGCCAACAAAGCGAATTCAATGTAAAAAGAAAATCACTAAGCTAAGCTTATGTTATGAAAACATCCACATGTGTGAATGGTTGTGTATTATTTCACAAGAATCTTGCAAGTGAGAGTGAATGGCTGAAATGTCATGAAGTGAGGTATAGACAAGGGTTGAAATCAGTTGTGGTTCCTAGAAAGGTTCTTCACCACTTTCTGATAATCCTAAGATACTCTAAATGTATAGGTGTAGAGACATTGCTGAAATTATGCAATGGAATGCCAAAACTAAGAGCATTGATGGAAAACATGTATCTGATTCTAATATGTGGATGGAATTTGATTACATATGACCTAATTTTTCTCAAGATCCTTGTAATATAAGGTTGGGTTTGGATCTAGATGGGGTGAACCCATTCTCAGGTCAAAGTACTAAATGGTCAACTTGGCCAGTGTTTTTAATAAATTATAACTTGCCTCCATGGTTAGCAACTAAACCATTTCTCTTAATGCTATCATTGATTATACCAAGAAAGAAAAGTGTGAATTCAAAGACAATTGATGCTTATCTAAAGCCATTATATGATGAGCTAATGGAATTTTGGAAAGGAATTGAAGCAATTCAATCTTTAAGGGATGGTCATTCAATCAAATTCACTTTAAGAGCTTCCTTATTGTTTACAATTCATGATCTTCCTGCATATGGCACATTGTCTAGTCTCAGTGTTCATGGATACCATGGATGTTTTGCTTACAACTTTAAGGATTTTGTGAGGCACTCAAGAAGTTTGCATAAGTGTATTTATTGTAGACATCGTGCTTACCTTAAAATGGATCATCCATATTGTAGACAAAAAACACGGTTCAATGGTCATGAAGGGAATCCTGAAGCACCATTGCTAATAATAGGTGATTACATTGTTGGGAATGGAGAAAAAAGAATGTCATTTATTGAAAATGACGGGATTTTTCCTAATAGATATGATCCATGTAATAGAAGTAGTGTAAAATGATTGTGCATATTCTATAATTTATCATACTTTAATGATATAGCCACTAGGCATAATGTGGACTTTATGCATACTGAGAAAAATATAGCCTATGCTATTATAGAAACTCTTTTTGGTTCTTTTGATACTATTTCATCACGTGAAGACTTTCAACAACTAAAGAGTCGTCGAAATATTTGGGTTGAAAAATATGATGATGAAAAATATAGAAAACCTAGTGCTCCTAATGTCTAGACAAAGGAACAATGTGCACAATTCTTACAATTGGTGTCTTAGAATCACTTTCCCATTGGATATGTAAGTAGTAATATTAAAATCCAAGCTGAAATTAATGGATTAAGAGGCCTCAAGACCCATGACTATCATGTCATAATAGAGAATTTTTTACCTATTGTGGTAAATATATCAAGTTTGGCAAAGGGGAAAAGATTGGAAATCATAAGGTTGGGCCTAATATTAAAGAGAATGAGTTTACATGTATTAGATCCTTTAAACTTTAATAGTTTGAGGGAGGAGGTTGTTGAAGTCCATTGTCTATTGGAACAGGAATTTCCACTAGCAATATTTAACATTTCTATGCATCTTTTGATATATCTAGAATATGAACTAGAGCATTGTGGCCTAGTAAGAATGAGATGGATGTATCTTATAGAATGATATATGAATGTTTTGAAAAAAATTGTTCGTACTAGGGAAAAAACAAAAGGCAACATGTATGAGGGATATTCAATGCAAGAGGCCATGGGATTTTTCACGGAATATATGAAGGATTTTAAAAATGTCAATTGGCATGTATGGGATGATGATGAAGATGAGAGAGTTGCAAGTGAAGTATTAGAAGGAAATGGATGTTGCTTCAAGCTATCACATCAAGAAAGAAGTGTGATACATGGATATATTCTTCAAAACAAATCTTTGTTCGATAAGTGGCACAGGTAAAAAAAATTACACAATAATTTATTTACTCAATTGTATTTACACATTTATATTATTAATCTTACTATTTGTACATTAATATTCTATGTAGAAAATATGAAGAATACAATCAAGTTTGGATGAAACATCAACCTCAAAAGTGCAAACATCATGTTGATTTGATTGGAGGTGATTCTTTTCCAAAATTTGAAGAATGGATTTCTAATACAATTAATGATGCAAAAGAAGAAGGTCAAGATATAACAATAGAGGAAGTGAGCTTTCACAATCTCCACATTTATGGGCTATGCATTTAGTGGAATGTGGGCCTATGGTAGTCATTTAAGAGTGGAAGAAAAATACAAAGGAAATACAAATTGTGATTGTGTTGCTAGTGTTGAATTTCTTCACGAAACTAAGAAGAAATTTTATTTTGGATTCATCCAATAAATTATTCAAGTGGACTATGGTGAAAATAGTCCTATATTATTAAAATGTAAGTGGATTTGACCATCCACAGTACAATTTGATGAGTATGGATTTGTACGAGCAAATACATGACAATTTTTATCAAAGACGAATGAGTCGTATGTTTCCCCTCTTCAAATTAACCAATCATTTCTAATTGATGATGTAAGAAGCCCAGCATGGTCGTATGTCATTCAAATAGAGTCTTGTTCAAAACAAAAAAAATAATGGAAGTTGTTGATATAATTCTTGATGGGCAGTATGTTAATTTACAATAAACATTCAAAGAAGTGGATGAAGACGATGATGGAGTGTTTGAAGAAGATATTTTTATTACCAATGAAGAGATTGGGAGAGAGAATGTATTGCATGTCATAGATGAGGATGAGGAAGAAAATCAAGTAGATGTAGACACAAGTGATCCAAATTCTGATTTTGCTGGCAATGCAGATGATTATGATGATGTTTTGTCACCTTAAGAGGTTAGCTTATCACCTAAACTTTGGTTATATGTATGATGTAATTTATTATTGAATGTAATAAAGATCTGAGTATAATATTTTACTGATACATTTTTGAATGTAGTCATCATTATTCTATTGGTACATTGTATACAAAACTTGAGATGTTCACTATTGATTTGAAGTGCATTTAAAGTTAGGTTCAATCATTCTTCTTAGTTTTATTACTTTGGTTGAAAAATTGAAATTAATTTTGTTTAGTTAGAATATAATTTCTTGTATGTCCTATATGTTTTCTAAATGCAAACATATAATGAACATCTGTGATTTAATAATACATATAGATATCTTAACATTAGGTGAACTAAGCCTCCTCATTACAACCAAAGAAATGATCTCTTTGGTCTGAATGACATTGAAAACTAAAACTGAGAAACTACAAAATTAGAAAATTGTTCAATATTTTCAATAAAATGATATCTAAAATACCACATTCATAATAAAATCCAATACTGCACTACCACAACAGTTAATAGAGGTATGCATAGGATGGAAAGACATATAGGTCAATGTAAAAATGCTTACCACAATATTGCGGCAACCAAATATGAATAGCGCGAGGTGGAAATGAGAACATCTTAACAACTAAAGTAAACCACAACCTCGCAAGTGGTAAACAGTGACATTGTAGTATGGTGGTGAACAATCACTCAACAGCTAGAATTAACCCATTGTCCCGCAAGAGTCCAAAGGGGTATCCGTGAGGTGGTGGTACTACTAACCATACCATAACACTACCCCTCAAAGGTATTGGTATGATAGAGCAATATGGTGGTGAACAATCACTCAACCGCTAGAATTAACCCATCGTTCTACAAGAGTCTGAAGGGGTGTGCATGGGGTGGCATTACTACTAACCCTACCATATTGCTACCCCGCAACAGTCTTGATATGATAGAGTGGTACTGTGGTACACATTGTCAAAGAATTTAAATCATCAATGGCAATGATTACACCTTTAAACATGAACCGTCTGATTTCCCAAGATAAAAGGCATGTATTCAAACTTGAAATATGGATAGATTATGAAATATTTTGCATGAATTGACATTAATAAAGAGGTGGCCAAGCTCAACAACAAATATTACTTGGGATTTAATGAAATTTTTTCAATCATTCACACAGCTCAGTGTACTAGAGGCAAGGGAGTTCAAGGGGGAATACTTTTTAGCTATTATTTCATTGGGTAAGTTCACAGAAACCCTCTATAGCAAGTGTATTAGAACTAAATTTTCTCCTATGATGAAAAGGGAGACTCTCCCTTTCCAATATCAAAATGAAGCTCATAGGCTCCTCTTCATTCCTACATGCAACACCTGCAACAAATGATTCTTCAACAATATAAAATTTTTTGGCAAGATCTGGGTCTGTAAACTTCACTTCTCCAAGCCCCCCTTCTCCAAATGCAATGGCATGAATTAATAGAGAAAGTGGAAGGAGAAAACAAATCTTGGTTTCCAAAACAAGCAACTAAAAACCACGTTGAGGAAAAGTATACCTAACCTTGGGAGTTACAAAATCTATAATAAGAATGAGGTCCAATGCATGCTTACCTTCTCTTGGGTTCCTAAACTCTTGTCCAATAATATTTGAGAAGCTATGACAACTTACACCTCTTACAAATTTCTTACAGCCTATCATAACAGTTGTTGCACACAAAGACATGCAAGCAACATGTAATATTCTTTTGGCAGCCCACTTTATGACAACTTATGACACATGTACATTCAAATATGACTCTTTGACCTTCTCCAAAAGTGGGACACCCAAAAGGCATATTGCCTTACAAGATACTTTTACCGAATTACCGAGACCTTTTCCCCATTGGATTTACATTCACATTTTCACACAAAAGGGAAAATACATTGTTGCAAATGAAATTATTATTTTCCTATCACGTAAGACTTTATTAAAACCAACAAATCAAAATTAAAATATTTTTGGTGACACAGGATTTCCTTTACACCCTGGATGCTCTTGCATCATACACCAAGGGTAGAAGAAAAGTGACCCTGTCACTTCTCAAGGAGGTAACCAAGATGTTCAACTTCCACTTGTAACAACCAATATGATTCATCAATAGGCCCTCCAAACCATTTGACCAAGTACTCGAAGTATTATTTGTGCCTTGTACTCCTACTCACCTTGTTGTCCAAAATTGCCTCTATTTTCCCCTCTTCCGAAGTAGGTGCTGGTATATAAATTTTTTCACATATTCTACCTTCATCATTTTAAACTTCTTGAAACTTTGTTAGATCATAAATTTTAAATATATTTAAAATATTAACTCCACTAGGCAAATCTACTTCATATGCATTACCTAAATCATGCCTATTCATAATTCGGTAAGGCCCAAATTTCTTCATTTTTAACTTGTTATAGGTACCAACTAGAAGTATTTATTTTCTCAAGTGTACCATTACCTCATTAACAACCTGAAACTCCTTATGTATCCTCTTCAATTCATCCTTGTACTTGTACTGAAAGTTCATTTTGTTGATGTGATTTTGTACCTCCTCCTGTATGCTCTTTATGTGTTCAACAAAGTCCTCTGCTTCTGCACTCTTCTTGTCAACATTATCAATATTTTTCAGATCTGAAACAACTCTTGGGATGCTACCATAAACAATTTGGAAAGGTTTTTTACCTGTACTTCTATTCATTGAGTTGTTATATGCAAACTATGCTTGAGGTAGAATCAAATCCCACCCTTTTGGCTTATCTCCAACTAGGCATCTCACCAAATTACCCAAGCTTCTATTTACCACCTTTGTTTGACCACCTATTTGTGGATGGTAGGCTAAAAAAAAATTCAAATCATTCTTCATCTTCTTGCATAAGGTCTTCAAAAAGTACCCCACAAACTTTGTATCTCTATCGGAAACAATGCTCTTTGAAAGACCATGTAATCTCACTATTTCCTTGAAAAACAATTTTGCAGCATTCACAACATCATTAGTCTTCTTACATGGAATAAAATGAGCCATCTTGGAAAATATATCCACTACAAAAAAATATTGAATCATGTCCCCTTTGGGTCCTTGGAAAACCCAATGTAATGCCCTACCACACAAACCCCAAAGGACAACTAAAAAAAAATTATAGAACTTTTTTTTTTATAATCTAACATACAATGTAAGTTAACATACAACACTAGTAATGAAACCATACATCATCTAAATATGTCCTATGGGGTAAACATGACTGTATTACTTGCAAGCCATTTAACACAAACCATTTACTCACATAAATGATGAACATCCTTGAGACCACAAGATAATACCAAGAATATATATACATCACATTTATTACAAGAGCTTACATCTTTAAAAATATTACAATGGTACAATAGTGCTTCCCAACATGAATGGGAATGATACATCAAATACATAGAATAATACAACTGAAATGAATATAGGATATAACATCAATGCCAACTTTTATCTGGTACAACTCTACATAAAAAGATCCTCAGTTGGGGACCCAATGGAGTGCATATCACGTTCCACCCAACCATGTGGACCCTAAGGCCCACCCCCTATGCTAGGAGATGACAAGAAGGACCCACAACAACAAGACGACCACAACTGACATAACAAGGCTCAAAGGAGAACAATTGACATTACTACAACAATTTCATCACAAAAGAAAGTAACCTACTTCCAGAGGACATCACATACCAAGGGAGAGAACAACAAGGGGTTACTAGTCTATAGGGGGAAGAGTGTCATCACATGGTCTTGGCATGGGTTGTCCTGACAATCTAGACATTGGCCCCCATCTATGGTTGTCTTGACAGCCTCTCACTACGCACCGGCCCCATAGGGTCACATACAAAACCCATCTTCCTTTAATGAGGACAATGAATTTGGTCATGCCAACCAGGTCTTTTCTACCCATCCTTAGCCTAAATGAGCACTACAGGCATGGGCAAGGCATTCACTTATCTTGGTTAAAGTTTAAATTACCCAACCCCAAAGTTTATTAATTATGTTATCACTTAGTTAAAGAACTCCCCAATGGGTTTACTTAAATGCCACTTTGTGCACTGGGCCCTATTGAGAGCCACTCTCCCTTCTACAACTAGAAAATCCAAAGCAATCAATAGGGAAAATCCAACATGCTCAAATCACAAAACCACATGAATAATCACATAAAGTGAGGCATACACCATCCCACACAAAATCTTCATAATGAAACAACTTCCAAGTGCAAGGCTAAAACCCACATTATCAAAGCCAAGTATAAGATTAACAATTCACGAAGAACCAACATGAAAAGCCAAACATAAGAAAGCTCTTTTTTCCCAACCCTCTAGAAGTCTAACAAATCCAAAACACAGTGTTTCCCCATTGAAATGGCAACAATATCATGATCACCAAAATGACTATTCTCAATCCATAATTCATGAATCAACAAGTATAGAATAACAAGTGGCAACAACACAAAGATATCTTCAACTCGATCAAAACTAACATAAACTACTCAATACCAAATCGACCACAAATACCAATAGTAAATCAAACCACAAGGCATCCAAGGGAGATCTCAATTTTCTCCTCTCATGATACCCAACCACTAATTATCCAACAAACTTATAATTTGACTAATAAGCAATTTAAACCAAAATCCAAAATCATGACAACAATAGCAAACAACCGATTCAAAACTCAACTCGAAAATCAATCAATACGGACAAATAGTCAAAGCAACCATGATACACATAATAATGCAAAATTCAATTCAATATTGCACAAACAAAATAATCATTTAACAACCAAACATCCATGAGAGGCATTATTCTCCCATTTCCTAAACTCATTACTTAAACATCAACTTCACTTTATAACCCATTTTCACAATAACTCGTAATTAACTTATGATATTACCATTCTAATCTTTCAAATAAACAACACTCTATTTATAATAAGCAACGAATAAACATTGAATATGCAAATGCAAGATAGACTATTTTTACAAATGCAATACTTTTATCTATTCTAGGTATTCCTTCATGCAAATAAATCAAAATATTTTCTTCCTTCAATTTAATTAACACACTTTAGCCACTAACCATAATAAAATTGAAGGCAACTCATAGAAAAAAATTCTATCCACATAATTACTGTCTCACAATTGAAATACCTTTCTTTATTAACATAATTTACTTTATAATTTAAATTATATTTTCTTTACTCATATATCTTAACTGCTTAATTCTCCTAATAGTATTCTTATATGTAAAACATTTTCGCTAACCTATTCATTTAACCAAGTTAAAAGATTATATAAAACACTTAACGATGTTTATAGGTAACTCTATGAACAGTTTACTTAATTCATCTAACTATAACAAATCAATTACTTTTGATTATCTAGCTCAACATTTTCTATTATCTCAACCAATTACTCTTTTAATTCATCTAAATCATTCCTAATTTTCCCATTCTTAACATCCTTATTATCTCTTCATTTATCACACAACCTTTCACATACCAACAAACCATTCTTTTATTTTTAACCCTATTTATAAACTATATTTATTATTATGAAACACAACCATGGGGAAGGAGCTTGATAGTAGCCCCTTGTTTCAAGCATAACTCGGAAAATATGATATGGGTATTTGAGATTTTTGGATAGGAGTTAGAAGACATCAAGCAGAAGAAACTTATTAAATTTCACACCATCAAACTAATTTTACTAGCTGGACACCTGAAAAGATTGAGCACAAAAGAAGGCTAAGAATTTATTTTAAGAAATGCAGTCGGTAGGGAGTTTAGCGATCTATTCATGGAATGCATTGGTTTTAGGAAATACACAAAATGATTTGCTGAGAGAACTAAAGAAATATTTAGAAAATACATTTACTAATTATTTTAGTTTAAAGTTAAATAAACAAAGAGAAGTTTTTATTTCCAAACAGCATACACAATCCAATATATGTTTCAAAAACATAGATAAAATATAGGAAAACATTGGAACCTAGATTGAATCGATTGGTTGTGCTGAAGATTGATGTGGCTTCGAATTTCCCAAGTTGTAGCTCCAAACTCTCCAAAACCCCCAAAACAATCTCTACAATCTCCCCATACAAAACCTCCCTAGAAAATTTTTCAAGAACAGAGAAAATTTCACAGCAAGAAAACCCCCAAAATTAGTTTTTAGCCCAATCCATTTAAAAGCCCCTTAACTATTATTTATTATTCTCCACCATTTGTAACTACATCCACTATTATTTATTATTTATTTATTATTTAAATCAATTTATTTTATTTTATTTTATTTTTCCCCACTATTCACAATTGCCACTAATTATCTTTTATAATTTTTAACCATGTCTTATGATTTACACAATAATCAAACAATTAAAATATTAATTTTATTAATTTAATCCTTTATACAGTTTATTTGCACAATCACATCAATTTAATATATTTATTTAAATATTTCATTTGAAGCCATTAAATTTAATTTATGAAGATCAAATAAATACTTTTAATAATATTTTATTTAATCTATACTTCTATTATATAAAAGTTTTTTATTTTAATTATTCCAAAACCTTTTTAATTTTGATACCTTTATTTTAACGAAATAATCAAACAAAACCACTAATCAACAATTAACTCAACTGAATACAAATCCAAGCAATACTTGACCTCAAAGTAAAATGAACGACAAAACACAATGACAACACTGGCTAAGGGGCACTACATCCTCCCCCCTAAGCTTCAACTTACTCCTAGAAGTCGCAAGGTGAAATAAAACATATGCAACTATAAGCAACATCAAAATTTCAAGTAACTGAATATTAAACAATATAATACGAACAACATGTCATAACGAGTAAAACAAATAACAATAAACACCAAGCAAGACAACTGAAAGAGAATACAAAACAAATAGATGAGGTTACAAGATGGGTACTCATCCTTGTCGAGGATGATGGCAAGGTTCGGGACCTTCTTGTAAACTCTATTTTTCCACATCATACCCATTGGGATTTATGAGGCATGCTCAAACCTGACAGCGCCGGTGAAGTCAATGCCTGGTACCCACAATCCTGCATAAGAGCAAACATTGTGTACAACATATATATATAATATCAAATCAACCTAGTGTAGAGGGAATTTTCATGTCGTATGCCTCTCACGAATGAGTGATAGGACATCATCCTTCTAACACTCAACAATCAGTAAGACATCATAATCAATATCACATAGAAATCACTAATCAAATGCATAACAAACATAGCACCAAATCCACATGATGACCATAACCAATTTAATTCCAATATGCAACTAGCTCGATAAATCATAAAGACATGAACATCAGTAAAGGATATCATAATTATCCAAGTCAAATACTGTCATCCAACTAAATCAAAATGGTGAACAAGCAACAACAAAGTCTCAAGGTACATAGTATAACATAACAAGTGTTCAAATAGTAAAAGTAACACGAGAGGCACTGCATCTAAATATCCCAATTAATTTACCTTCATCACTGAGATTCAAAGCCGACTATCTAAAAATCACAAACTAGGGTGGAAACATAACACATTAGTACCAATCATTCAAGCTAATTCATCACCTCATAATCCTACACTTCCATAAAAATGCAGCATAATTATACACACAAGGCACACATTTTTGTTAAATATCATCACTTACACACATGGAATTCCACTTTATTCATTATTCAACACAAAATATCACCACATGTGCAACAAAAGACCATAAATTTACACCTTTTTAGAATTGAGAAAATACAATCTATCACTCCATAAGCATAAAATTTCAAATTTAACACACATTCTTCACATACACATACAAATTCACGTCACCGAGAATCACATCAAAAGGCTACACAAGGGTCCATAATGCATCCCCAATAGAATGGATATCGGTGCATTGTGCACTACATCGAGGCTCCTATCCTTTCCATCAATTTTTTGCATCATTAGACCAACACCACCAAAGGACAAGTCTCCATTTACTAAGTGAAGATGACAAAAAGGTGAAGACATATACTCAAAAATACATACACCTAGGTCAACGTAATGGGCTCATATGTATCCAGAGTGCCCAGTGTATAAACCTAGGCTCTGATACCAAGTGTAATGCCTCACCACGCAAGCCCCAAAGGACAACTAACAAACAATTATAGCACAATTTTTTTATAATCTAACATATAATTTAAGTTAACATACAACACTAGTAATGAAACCATACATCATCTAACTACGTCCTCTAGGGTAAACATGATTGTATTACTTGCAAATGATTTAACACAAATTAGTTACTCATATAAATGATGAACATCCTTATGAGACCACAAGATAATACCAAGAATATATATACATCACATTTATTAAAAGAGTTTACATCTTTACAAATATTACAATGGTACAATAGTCCTTCCCAACATGAACGGGAATGATACATCAAATACATAGAACAATACAACTGAAATGAATATAAGATATAGCATCAATTCCAACTCCAATCTAGTATAACTCTCCATAAAATGATCCTCAACTGGGGACCCAATGGGGTGCATATCACGTTCCACTTGACCATGTGAACCCTAAGGCCCACCCCTCGTGCTAGGAGATAACAAGAAGGACCCACAACAACAACAACAACAAGATGACCACAACTAACATAACAAGGCTCAAAGGAGAACAACTGACATTACTACAACAATTTCATCACAAAAGAAAATGTACTACTTCCAAAGGACATCACATACCAAGGGAGAGAACAAGGGAGTACTAGTCTGCAGAGGGAAGAGTGTCATCAAATGCTCCTAGCATGGGTTGTCCTAATAGCCTAGACATCAGACCCCATCCTTGGGTTGTCCTGACAGTCTAGATGTCGACTTACATTTATGGTTGTCCTGACAGCCTCTCACTAAGCGTCGACCTCATAGGGTAACACATGCAGAACCAATCTTCCTTTCGTGAGGACAAGGAATTTGGTCATGCCAACTAGGCCTTCTCTACCCATTCTTAGCCTAAACGAGCACTACATGCATGGGTAAGGCATTCACTTATCTTGATTAAAGTGTAAATTACCCAACCCCAAAGTTTATTAATTATGTTATAACTTAGTTAAGGAACTCCCACATGGGTTGTCCTAGACGCCACTTTGTGCGTCAGCCCCTATTGAGAGCCACTCTACCTTCTACAACTAGAAAATCCAACTGAATCAACACGGAAAAGCCAACGTGCTCAAATCACAAAACCACATGAACAATCACATAAAGTGAGGCATACACCATCCCACACAAAATCTTCATAATGAAACAACTTCCAAGTGCAAGGCCAAAACCCACATTATCAAAGCCAAGTATAAGATTAATAGTTCACTAAGAACCAACATGAAAAGCCAAACATAAGAAAGCTCTTTTTCCCCAACCCTATAGAGGTATAACAAATCCAAAACAAAGTGTTTCCCCATTGAAATGGAAATAATATAATGATCACCAAAATGACTATTCTCAATCCACAATTCACAAATCAACAAGTATAAAATAAGAAGTGGCAACAACACAAAGAGATCTTCAACTCGATCAAAACTAACAGAAACTACTCAACACCAAATCGACCACAAATACCAATAGTAAATCAAACCATAGGGCCTCCAAGGGAGACCTCAATTTTCTCCTCTCATGATACCCAGCCACTAATTATCCAACAAACTTATAATTTGACTAATAAGCAATTTAAACCAAAATCCAAAATCACGAAAACAATAGCAAACAACCAATTCACAACTCAACTCGAAAATCAATCAATACGGACAAACAATCAAAGCAACCATGATACACACAATAATGCAAAATTCAATTCAATATCACCCAAACATAATACTCATTTAACAACCAAACATCCATGAGAGGCATTATTCTCCCATTTCCTAAAATTATTACTTAACCATCGACTTCACTTTATAACCCATTTTCACAATAACTCGTAATTAACTTATGATATCACCATTCTAATATTTCAAATAAACAACACTCTATTTATAATAAGCAACGAATAAACATTGAATATGCAAATGCAAGATAGACACTGTTTTTACAAATGCATTACTTTTATCTATTCTAGGAATTCCTTCATGCAAATAAATCAAAATCTTTTCTTCCTTCAATTTAATTAACACACTTTAGCCACTAACCATAATAAAATCGAAGGCAACTCATAGAACAAAATTCTATCCACATAATTATTGTCTCACAATTGAAATACCTTTCTTTTATAATAACATAATTAAGATTACTTTATAATTTAAATTATATTTTCTTTACTCATATATCTTAACTGCTTAATTTTCCTAACTTGATTCTTATATGTGAAACATTTTCACTAACCTAGTCACTTAATCAAGTTAAAAGATTATATACAACACTTAATGGCATTTAAAGGTAACTCTATAAATAGTTCACTTATCTAACTATAACAAATCAATTACTTTTGATTATCTAGCTCAACATTTTCTATTATCTAAACTAATTACTCTTTTAATTCATCTAAATCATTCCTAATTTTCCCATTCTTAACATCTTTATTATTTCTTCATTTATCTCACAACCTTTCACATACCAACAAGCCATTCTTTTACTTTTAACCCTATTTATAAATTATATTTATTAATAATGAAATACAACCATGGGGAAGGAGCTTGACAACAACCCCATGTTTCAAGCATAACTCAGAAAATACGATCTGGGTATTTTATATTTTTGGACAAGGGTTAGAGGACATCAAGCCAAAGAAACTCTTTAAATTTCACGCCAACCCAATTCATAGAAATAGATTTATGGACTGCGCAATTAGACTATTTTACTGGTTGGACACCTGAAAAGATTGAACACAAAAGAAGGCTAACAATTTCTTTTAAGAAACACAATCGGTAGGGAGTTTAGAGATCTATTCATGAAATGCATTGGTTGCAAGAAATATACAAAATGATTTGCTGAGAGAACTAAAGAAATCTTCAAAAATTACATTTATTAATTATTTCAGTTTGAAGTTAAATAAACAAAGAGAAGTCTTTGTTTCCAAACATCATACACAATTGAATATTTGTTTCAAAAATAGAGATAAAATATAGGAAAACATTGGAACATGGATTCAATTGATTGGTTGTGTTGAAGATTGATGTGGCTTTGAATTTCCTAAGTTGCAACTCCAAACTCTCCAAAACCCCCAAAACAATCTTTATAATCTCCCCATACAAAACCTCCCTAGAAAGTTTTTCAAGAATAGAGAAATTTTTTTACAGCAAGAAAACCCCTAAAATTAGTTTCCAGCCTAATCCATTTAAAAGCCTCTTAACTATTATTTATTATTCTCCGCCATCCGTAACTGCATCCACTTCTTTAAATCAATTTAATTTATTTTCTTTTATTTTTCCCCACTATTCACAATTGCCACTAATTATCTTTTATAATTTTTAACCATGTCTTATGATTTACACAATAATCAAACAATTAAAATATTAATTTTATTAATTTAATCTTTCATATAGTTTATTTGCACAATCACATCAATTTAATATATTTATTTAAATATTTCATTTGAAGCCATTAATTTTAATTTATGAAGATCAAATAAATACTTTTAATAATATTTTATTTAATCTATACTTCTATTATATAAAAGCTTTTTATTTTAATTATTCCAAAACCTTTTTAATTTTGATAACCTTTATTTTAATGAAATAATCAAACAAAACCACTAATCAACAATTAACTCAAACGAATGACTTGTACAAAGAGGCCTTCTCGCCGCCTATGACTATCAAGAAGGACATTGGGGATGCCAATGGGAAGAAAAGGGTTTTGCAATCTACAAGTCAAATTCTAGAGTAGGGTCCCCCTCTCACAATTGCGGGTGGCCTCTTTGTTGATGACTCCCCGAGTGTTTAGTCGGCTATGCAAATAAAAGATAAGTATGGGGTTGTTGTTGGTGCTCTAGAGACCCAAGGTGAGGACCTAGAGAGGGTTATGAAGAGAAAAGTGGTGGCTAAGGGATTTGCGAGCTCCAGCTGCAAGCTTAAGACTCTGATTGTTGTGGAAAAAGGTAAGGAACCCCCTGTTGATAAGGATAGGATTAGTTCTTTTGAGGAGGGGGATGCCCTGGGAAAGGGGTTTTTAATATTGATAGAGATGATTTGTCTGATGTGCTTGGCACTGTGCGTGAGGGTTCTATTGTTCTCTTTAAGCTTTTTAAGTGGTGTTTCCATGAGCTCAATAAAACGAATGTAAGAGTCAAGGATATGGTTAACAAGGCTGAGGGGTCCTCTGTTCAAGATCAAATAGATGAGTTGTTTGACTCCTTCAACACTATGGCAGACACAGTTGTGTAGGAAACCCTCAAAATGAAGAAGAATTGGGAAGAAAGAATCCTCATTCTTGAGGAACAAATGAGGAAAGTTTGGGACTTTGTGACGAAAGGTGGGAAGGGTCATAAAATTGTTGGTAATTTTGAGTTTACTACTTTTGCCTCTCCTTTGGTTAGTGCTAAGAAACGAAAAGACATTGCCCATGATGAAGAGGGTGGTACTACTAGTAAGCAGATGGGTGAAGTTGTTGCTACTAGGAAGAGTGGTGAAAAAGGAATTGTTTTGATTTCTACGGGTGGTCCTGGAGCACGTACTAGGAACAAAACTAAAGCTTAGGGAGGGGCATTTGGAAATTAAATTTTTGATATTTTTGATGATGCACAAAAAGCTATAGACTATGACGTGGAGGTGGCAGACATTTTGAAAAGTATGTAGTGTTGTTGGTTGGTCCTCCTTTTAGGCTATTTCTTTGTTGATGGGTCACTGTTGTGGGGTTGTTTATTAATGTAATACTTTTATATTACTTTTTGCTGCTTTCTTTTGTAAAGGGTTCTGGGCCCCTTCAAAACCCATTTTTTTTACCTCTAATAAAAAATAGTTAACTCAAACGAATACAAATCCAAGCAGTACCTGACCTCAAAGTAAAACGAACAACAAAACATAATGACAACACTGGTAGAGGGGCACTACACCCAAAATAAAATCATACTAATCTCTTCGCATGGCCTCTTAGGTATTGGTACTAGCTAGTATAAACCTGTATTCTGACTAGTCCCTTTTGCTACCTAACAAATCCTACAACCTTGCACAAATTTTTTGATATCTTGCTACAATTGAGGCTAATAATATTTTTCTCCAAGAAGTGTTATGGTTTTATCAAAACCGAAATTCCCTACAAGTCTTCCACTATGTTTTTCCTTAATCAAATTTACTCTCATTGAACTTCTAGGAATACATAACTTATTACCTTTAAACAACATACCATCTTGGATTAAATAATCCAACCACTTGGTCCTATCACTAGCAATAGGCTCTTTGCAAGCCTTCCAAGCCTCTCCAAAATCTGGATCCTCCTCATATAACTCCTTCAACTCATTGAATCCAATAACCTCAACTTGCATTTCAATCAACAAACCCTATCTTCTACTCAAAGCATTTGTAACCCTGTTAGACTTCCCACTCCTATGGTTCAAAAAAAAAGTATAACTTTGCAAGAACTCTACCCATTTCATATGCCTTTGATTTATCTTCCCTTGACTACTCAAATACTAAAGTACTTGATGATAGGTAAATAAAACAAACTCCTTAGGTAAAAGATAGTGTCTCCACCATTTCAATGCTTGTACAATAGCATAAAATTCCTAATCATACACTGGATATTTTCTTTTTTCATCATTTAACTTCTCACTAAAGTAAGAAATGGGTTTACCTTCTTGACTTAGGACAACTCCAATCACATTACCACTAGCATCACAATCAACTTGGAACACCTTGTTGAAATTAGGAAGTGCTAAAATAGGTTGTTCAGCCACCATTTCCTTCAAAAAATCAAAACTTCTTGCTGCTCCTATAGTCCATTTAAAATCCATTTTATCTTCTCTCATGGTCTTAGTTAGTGGTGCACAAATACTACTGAAACCTCTAATAATCTTTTTGTAAAAACTTGCTAAACCGTGAAATGAACTCACCTCGGTAGCACTTCTAGGTGTAGGCCATTCTAAAATGGCTTTCACCTTTTCTAGGTCCATCTTGAGACCTCCTGAAACAATGAAACCCAAGTATACCTAATCCCTCTTCATAAAGCTATACTTTTTCAAGTTAATGAGCAATTTTTCTTCCTTCAACTTTTCAAAAACAAATCTGATATGTAACAAATGCTCCTCTAGTGTCTTAGTAAAGATCAATATATCATCTAGATAAGCAATAACAAATCTTCCCAAAAACTCTTTCAACATCTCATTCATCAATCTCATAATGTGCTAGGAGCATTGGTAGTCCAAAAGGCCTGACCAACCATTCATACAAACCTTCATTGGTCTTGAAAGTTGTTTTTCACTCATCACCTTCTCAGATTCACATTTGATGATAACCACTCTTCAAGTCAATCTTAGTGAAGTATTCAACTCCACTCAAACAATCCATGATATCATCCATTCTGTGTAGCAGGAATCAATATTTGATGGTGATTTTGTTGATAGCCCTTGAACCGTGCACATCCTCCATTCTCCTCCTTTCTTTGGTGCCAAAATAGCAGGAACTGCACATGGGCTTATGTTCTCTCGAATCAAGCCTTTCTGCAACAGTTCTTGAACTTGCTTGTTCAACTTTTCAATCTCAATTGGAGACATTCTATGGGCTACTTTTTTACGAAAACTTGCTCCTTGTATTAGATCAATTTGATGACTTATCTTCCTCATGGGTGGCAGCCCCTCAAGTGCATTATCTAAAGCAATTTCTAGAAATTCTTGTAACAAATCTGCAACCTCCACAGGAACATCTTCCACATTTTCATAATTTGTTTTAGGAATCAAAGAAAAAAAAACTTTCTCATGCCTCATACCATCTAGAAATTTTCTTGCATCAACTAAAAAAACCTTGCATTACCACAAACTTGAACCAAATCTTCTTTCAAAGGTTTCAATTTATGCTTCACATCATCCTTAGTTATGGTGTACGTATTAGCACAACCATCATGCATTGCTTTCTAACCATATTGCCAAGACCTTCCTAAAAAAACATGACATACATCCATGGGAATTATATCACACAATATTTCATCAAAATAATCTCCTATTTTAAATTTTACCAAACATTTCTTGCTAATCAAAAGCTTTTGATTATCTTGTACCCATAAAATTTGGTATGGTTTCGGGTGCTTCCTCCTCTATAGCTTCAATTTTCTTACCATTTCTTTGGATACTATTTTATCCATGCTTCCACTATCTATGATGATCTTACAAGCTTTCCCTTCACATTTGAATCTTGTCTTGAATAATCTCTTTCTTTGAAATATTTCATCTTCTTCATTCAACAATGCTCTTCTTGTCATCAAGACTTCACCTCCTTCCATTTCTTCAGAATGCAATTAGCGTTCATCCTCCTCATTGATGTTTGTTTCTCTATTATGATTTTTAGGTCTTCTATGGATTCTTTCTTGATTATGAGGGTAGTCATAAGCACTATGTCCCTCTTCATTGCATCAAAAAGAGGTTCTGTGAAAGCCACCTCTTTTTAATCCTCTACTCAATCTTCCTCTACCTCTTGGATTTTGATCTCTGGGAGGGTGATAGTTTTTTTAGTTTTGATTTTTGTTGCTACCTTGGTCTTCAATGTTTTTATTTTTCTAATTTCCATAATAACTTCTTCCTCTGGTTCTTCTGCCATGACCTATTCCTCTTTGTTTACTCTCAAATTTTCTATTTAGTCTTTCTTCAAATTATAATGAAAATTGATAAGCATCCTCGATGGTGTTCATTCTCACCAATTCCAACTATTCTTGAATGCTAGGTTTCAGCCCATTAATGTAACGAGCTACCTTCTCCTTATTTGCTTTAGAATGTCTTGTTCAAATCAAGACCTTGTGAAATTCTTCATGTATTCTTTCACCGTCCTCGTTCTTTGTCTCAAGCTCTACATCTTTTTGAAAAGCTCTAATTCATAATCTACTAGGATGAATTGTCTGTTCATTTTTTCCACCATTCTATCCCATCTAGAAATTTTATCTTTCCCTTTTCTTCCTCTTTCAAGCTGGATTTCTTTCCACCAAATGCTTGCATGGCCTTTTAGCTTTTTTTTTGCATACCTCACTCTATGAGGGTCTTCAATCTTTTTAAACTTGAAAAACACTTCCATGTCATTAATCCAATCTATCAACTCTTTTGGATTAAAACTTCCATTAAAGGTTGAAACCTCCATTTTTGGTTTCTTTCCAATGCTTGACATTGCTTTCGACAATCTAACTTCTTCAGGATCCATTTGTTCTTGTTCTTCCTCTTCCAATTCCTCTTTAGTTTCATCTTCACTATATCAATTCATGCCATTTCATTTGGAGAAGGGGGGCTTGGAGAAGTGAAGTTTACAAACCTAGTTGCTGCCAAATTTATTTTAGATTGTTGAAGACTCATTTGTTGTAGGTGTTTCATGTAGGAATGAAAAGGAGCCCATGAGCTTCATTTTTATATTTGAAAGCAAGAGTCTCCCTTTTCATTAGTGGTATTAGAGTGGGTCATCTTGAGCCTGTAAATAGAGTGCCAAAGAGAGGCAATTTGCAACAGGACCTATGAGTTGTGGGTGAATATTAAAATGCCTCCAAAAATTTCCAACTGTGGTAGAGGTAGAGGTACAAGTGGTGGAGGAAGCAACTCTCCTAGAGATGAAATTAGAGCCCTCAAAAGGCAATTAGAAACTTTGCAGGAAGAGATTCATAGAAGAGAAGTGCATACGAAAGTGGAAGGAGAAAACAACTCTTGGTTTCAAAAACAAGCAACTAAAAAACCACCTTGAGGAAGGTACACCCAACCTTGGGATTTAAAAATTTTCTAATAAGAAATGAGGTCCAATGCTGCTGACCTTCTCTTGGGCACCTAAACTCTTGTCCAAATAGATTTGAGATGCTATGACAACTTACACCTCTTACAGATTCCTTACATCATAACAGTTGTGCATGCAAAGACATGCAAGCAACATGCAATATTATTTTTGCAGCCCACTTTATGACAACATATGATGTATGTATATGCAAATATGACTCTTTGACCTCCTCCAAAAGTGGGATGCCCAAAAGGAATATTCCCTTACAAAACACTTTTACCGAATTATCAAGAACTTTTCCCTATTGAATTTACATTCACATTTTCACACAAAAGGGAAAATACATTGTTGCAAATGAAATTATTATTTTCCTATCACCTAAGATTTTGTTAAAATCAACAAAGAAAAATTAAAATATTTTTGGTGACACAGGATTACCTTTACACCTTGGATGCTCCTGCATCATTCTACAAGTAGACACTTAAAGAAATCGAGTAGGAGTAAATTGTTCATCATGCCACCCAAAAGAAGTCAACTTGTGAGTAAAAAGGAAGATTCCATAGTTTCTAAAACAAAGAAGACGTCCCTACAACAATCCATTTTAGGTGTGTTACCTAATTTTGTAGACAAAGGATTCAAAAATGTGTTTAAAGATACAACCCATGGATGTAGAGATCCAATTATCCCCATCTCATCTCAGGATATGTTTTGGTACTTCTATGAAAAAAGGGACGAAAAGATTCTAGTTTCAAATCCTTGGACCTTAGATTTGGCCAAATTGATAGTCCCAAATATCTTCATAGCTATTGATTTTATTAAAGTATTGGCATAATATTATCACCTAGCTACCAAGACTATAAGAATGCCAGATGGTTCACCATTAGTAGTGTTGACTAAAGAAGCAATTATAGAGTGTTTTATGTTAAACAAGAAAGCTATCACTAAGATCGACATGGATAGAAGTGAGGAGGATTATGGGAGATTGAGAAAACCTACAAGAGTGATGAACTTCCTTTACACATGAAAAGGGGTGTAAACAATAGGAGGATACCTATCTCCCCCTCCCAAATTGAGCCATTTTCCATAGAAGACTTCCAAGTATATTTCAAAATAACTTATTTTTATTTGTACCAAGTGCTTGGAATAGATGTTGAAAAGAGGATGCCAATCTATCTCATGATGAGGGAAATGAAGATACAAAATCCTGAAGTGAACTTTGAGTATGACTTTGCTGCTGAAATTGACAAAGGGATACATGAGGTATTTTTGCAAGTAAGAGAGAACTTGGCTCCCATCACTTTCAATAAATACTCTCTATTGTCTCATTTAATATTGTACTAAAACAAAAAGAGATGGACTAAAAGAATGTGTTTGGTAATGATTGATAATGAATGGAATAGGTTGCCTATACAAAACTGGTGTTACATTTGGGATAGTAGATGTAAAAATAGTGATTATGTAATATTTCATGATGATTTCATAATAAAGGTCATGGCCAATCTTGGTCATATTTCACCAAGATTTCCTAATAAAATTATGAAAGTATTAAGACCTTTAGCATTGAAGCCAGAGCAAGGACACACTCACAATTTTGGTGAATATTTCTTCTTAGCAGACCAAAAAATAATAAGGTTCTATGGGTGTCCTCAAGCCCCACACATTTTACCTAATTTTTTTTCTATTTGAATTTCATTTTTAGAATTTTTGTGGCAAATGTTATGGATGGAGCATGATGTTATGAAAATACAAAAAAAGGGGACATCCCTGACCTAACTAATTGTGAGGAGCTATCCATATGGTATGGCACTCTTGAAGAACTTTAGAACTACTTGAAGATGAGGTATTCATTAAAGTCACAAGGAGAAAGGATCTTTGATCCTGAAGATCATATTAATTGTATAAGGAAAACACTTCTCACTAGAGTTGGGATTGCCCATGAAATGGATTATGAAGATGTAATAAGAAATTGCTTGACAACTCATAAAGATTTTAAGCACCTCATGAAGTTT
This sequence comes from Sequoia sempervirens, assembly GCA_007258455.2. Classification (NCBI taxonomy): domain Eukaryota; kingdom Viridiplantae; phylum Streptophyta; class Pinopsida; order Cupressales; family Cupressaceae; genus Sequoia; species Sequoia sempervirens. The sequence goes on along the minus strand of VDFB02000363.1, from coordinate 47,205,433 downwards.
TTTAGAGGAAGAAGTGGGAAATCATAAAGAGGCTTGAGGAGGAGAAGAAGAAAAGGGACACTGGATTCCAAGGATTTTATGTTGAAGAAGGGGATCCTATCAAAAAGATGAACTTAATAATTGACAACTTTGAAAGATTATATGTTGAACTAGAAAAGAAACTTGAGGGTCTGTCTTCAAAACCCTCCAAGTTGCCCACCAAACCAAGTGGTATTGTAATCATAGGGTGCCTACTAGACACTGCCACAATACAATCAAAAGCATCCCCTAAGCAACCAAGTCCTAAAAGGTAGAACACACATGGAGTGGCCCCCTTAGTGGTATATGAAATTAGTGAAGGAGTAGGGGATAATGAAGAGGTAGTTGATGTACTTTTGAATTTTAAAGATGATGAAGTTGATCAACCATCACCTAAGCTTGCAACTGATGTGCACAAACTAGAAGAGTGGATGTACATCGGCATAATGATCAAGAAGTGCATGATGATGAAAGGGCAATTGCTTCCCTTAGATTTATTGAAGGTGGTGACTTTATTCAAACTCCCGAGTTTAAGTATTTTTAGATTAAGATGAAAATGAAGGAATTTGAGGATAGACTCCAAATTAATAAGATGGGCACTAAGGAGTCACAGCATGACCAGATTATTTCTCAAACTTTTGAAGAACTCAAGATTAATGAAATTACTATTAGCCCACAAGAAGCAAGATAAAATTGGTCTTAGAAAGCAATATACTAATTATTCCAGGGATGGAGTTAAAAAAGATATTCTTACTAGATCAAGTAAGAGGCCAAGAAGATACCATGTTGGTTTTTGAATTCAATTCAGATGAGGGAATGATTGGCATAGGTTACAATCCAAGAATTGAAACCCTAGGCTTTTGGACAAAGCAAAAAAGAACAAAAAACCAAGATTGCTTGATGTTGTACAAGAAATGAGAGGGACTACCATGGTAAAGACACTTCAAGACATAACAACATTAGAGGCAGCTACTATGATAATGCACTCAACAATGTTTACTAGGGTTGTATTAAAGGTATGGAGCTTAGATTGGTAGAATATGACAAAGTACAAACTAATATGAATGATGAAGTGAATAGAATATTCATAGAAAATGTGAAATTGAAAGACTAGTTGAAGGGAGCAGGTCCTTCCCAAAGCACATAATTAACAGTATACCAACCCCTTGCCATCTAGACTGATATAGGTGCAATCACTATTGAACAAGTAAATGTGCTAAAACAAGAAATTAAGATGTTGAAAAAGACTAATGAAGAAACAAAGGAAGGAGCAAAGAGACAAAACCTCAAGGTATTGGAAAAGATCTTGGAGCATAGGGTTAAACTAATTGTGCACAAATTGGAAAATGTGTATGAATGTTATGTCTCCTTGTCATAAGAAGTTGATCAAATAAAGGCCCATGTACCTATATTGGACCCCTTATTCAAGAAATGGTAACTTGTACATCACACCTTAATGAATTCGTGGAGAATTTTACAAAGGAGTGTTGAGGCCCCCACAACTTTAAAGCCTACTGAGCAAATGGTTTGAATGGTCATAGATGAATTTCAATACATATTTGTAGAAGACCAAAAGATCAAGGAAAGAATGGATCCATTTCACACACTAAAGAAGTGGTTCGTTCCTAAGATACTAAGGGATGATGATCAACTGAAAGGATCCAAGGATTGGATAGATGAGTTTAGCCAAATTGTTCCCAAATGCCTTACTAATTTATAGAAGGATGGTGAGATAAATCTTTGCTGCCTCAATTTAACCTTGGATGGAATAATTGCATTGGATGTTGGATACTCAAAATTCATCATAGATGGAAAAGGGCTATTAGACAACAAATGGAAGAGTCACTTGTCTAACACACACAAAAATCCAGGAGTACAAATGGCCTCATGATTACACAGTGTACCAATGGGAGTAGACATATCTAGCTCCCCTAGAAGAATAGGCCTTGCAGTGAAGTACCAAGCCTTCTAGATACTATCATGGAGAGAGGACCTTGCCAGATTTGAATGATCATGGGTACCTTACAATGAGTAACAGACTTTCATATCTTGTGAGTTCTCTAGACTTCAACATCTGATCATTTCTCTTCATTTCTTATCTTTCATTGCTTTTATGTAATCCTATGTAAACAATGATAATTAATACTTTTTGATTTATGTTAAAAGTGGGTAACTAAAAAGAAACTTTTCGGCATGTCAGCTAGGACAAAATTTTGAAACATATTGTAAAATCTTTTTGAAGATCAATAGAATGAAGTTATAATTGGTGGCCAAATTATGGTTTTAATTGTTTGTTGAAGTGAATTAACGAATGTTATCTTGTTGTCTCTAGTTTGATCTTTCCTTGTTATTTAAATCAATATATCAAGGGTTATGTAGTTTATTAAAACACATTTGTTGTCTTTGTGTGGTTAATTTACTAGTTCCTTCAAGGAAGGATTAAATTCCTTTAAGTAAATCACAGTAACCTAGGGAGAATAATTAAATCAAACAACCAATGAGATATGTCATTTACAATTAGGAACAATTTATTGGTGTCAAAATATCATCATATATGCTAATGTTAAATATATATTTTCTTGGTTCAACTCTCACGATAACTTGAGACAAATTAGACATAACCTTACTAGAGTATGTTTTTCCTTCACCCTGCTTTTGTTATGTTTTTATGAGTTCTTTTCTTGTGAATATATCCAGGCTAAGGAAAATTTGTTTGATACCAATAATTGTAAACATCTTGGTTTTTGACTGCAAATTCTTTTTAATTTGTAAACTAAATTCTATTTTAAGTTTTCATTTGCAGTTATTAGTAGATTGGAAAGTCAACAGTTATCAACTTATGAACTCAATAAAGTTTTATTGATTCAAGTTGTTGATTTATACATTATTGTTTATTTGGACTTCAGGAAATGAGGAAAAGGAATATAAGGCGCAAATTAGATGATAGTGATCATAATGCTAAAATTTTAGTTAAAGATTATGAGCACTTTCATAGTGAAAAAAGTGGCCAAGAATAATGAATATTTATCATGTCTTGGTTTGACAAATAGAAAAGTTGTAAATCCACTAATTAGTATATTATTTGTTTAATAGTGTTTAATGAAATTTTATAGGCAAGAGCTTTATGTATATGAGACATAATATGATATTTTTTTTGTTTTATAGGCAAGAAAAAGAGTACAAAGAAAATGTGAAGAAAAAACAAAAGGAAAGAAAATATACAATGACGCCATCTCGTAGAAGCCAACACATTTGTGATTCAACAAATGCAGTTGGTGAAAATAATAGTTTTGATGATCATGATGAATTGGACAAGAATGTACAGCACAGTCATAAAAGTTGTGTTGAAGTTGAGGTAATATAATAGTTGAATTATTTGTCCCAATGTTTTGTCATTCTTCATGCTTAAAATGTTCTTTCGGACAAAAAATTATAACTTAAATGCATTCTTTAAATTGTAAGTTAATTTGTCCTAATGTTTTGTCATTCTTCTTTTGGACAAAAATTTATAACTTTTGCATTCTAAATACTTGAATTATACTAATTTTTGCATGATGATTAAACCACATACAGAGCAATTATATGAAAGCATAACAAAAAGAAAAAGGCTATGTTAATAGAGCTCTCTACAAAGTTGTACAACTTTGTGTCAATGTTGATAGTGATTATGATGATGAACTCGACGAGCATGTGCATGATATTCATAGTAGTAGTCGTGTTGAACTCAAGGTGAGTGCTATGAAACCACATGCAAGTAATTACTATTCAAGTAATTAATGGTTGTTTTATTATGTAAATAAGGGTAATCATTACCTATTTGATAGAAGCTGGTTAGAATAGTAGTGAAGTTTAATTATAAGGGAGAACATATTACATATGGAAGCTTAGAGCTTAGCTATAATAAAGTGCATACATATATTTTGCCAATGCATTAGCACACATTGTGTGTTCAGGGATGTCATGGTCCTCAGATGGGGGGAGTACTTCATTTCCAATTCATGCCTCTTTCTAGAGTACTCGTACAATCTAGCACTATTGTAGTATTTCCCTCCATTATTTTGTGCCTCCCAATGGGTTAGATTTTTTTTAGAGTAAAAAGTTGCTTCTTTGATATTCAACAAAATTAGGAAAAGCACATACAAAAATCGATTTGTTCCAAGACATAAGACATTACATACAGTTGTTAAAAACAATGTAATGTGTGTTTTATATCTCAATATAATGTGTATTTTTTTGTTTTTACAGACATTTATTGATAAACCCCTGTAGACATCTAAATTTGGACACTTAATTTATCCAAATTCATCCCCTTTCGTCTTATTTTCGTTAATTAAGTAATACTGCTATTATTTAATTAATAACTTTAATTCATCTAATCCCTAAGGTATCTAGTTAAATAATTAAATACCTTCCCTAATTCATCAAATGAAATAAATAAATATCACATTTGGGTGATCCCATAATAGTGGTTTACAATTTTTGGCCAAACTGGACACTCAAATTATTATTTTTAACTGAATCTTCACATTCGGGCACCTATAGCAGCTAAACTGTGAGGAATTTGAAGATGGTGCAAAATAGAGTCTCATCAAATTTTTTCTGTAGATTCTAAGAATATTTTTTTCAAAATTTTTGGAATCAAATTGCACTTCTTTTTCCATCTCCCATGAAAATTGATTTTTTTCAGAAAACAACATTTTTAAAAAGTGACGCACACCGTATAACGCGTAACTTTTTTTCCATGAAGGATAAAATTCTAATTCTTTCAAATTTAGATTTGTAACTCTAATATCTAGTGCATCCACTTGGTTAGATAGTTTTTTATTGAATATTTTTTCCTTAATCAAGTTTCAAAGTCAAACGAATTACAATTCAGACACAGCACGACCGTATAACACGTAACTTTTTTTGTATATGTCAAAATTGTATTTTATTTTTTTTGTTGGATCAAGGACTTCAATATTTAGTGCACTCATATTTTTCAACTATTTGCAAGTTGGCCTCTAACCTCTCTTAGCCACCTAACCCTCCTCTAATCCTTCATTAACTAGCCTAATCAACCTCTCAAGGAATTTTTAATTCCTTTTATCCTTCCAAGGGAATAATTAAATTCCTTTTCTCTTCCCCATGTAAATCTTTAATTCACATTTAATCCCCACTCAACAATTTTCACAATTTTAAAATCACATGTCTCTTACATGTTCCCCACTCAACAATCTTTATTTCACATTTAATCCCCCAATGCACCCTTTGGAATTTAAAATTCCTTCTCTCATCCCCATGAGAATATTTGAGGAATTTTTAATTCCCCACATGTCCTCTCACCCACATGGGGATAAGGAGGAATCCCAAGGTCATGTCTTATCCTTCCACCTCATGTCCACCTCACCTTTTAGGGCTATATCACATGCCACATGTCAAAATGTGAGGGCTTGTGAGTTCTCAACTCACCTTAGCCCTACATCTTGATCATTGGTGGCTCAATCTTGGCCATCCATTTTCCCTAGAGATTTCCAAAATCTCTATAAATACCCCCCTTTTCTCTCATTTAGGAGAGAGATCATTTTGCTAGCCAAACTCTTGCAATTTTGTTTCTCAATCTACACTTAGCCATTTGCATCCATTTTGTTCAACCATCTTGCATCTCACACTTCACATCTTGCATCTACTTGCCATCAAGGAGCATACATCTCATCTACAATCGAAGGGCCAACCAAAGAACAACTCTACAAGGTAAAAGGTTCCATTTTTATGTTGTTGATTTCATCATTTGCCCAATCTTGAAGTGTAGGGTGTTTTTAGTTGTTATTTGCACTCTCTTTAGTTTGTTGCTCATCTTTTTAATGACTATAAATCCCCTATCACATTTCTGGCACCCCCGGTGGGACCCACAAATGGGTCTTTTTCTTTCACGTTTGTTATTTTTGACATTTTCGCAGGTTCAAGTTACAGAGTGGCAGACCTGACCTCTCCGGTGGCGGACCTGACCTCCGATGGCGGACCTGACCTCTCCAGTGGCGGACCTGACCTCTCTAGTGGCGGACCTAACCTCCGGTGGAAGACTTGACCTCTCCAGTGGTGGACTTGACCTCCAATGGCGGACCTGACCTCTCCGGTGGCAGACCTGACCTCATGCTTTGGAAGACCTGACCTCGGTGGTGGACCTGACCTCTCCGGTGGCAGACCTGACCCCGATGGCAGACCTGACCTCCCGAAGGTGAAATTTCAAGTTTTTACCAATTGTTCTTTGATAAATCAGGCACATAGTTTAATTATAGGGGTCAACAAACCTTGATTGGCATGCTTGTGGAAGGCTATTTGACATATCCAATCCCCTTGTGCCATTTGGCGATCCTAGGTGACGAGAAATCATAGCTTTCCAAGTCCTTTGAGTCACCCTATTTTCATTTTCTTAGTGGGACTTGCTTGGGGATTTCATCACCCCAAGGGACGATTCCAACCACGCGTACCGACGGGGTATATAAAGGGGGGAGAGGGAAAGTTGTACCTCAATCCAACCATGTTGTAATTGGCGAAGCGTCGGGATGACGTGAAGACTTGGTCTGAGCCTTTAGTATCTCGCTAAGGTTCCTGACTCACGCTTGTAACAGGTTGATGTTCACGGTTTGGGCCTCACGTACCGGGTGTATATCGAGAACTCCTTAGCAACCATGTTCATCCTAGAGTAGAAGACTTTGTTGGCCATACCGTTTCTACTAATCTTAGGGTTTTGTTGTCTGAATTGTATTTCTCGTGCAAAACCAGTCATTTTCAGTTTAGCCAAATATTTTTATCAATGTTTGCTATATTTTGGGTCCTTTGCCTTACTCATCCATCAAAAAATCAAGCTTAAACTTATCCTTTGGTGGACCTGACCTCATGCTTTGGCGGACCTGACCTTAACCTTTGGCGGACCTGACCCCATCCTTTGGCGGACCTGACCTCATGCTGTGGAGGACCTGACCACATGTTGTGGTGGACCTGACCTCATGTTGTGGTGGACTTGACCTTCTGCTCTTTCTTCTCGAGGCTGCCATTTCCACATTGTTTATCCAATTGACTCCGTTCAAAGACAATTCTTCTCATTTTTTTATGCTCTTTCCAACGACATATACCACTTCATACTTTGGAGAAGTTGGATGGGGCACCTTTTTCTTCCCCATCTGCCTCCTCAAGGGGGGCATACCCTACCATTCTCTCCGTTTACTTGTTCTGAGTAAACGTTCATCCATTTAACACATCCTTTCATCATTCTGAACTCTCCTATCATTTCAATCATCCGTTTACTCATTCCAAGCAAACCTTCATCCATTTAACACATCCTTTCATCATTCTGAACTCTCCTATCATTTCAATCATCCGTTTACTCATTCTGAGTAAACCTTCATCCATTTAACATATACTTTCATCATTCCAAACTCTCCTTCTATCATTTCGATCATCCGTTTACTCGTTCCAAGTAAACGTTCATCCATTTAACACATCCTTTCATCATTTTGAACTCTCGTTCTATCATTCTGATCATCCGTTTACTCGTTTTGAGCATTTCTATCATCCATTTATCCAATCAAATTATCGTTTTCCCCATCCAAATCCCCTGAACTTCATCTCGGGTTATTATCCAAATTGACCTAAGTATCTGATCTGATTGTCATCAACAACATCCTCTTAGGATTGTCATCCATCCTAAGTTGATCATCATTGTCAACCCAATCAATCCATTTTCAATCTCAAAGTGGATTCAGTGCCGCAGTCATACATTTATCCTTTAATTCGATCAATCAGCATCCTAAGTCACCTAGGATAATCTCTGAACGGGGTTTAGAATCCCTTCCATCATCCTATCCAATCCATCATTCGATCATTGATCAGTTTTATCCAATCTAATCACATCCTTATCAAATAACCTTCGACCCAATCAATCTACTTCCATCTCGAAGAAAATTCGGTGTTGTAATCATCCTTTGATAATCAAATCCAATCATCAAAAGCAATCCCATCACATCATCCAATCATCCTAATCTGAGCTTTAATCCAATCCCGATCTGAGCTTGACCTAAATCCTAATTTGAGCTTTGGTCCATTTCCATCCAAAATCTTTATACATCCTCTTTATCCTTTCATCATCATGAATTCTTATCCTCTATCAATAGTGGTCAAGGGAAACCCTAATTACGTCAACGACGATAACGAAAGTCTTGTCGATCAAGAAGAAAGTGACATAGATCCCCTTGACACTATCATTGCTAGTAAGTTTTCTCCCCCTGCTCTCCAAAATCCAATCACCCCTTTGATTTATCTTGTTATGTCTTCATCCATGCCTAATCATGCTCCCTATGCTACCTATGACAAGGGATATCCATCATATTCATCATATCCTTCATCTACATCATCCTCTTATCCTAGTCTGCCATCACAATACCCCTATCCTAATCCCTCGTCCATATCCTCATATCTTAATCCTTCATCCGCATATACCCCCTACCCTAATCTTCCATACCAATCTCCTCACTCTAATCCTACATTCACACCTTCCTATTCTAATCCAACATCCACACCAACCTATCCTTATCCTAATCCAACATCCACACCAACCTATCGCAATCCACCACATCAATCTTCCCATCATAATCCACCACCCCCATACCCTTACTGCAACCCACCACCCACATCCTCATGTCCTGGTTCACCATCCCAATATCCCTATCTTAACCCTTCATCTAATCTTAATCCCCCATCTATTCGCATGTTTGCATCCAATCCCATTCTCCCATCTAATCCTAGTTCACCAATCTCTAGTCCTAATCCCCCACCAACCCATAATCCCTCATACACTCCTACCACACCATCTCAACCTAGAGTATGCAAGTCTCTCATTTCAAGAGTTCTCCAAGGACTTATAACAAAGAAGACATCTCCCACTCCACACCTTGAAATTGTGGAATCATGCCAAACCAAGCCATCATCCACGGTCATTAGTGACAAAACCCTTCTCCACCCAAAACCTATCATTGATAATACCACCCCTAGCATCACTCAAACCATCTAAACCATCACGTCCTATGAATCCACTGAGCCCCCATCTCCTACCATCACATCTATCGAATCCATTGAACACCCATCTCCTACTCTGAGAGTCGTTGAACCCATTGCCGACACCCAAATCCAATGCACTTCTTCCACTCCTTGTGTCACTAAAACCCATTCTGATGACTGCATTAAATCCTTCATCCCTCCATCCTCCCCACTTAAAGAGTCCCACCATGACTCCATTATCATGCCTCCCGCACATGATGAGTCATGCCAAGTGCCTGATCCAAAGCATGCCGACATATCCCCTTCTCCAGATTAAGATCCTACCATCCCATCTATTCCACCTCAAGATCATAGTCCCCCATCCATTCTACCCCATGATCCCTTTGCCATCCAAGCTTCCACCGCTCCATCTCCATCCCCATCGCATGTGCCCACTACCATAAGCTCAGATCCTATCATATCCACTGATCCCTCTCCTGATACCACCCATCCAAATGTTGCTATCCCATCATCTCCTTCTCGAGATCCCCCATCATTGCCTAAAAATGCTATCCCCACACCGCTTGCATATCCCCTTGGTACTCTCACATTCTTCCATGGTGGCCTCCTTGTAGAAGAAACACATAGTATATATACCACCCATCACCCCCCACCTAATAATGGACTCGCATCATGTTTTCAGAATAACAAAAATCCTATCATGGATCAAATGCTCAAGAACATGAACTATCAAGGAAAAGGTCTAGGCCTTCACGAGCAAGGTATTTTAGAGCCCATCCAAGTCAAAGAACAAATCTGCATGCAAGGTCTTGGATCTATTTCCCGAGATTCACAATCTAAAGATGTTGGTACAACCTCTAGATGTCCTCAAAGAGCCTTTTCCAAAAGCACTTCTGGCTCTTCCTATCGCTCCACTAGATCATATGCTACCATCCCTCCTCCTCTATCGTATCACCTCAAAACAACCATCCATATTCCTCCTTCATCTGCTCCATCCATTTTGGGTCCTTACATCCATCCATTCCCCATCTCCCATCCTTCATCTACTGCATCCATCTTGGGTTCTTATGTCCCTCCACCCACTTTATCCATCTTGGGTCCGTATATCCCAAGATCACCTCCTCCATCTCATCCTTTCATCCATCCAACACCTATCCATGTCATCCATCATAAACATCCCTCTCGCATATCCCATAATCAAGATCAACAAAGGCACATACCTACACATCCTCCATCTGCACATAATCCTCATCATCCTACCTCCATTTCTCCACATCATCCATCTCCTCACACCCATCCCATTGCTAATAAAATAACTTTGGATGCTAAAAAAAAACTACATAAATCCAAACATCCACATGAATCTAAAGCTCCCCATGTCCCCTCTAAATGACATGTTGAAGAAAAGAAAAATAAAATCCAAAATCCAAATCAAATTCGTAGGCCACAAAGGTCCAGCAAACAAAAGATCAAAACCATGTGGATCCCAAAGAATAAAGATGCAATGCCTTCAAATGAAAAATCTATGAACACATCCAAAGTTTCTAATCCAAAAGAAAATCTTACACTTCCTCCATCTCCTAAATCTGTTTTGGGTCCTTACGTCCCAAAATTCACTATCCCATCTCCTCCACTATCCCACATTCTCCATCCATTAATCCTCTTAACTTTTCACATCCACCACCACCTATGCCAATGTTGGCCCTGAACTCATCTCCCCATCATATATCCACCCCATCATTCCATCCATACCCCTTGCAGCATCCCATCCATTATCCCATGTATCTCCCCTCTCAAATCCCTCTAATTCATCCTTTTGCATCATCCATTTCTCCTAATAAGGTTATGCCAACATCCAACAGTCAGTTCACACATGAGCTCTTAATACCTCAAATGGAACTTGATGCTTGAGTCCTTCATCCATGTCCTTATTGCATGTCTTCTAAATCCACTTACTCACCTCCCTTCATTATCCATCTCCTTTTGCATGCTATCCAAAAAGCCAAAAAAGCCAAAAAAGTCAATATATATATAATAATAAAATAGTAAAGAGAAATAATCCGTCCAATGGTGAAAACTTGGCAAACAAGCGCCTTGGATAAATACCATGATGAAACCTTGGGGAACAGGCATCATGCGTAAATCCCCATCTGCACTTGGGGGTAGCTTCTTGATATGCATTCCCTCCATCCGCTATGCTTCCTGCTACGCTTTCGGCTATGCACCCATCTTCTTGCTATACATCAGTTTCATCCATCCCCTCCACCCTATCAAGCTTACACATCCTGTTTGGCATATCTCATTTATCCCAATCCTTCCATCCTCCTTGTGATCTTGATAACAATGGGGAAAATATATAAGCATGCTTTGGACACCTCTTAGCATACATTCCCCTCATCCGCACACTATCCCAACTATCACTCGCACTTGTCTCCCTTCCTTATCCACCTGTCATGCTACCCTTCAATCTCCCTTCCTTATCCATGCATCCTATCTTCATCCATCTCACTCCTTCATTTGCTTATCCTTCTCTATTGCATCCTTCATGCCTCTTCACACATGACATATCTAGAGTGGGGGCATCTATCTTCCTTTGTGCTATAGTCCTTGGAGACATCATTCATCCTGTCAAATCACTCCCTTCCATTCCCCTATCCTCATTTTCTTATCATTATACCCCCATCCCCATCCTCATCCTCCTATCTATCCATCAAAACACTCCCTTTCATATCCCCATCTTTGTCTTCCTACCAATCCCTTGTGTCTTCCCATCCTCGTCTTCTTATACATCCAAACCTTCTTTTTAACCTCCTTATCATTCTCCATCCATCCTAGCATATATCCATCTACCTAGCCAATCCCCTCTATTCATCCAATCTCTTCTACCCCCCCATCCCCATCTTCATATCCATCCACCATCACATCCCTGTCTCACTATTCCATCCCTACCTATCTCCCCCATCCTTTTCATCTTCCCATCCTCATCTCCTTCTCCTCATCCCATCTTATAATCCCTTGTCATTGGTATCTAGCTATAGCCTACTATCTCATCATTCATCTATCCATCCTATCATCCTCCCAATTCCTCTTTTGATGGCTTGGATAACTATCCCATCCCTGAGCTTTGTGATCACCATCATCCTCTGATCCAATCTAACAAGTCTATCTTGTCTCATCCTATTGGTCCCATCATTTTCTCTGTTGGTCATCCTTTTTCCATCATTAGTCTTTGGCCTTAGGTTGAACTACGTTGCCCCTGTGTTTTCACGTAGGCAAGGTCGATCATTTGATCCGCCCCCAGGGTTCCATCCATCACCGATCTATTTTTTCCACTTTTCTCCTGTTCTCCATCCTATCTTGGTCATCCATCGAAATCTCCATCATGGTCTATCGTCAACCTTTTATCAAACTACAAGGGCTTTGTGCTTCCGCGTAGGCAAGGCTAATCTTTGATCGGCCCCCGAGCCCCTAGGTCTTTAGGTGTGTCCATCTTGTGTCGTGTCATCAAGCTATGCCCTTACCTAGCTGGTACATAGCAAACAAGATCCACTTGTATCATCATATCCAATCGGTTCTAAATATCCTGTGTCATATTGGTCTCTTAGCTTAGTATCCATCATCGGTCTCAACAAGATGCATCCTTCCTAACAAACCTCATCAATCCCATCCATCCCCTGGATCCTATGGCAAAGGACTTTTGCAATTGATTGTGATCTTTTGATGCTTTTGGCTTTTGTTTATCATTTGAGCTCCCTGTCATCACTTTTCATTGTCACCTTGATCCATCATATCATGGTGTACTTTGACTAGTCAACATAGGGGTGTATCTTGATCTTTTCTTTGTCTTCTCAGTTGTCCCACGTAGTACCCACCAAGATTCCTGAGGTCTTGCGTTATGTTGGGGCATCCTTGTGTGCTTGTGGTTATCCCAATACCTGGCCTGACCAAGGTCATCATGACTTTGGGGTGTTGGGATAGCCTTCTTGTTTGATATGTTTGTTTCCTGCATTAGACACTAATTTTCCTTGGTTCTTCATACCCTGGCATCTTGGGTCTTATGCTATAGCAAAAATTAGTGCTCCTAACGATGGCAAATTGCATCTCATCTTTTCATTCCATCCTCTTGCATGTATCCCCCATCTTATCATCTATCAAAATCCCCCCATCCATTCATCTTTCATCACTCTCCCCTCCCAATCTCTTGCCACTTTTTCATCCTTTCCCTCCCCAGGCGGCAGACCCGCTTCCATGGTGGCAGACCCAACCCCGAGTGGTAGACCCACCCCCGCGGTGGCGGATCCACCCCTGCAGCAGAGGCGCCACCTCTGCAGTGGCAGACCCGCCCCCACGGTGGTGGACCCACCTCCACGGCGAAGGACCCGCCTCCACGATGGTGGACCTATCTTCCCGCGAAGGCGGACCTGACCCTACTGTGGCAGACTCACCCACCCGCAGCGGTGGACCCACCCCCATGGTGGCGGACCCACCCGCCCGCGGCGGCGGACCTGCCCACCCACGATAGTGGACTCTCCCCCGCGGTGGCGAACCCATCCACGTGAGTGGGCACCTGGTTTGTCCCCCCCGTGGATTCCAAAAAATTAAAAAATATTAAAAATACGCCTCTTATCCCAATCTCATGCTGCCTTTTCATCGTTTCTTACCCATCACTTTGCATCATCTTCTTCATCTCCCCTTGCATCACCTCATCCATTTCGAAAGCACATCCACGTTCTCTTGAACCCACATGTCCTCTTGAGGGGGCATCCTCAATCCCTAACTTTCATCTTCACCCCCATCATCTTCCTTCCTAGTCAATCCTTTGGTGACTGGGGCATCTTTCACAATCTAACCATCTTCTCCTAGGTTCTATGTTTTAATATTCTTTGAAATGACGCTACTTCGTAACACCATCTCAAAGAGGGGAAAAATGTAGACATTTAAATTTGGACACTTAATTTATCCAAATTCATCCCCTTTTGTCTTATTTTCGTTAATTAAGTAATATTGCTATTATTTAATTAATAACTTTAATTCATCTAATCCCTAAGGTATCTAGTTAAATAATTAAATACCTTCCCCATTTCATCAAATGAAATAAATAAATATCACATTTATTTAATTCCCCTTATGTCACATCTTCCATCATCCTTATCTAATCCTAATTAATCTTCTAATCTCATCATTAGGGATGTGCACATGCCTAATTCTCGATTAGGATGTGTCACATCCTCCAACTTTTGCAAGTTGGCCTCTAACCTCTCTTAGCCATCTAACCCTCCTCTAATCCTTCATTAACTAGCCTAATCAACCTCTCAAGGAATTTTTAATTCCTTTTATCCTTCCAAGGAATATTAAATTCCTTTTCTCTTCCCCATGTAAATCTTTAATTCACATTTAATCCCCACTCAACAATTTTCACAATTTTAAAATCACATGTCTCTTACATGTTCCCCACTCAACAATCTTTATTTCACATTTAATCCCCCAATGCACCCTTTGGAATTTAAAATTCCTTCTCTCATCCCCATGAGAATATTTGAGGAATTTTTAATTCCCCACATGTCCTCTCACCCACATGGGGATAAGGAGGAATCCCAAGGTCATGTCTTATCCTTCCACCTCATGTCCACCTCACCTTTTAGGGCTATATCACATGCCACATGTCAAAATGTGAGGGCTTGTGAGTTCTCAACTCACCTTAGCCCTACATCTTGATCATTGGTGGATCAATCTTGGCCATCCATTTTTCCTAGAGATTTCCAAAATCTCTATAAATACCCCCCTTTTCTCTCATTTAGGAGAGAGATCATTTTGCTAGCCAAACTCTTGCAATTTTGTTTCTCAATCTACACTTAGCCATTTGCATCCATTTTGTTCAACCATCTTGCATCTCACACTTCACATCTTGCATCTACTTGCCATCAAGGAGCATACATCTCATCTACAATCGAAGGGCCAACCAAAGAACAACTCTACAAGGTAAAAGGTTCCATTTTTATGTTGTTGAGTTCATCATTTGCCCAATCTTGAAGTGTAGGGTGTTTTTAGTTGTTATTTGCACTCTCTTTAGTTTGTTGCTCATCTTTTAACGACTATAAATCCCCTATCACAACTCCAATTAGGTAAAGTTGGGGTGTTGGATCTGTTTGATGGTGTTGTTATGGGAATTGCAGGGTGGATTCACTCACCATCTATTGTACATGGAGTCAAATTGAAAGGAACAGGAGATGCAAATGTAAGTATTTTAAAGGTGACAAGTAACATGCCCCTTGCTTATGAAGACAAAATAGATGGAGTTGTTCATCTGAAAGAGAAAGAAGGGACCTTCACATGGTGGCCACTAAAATATTTTTAAAAAATGGCATTGTTGATGTTTATCATGTACTAGCTATTAGACAACTTGGCCCACTACTTTATGCAATAGTTTGAATGTGTTGTTTAGGGATTTTAGTTTTTTTGTCTACTTTTGAGCTGTATAAAAAAAAAAAAGGAATTGTAACTCAGTTTTCTCTGTCACAACACTGAGAAGCACACTTTGTAATACATGCAAAGACACATATTTTTGTCTTGTATCTGAGCACTATAAGAGCATGTTTTCTCAATAAAATTTTAGTATTTTTCTATCGTAATGGCTATTTCATTATGTGCAAATGAATGATTGATTATGTTTTTTTGTGTTTTTATATGCTTAAACCTCAACTAAAGCATTGTCTCATTTCCAACACTTATAGGTAGAAGTCAGTGAAAAAAAAAATTAAATAAACTACCAATTGACTAAATGTACTACCAACAGACAAAAATCAGTGAATAAATATGACTAAATATAATGATTATGTAATTAATAAACAATGTATCAATATACTACCAGTTGATAGAAATTAGTGAACAAAAATAATTAAATAAACTACCAATTGATCAAAATGATGATTAAAATTAATGACTAAATACACTACCAATGGATGGAAATTAGTGAATAAAAATGACTAAATAAGTGACCAATTAACAACAATCAATGACTAAATTAACAACTAAACATATTAGTGAATATAAAATGACTAAATAAGTGACCAGATCACAACAATCAATGACTAAATCAACGATTAAATAAGTGACTAGTTAAATATATCAGTGAATAAAAAATGACTAAATAAGTGATAGATTACAATAATCAATGACTAAATATATCAATGAATAAAAAATGACTAAATAAGTGACTAGATTACATCAATCAATGACTAAATATACTACCAAATTGATCAATCAAAACAATAAATAACTAAAAATGGTTTAGTCATCAATTCAGTCGAGTTATAAATGACTTGAAATAAACTGCTAATGGTCACGTGATCATGTTTGGTCATTTATATATGCAGTTTTTAGTAGTTTTTTAATCATATATAGTTTTTTATGTACAAGTGGACATCCCTTAACATTGACGTTGGTAATTTATATTTTGAAGATTTTATTAATGTGTGATTACTGCCATGACTTTGGAGGTTTCCAGTTATACTTAATTCAAATATTGTAGTGCCACTTCCTTGACATCATAATTAATTAAGGAAGGATATTGTTGTGTATTAATCTAGACAAAAATAAGAGGCCTTTCGGCAGTCAAGTCATCAAAATATTGATAAACTCAAATGACAAAAAATGGTAATATGTGTTATATGGTTACTATCTGTCGATGCATAATTAAGTTGGGTAGCGATATTAAGGTTGTATTCGATAAAAAGTGCAACAATTTGTATTAGTTTAAAACTAGTGATTACTTTCATAAGGAACAAATGAAAATGTTATTATGAAGTAGTTTCAAAAGGTTGTGTCCTTGTAAAAGGTGGTGACTTTTTAAAAGGTTATACCTATTCAAAGAGATACATCTGTTCATATAGACATGGAGCTATAAAAGAATACAAGAATTATGGATTAAAGAAATCAAGGAATAGTTTTTGGAAGATATATATACAATTATAATTGTAGATCAAGTACTCTAATAGAGCTAGTGATCAACATGAAGAATGGACGCATGGCCAAATTGTAGATTGCAAATACAACACCCAAAGAAGGAAAAATCGCATAAACACAATGTTGTAATCTAAGATAGCGAAGGGGCATCAATATCTAAACCATCACTTGCATATTCTTGAAGAAATAAATATGAAACAATAGTCATATATATTGATTCTCTAATCTATATCATAATCAATCGCATGATATTTATATTCATCAAATAGAGACAACAGTTGTATTTCAGTATCAAACTATCATCTTAGGACTAATTATCAATTCAAATTTCATTTATAGAAATTGCATCAGAACATTTTTATTGTCGTTTCCATCATAATATGTACATTACCAATGAATAGTTAGTTACTCTATATTTCCATAACCTAATGTCCTAATATAAAATGTATAATTTTGTGATTTGTTGACAACATGTTTTCATTGTCAACCAAACAAATTAAATTGTAAAAACCCCAAATCTTTGGCAAGGTTTATTACACATTGCTCCATCAAGTTGTCTCATGACCCTCAAAAGGGTATAATTACCCAGATCATAACTCGTGAACTATCTAGGAAAAAATCATATTGTATTCACCAAAACCCTAACTATCTTCAAAAAGAAAACTTCACAATATATGCATTCTTCAAATCTGTAAGAATCAACAAAGAACACAAAAACATATGATTCTCATGCAAAGCACCATCTCCAAGCTAGAAGCTAGCTTAAGGATGGAAAAAGACCTCCATTGTCTAGTATCTCCAACCTCCAACTATGAAGGCTCAAACTATGAATCCATTCTTAGTATCTTCAAAACAATAATCTTAAACAAAATCATTATCTGATGGATCATCATCATCAACATAAGCTAACTTAATTCCATTTGATTTATCTTTGAGTTTTACTTTAAGAACATCACTGACTCGAATTTTACAAGACCAAGTTGTGTGACCCTTTTTTCTTATATTAAAACCATTCAATTTACACTTTTGTACTTACTTAACCTTTTATTATTGCTTCATGAAGATAATGCATTCTCATGTTGAGAGTCAACTTATGTATCTTCTGCATTTGTTCTCTTTTTTTCCTACTAAAAAGGTTGATATCATATATTCTAAGATTCAACAAGTTATTTGACTGAGTGTAAAAATAAAATTATTGTCTTTTGAAGACAAACTATTTAACAAAATAGATTTAGTATCTCATCATCTACTAGAGCCTTAACTTCTACCATTTTCCTAATGAGAGACCTCAAATTACTTATGTTATTTGACAATAGTGATTTTATCTTCCATTTTGACCTTGAATAGTTAAAGTTTTAGGGAAAACTTTGCATGAACTACTTTTGTTCCAAACAATTTATTCATATTATTTCAAATTTTCATTTATGAATTGTCTAAATCTATATGATGTAATCTAGAGTTAGAAAGAGCAGGACCAATGGGTGAAAGAACAAATTTATGTCACACTTTCGGCCAACTAAGAAGTTTCAAGCAGAATTGTTTCATCTTAAATGGTTTCAGGTGAAATAGTTTCACCAAAAACCATGTGGCATGTATGTGGCACATATAGTTTTGGGAAAAAAACACTTTTTGCCTGAAACTATAAAACCAAAAATTTCCTTTAAAATTTTAAAATGGCCTCAATTTACATGTAAAGTTTTGAGCAAAAGAATTTCATTTGGAATGTTTCAATCAAAACTCTTTTGACCAAAATTGTCTATGTGGTAACTTAACCCCTCTTTTAGAGTAAATTTAGAAAAACATCAACTTCAACTTTGAAATTCTCCAACTAGGGGTAATTTCATGAAAATCTAAAAATAACCTTTTATTATGATTTTTTTTAAAACTTATTGTAAGAAGGTTTTTATAATTGAGTTCGATTCAAAATTCAAACAAAAAAATTATATATATGGTGTATTAGAGGAGGAAATCCAAGGGTATATTTTTTCAACAACAATAACAAAATTAGAAAAAAGTCGGCATCCATGAAAGATGTTCTGATGAAGTTTCACTTTAAAACATTATTACAAAAAAAATTAGGGTATAATTTTTTTGCCATTCACGAGATATTGAAGTTAGCTCTTTGGAGGGTAAAAATTAGGGAAAAAAATTGTTTGCTTCTTTTTGTGATGTCCCATCAACCTCACATTTTACTAAAATTTTCAACAAATTTAATTTTGCTTTTAAATTTATAAAAAATATATCAAACCATTTTTATTTTTTTTAATTTTAAAACAATTAGTATAAACTTCATCAACAGTTTGCATTTCATTAGTTTATGTTATTTTGAAATTCAAAATGTATAAAAGTCACTTTTATACAATCAAAGCTGAAATTTTTATTTTGTTGGCCATTTTCTTTATAAAATGTAGCATAGATTAATGTTTTTACCTCAATAATAATTTTGACTCTATCATCTCTATTATTCTAATCCTTTAACTTATTAAATTATAAAGTCTTTCACAAATAATATCAAATCTAGCTCTCCATTCATACACAATCAACCCTTATATATATTATGCTTCTTAATGTAAGAAGTGACACCTCTATAATGTTAAACCTTAAAAAAAATTAATCACCAATTCCTTACCTCTTACACACTTTTGTCCTTCTTACATAGTATGAATAAATCTGCAATACTTCAAAATTTCTTCTCAGTCCAACATAATCCTACGCCTCTTTTCATCAAGACTTTATATGCATGAGTGGCACGAATGATGATCACCATTCACATGGGCATCACATGAACCTCCACACCTGAATATTCATCCTCTACATGCTCACACTGGTTGACCGGAAGATATCATATATATCCATCCTTGAACTTATTGATTTTGCATATTACTCATTTTCTGCACTGGAAAATGTCAATGTAGTGGCGTTTTGGAGTATTATTACATCTATCTGCTTCTCTTTCAACATCTACACACCACCTAGCAAGGAATTTTAATCGCCCATCAACATCTTGCAGATTTTGAACATATTTAATGCCTGCAATACCTTCAATGCCTTTGATAGGAAGATCTACAAATTTAATGCACATCCACAGGCTTGTTTTGGTGCTCTGATACCAAATTGAGGAGTAAAATAAACTTTATTGTCTTATTTGATGAACAACGAACAACTTTATACAAAGGAGAAAATGCAGTTAGGAGAAATGCAGTTGCATAACCACATAACCATATGTCTTTGGTTACTAAATAATGTAATATGCTAACAATGAGTTGCCACCCACACATGATCCATGAGTATATACCATTATATAATATGGGCAGGTGTAGAGATATTAGATTAAAGAGTGCTTTAGTAGACTACAAATCCAAATTGAATATTTATATTAAACAACTTTTAATGTTATCCAAATTACTTACTCTAGTCTTCAAATTAAAGAATAAAAGGATTTGATAATGTTACATTAGAATTCTTTCGTTATGTCACTTTATCTATCACTTAAAAAACTAAACTCTTTAGACTACTTCTCATGTGATGCTTAAATTTTAGTGTATATTATTCTTTTGGACCAACCATGGATTCATCCAATGGATTTTTTCCCATCCATGTTTCATCATAAAATCAAGTTCATATACATCAAACCAAAGAATATGTGGTGACAATTGATGATAACCTATATAAATTTTGAAAAGTACTTGAAAATGATAAAATATTGATTTCTCCAATAAAACTAATTAGCCCTACAAAATCTTCCCTAATTATCCCTAATCCTCATATTTCCCACACTAATCTTGAGGATGATTAGGGTTCATTAGATTTCGATACACCAATTCCTAAAGAACATAGACAAGCTTCCCCTAAATGCTCTAGTAAACCTAATTTACATGTCTCACTTCACAATTAGATTCTTGTATAAATACTCAGTCTAACAAAGATGATACCTTTCATAGATCCAAATGTGATCATTATTACATGAGGAATATTTATTGTCATATATATTGGCTAGTCATGATAGCAAAGGATTTTATTTTTTACAAAATATAGGTTATAAGGGAAGAGGATTAGGTTTGAATCAACAAGGCATTCATAAATTATTAAAATATTTGAGAAGAATGATACTAAGGGCATTGGATAGTGGTTTTCCCATATTTTTGAGGTTTGTTCATACTTTGAGGAAGATGACCAAACTTAAGCTAGTGATCTTATTTTTTTACCTTCTAAGCTATTTATTGAGGATTATAATGCCCTTATAGTTGGTGGTGCATATGACATAGATATGAATCCAACTACTAAATAATAGATTGTAAAACATGGTGATTGCTTAGACCAATATGAACTATGTAATATGACCATTTTCCTTAAGGATTTTAAAGATATTTTACATGGTAATAAGAAGATATGTTAGGCATTGATCCTAACATCATGATGCATAACATTTTCTTAGAGTCTGAGATAAAATTTCTAAACAAAAGATTAGTAAGACACATCCTCAAGTTGCACTAATAGTTAAAGAGAAATTAAAAAAGATGTTTAAGGCTTGATTTAATAGACATATTGATTATTCACCTTGGATAGATTCAATATGGTATCTATTATAAAACTTGATAGTCATATTCATATTTGTATTTATTTTATAGATCTTAATAATGCATAGATCTTGAGGATGATTTCTATCTTCATAATATTGATATGATTGTATGTCAGAGACCATTGGACATGAGTGCTATCATTTATGGATAGTTTCTTGAGCTATAATTAAATCATTGTTAATCCTCACGACCAACATCACACTACTTTACTAAACTTTGGAGAACATTTTTCTATGTTGTAATGCATCTTAGGTTGAAAAAAATTGGAGTTACATATTAAATATCAACACCATTTACCATTTACAATTTTATGCATAAGGTGTTAGAGGACTATTTGGATGGTATCATATCCAAATCTAAGTTATGGGTAGATCATTTACAATATTTGAGGATAATATTTGAATGTTTACAAAAATAAAAGGTAATGTTAAATCCTAAAAAGTGTGCCTTTAGATTTAATATTGGTTGCTTATAATTTGGATTCAATGTATCTTGGGGGTTATTGAGGTCAATGTTATTGTTTACATGCCCCCTCTAATATTTCGTAACTTTGTAGTCTCCAAAGAAAAATACAAGACTTTATCTATGTTGTCACCCAATTAGTGGATAATAAATTACCGTCCATGTATCATTTTTAAAGAAGTATATTAAGTTTGAATAGAATTAGCATTCTGAAATGACATTTGAGGACATGAAAAAATTGGATTTACATATCAAAGGGAAATAACATAAATGGGTAAGTGCATGCAATTGTGATTCAAAATTGGCTCTTAAGATGCCACATTTTTTTTTAAATCAACAAGGTCTAATGTTCACAAGAAAATGAAGATAATTACACTCAAAATTTGAAAATGCAACAAGAAAAAGAGATGTAGTGCTTTGAATCTACTTTTTAAACTACTAAGTTTTTTGAAAATAGTGAAGATTAAAGGCTTTGAAAAAGGGGGAGCACACAATGTGGTCCTTTTTTATTAAAAAAAGCATAGCATTTGTTGTGCTCCCCCTAAAATATTAGATTTTTTACAAATTTCAAAAATCACTTTGGTGAGAAATTAGCTAACATCATACAGTTTATACCCATTTTTTTGGCTAATTTTTTAATGAATATATAATATTTTACTAATTTTCGAAGTGAACACATCTTGAAAAGATAAAATTTGAGCATGCTCCCCCCCCTAATTTTTTTGAAAACTAATCAAAAATAAAAAAATTCAATACATGTAGAATGAAATCTAGTTTCTAAAAATGTAATTTTTTAAAAATTCAATGAATGAGTAAAAATATATACCCAAACTAGCACATGTTGGTTTTTGACAAAAACTAGAGGCACTAACAAAATAAGTTAAAGATGAAAACCTTAACATAATAATTTTTTTTTAAAAAATATGGTTACATAGCTAAGAGAGAGCCTAACGTCATCATAGTATTTTTATAAATTTGCATTGAAATATGTGCAAAGTTGATGGAGAGAACGACACAAAGTATGTGAAATTTGGTTACCCCTTTGAAATATCATGTCCTTGGCATGAAATGGTTTTCCAACCCTTTGGGTTGGATTCCCAAGGAAAAATCTAACCCTTTGGCTTGGTATTTCCCAATGCAATCCATTTGTGAGCAACAAATGTAAACGTTCATGCCAACTTATCTTTCTCTTTGTCTCTCTCTCCCCCACTTTGATAAGGCTTAGAGTTTATGGTTTACAATCGATGATGGATCATCAAGGCTTTACCTTTCACTCCCTCTCTACCTCCTTCCCTCTTAACTAATACTTCCCATCTTCTTTCTCAACTCTCTCTATATTTCTCCCACCCCCTCTACCTCTCCTTCCCTCCTTAACCACATCTCTATCCTTGCCTCCCTACCCCTCTCTTCTTCTCTCTCCCTTTGTTACTATTTCTCACCCATCTCTCTCCTTTATCTCAATCACTACCTCTCCCTTCCATCCCCTCTCTCCCCATCTCCAAGTCTCTCTCTCCTTGTGTCATTGTCCACCTCTCTCTCCCCTCTATCTCTCTCCCCTTGTTCTTCTCTCTCTCCCTCCCCTCTCTAGGTCATCACCTCTCTATCTCCTCCTCCCTATTTCTCTCACTCTGTCCATGTGTACCTCTCCTTCCATCCCTTCTTTCTCCTCTACTGATACTTCCCTTTCTCTCTCCCTCTCTTCTCTCTCTCTCCCCTCTCTAGGCCTCCCCCACTCTCTCTCCCTATCTCCCTCTCTACCTTGCCTTCCCTTCTTACCCCCATCTATATCCTTGCCTCCCTACCTCTCTTTTCATCTCTCTCCCTCTATTATTTTTTGTTTCCCATCTCTCTCCATTCCCTCAATCATTGTCTCTCCCTCCTACCCTCTCTCTCCCCATCTCGAGGTCTCTCCCTGTCTCATTACCCACCTCTCTTCTCCTTCTATCTCTCTCACCCTATCTCTCCCCTATGTCTCTCACCCCTCTCTCCCTAGGTTGTAGATCTCTCACCTCTATATCTCTCCCCTCTCTAGTTATTTCCCTCCCTCTCCACCTCTCTCCCTCCCTCTTTATCCCTCTTTCCCTCTCTGCAAACTTCTCTCTCATTTCTTCTCTCTCCCCCTCACCTATATACCTCTCCCCTCTCTAAGTATTTGAGTCACTCTTTGTCATCCTCTCTATCCCTCCTTAGACATCTCTTTCTCTTCATTCTTCTCTCTCCTCTTCTTTATCCCTCCCATCTCTATGTCATCACCTTTATATCTCCTCCTTCCCTATATCTCTCACTCCCTCCATGTCTACCTCCCCCTCCATCCCTTCTTACTCCTCTATAGATACTTCCCTTTCTATCTCCCTCTCTTCCCCCTCTCCCATCTCTAGGTCTCTCCCACTCTCTCCTTATCTCCCTCTCTACCTTTCCTTCCCTCCTTACCCCAATATATATCCTTTCCTCCCTACATCTCTCTTCTTCTCCCTCCATCTATTATTGTTTCTTTCCCATCTCTCTCTATTCTCTCAATCACTACCTCTCCCTCCCACACTCTCTCCCTCTCTCCATCTCTAGGTATCTCCCTCCTTCCCTCTTTACCTCTCTACGTATCTCTCCTTGTCTCATTACCCACCTCTCTCCCCCTTGTCTATTTCTCACCCCTATCTCTCCCCTATGTCTCTCACCCCTCTCCTTAGGTTGTAGGTCTCTCACCTCTATATCTCTCTAGGATCTCTAATTATTTCCCTCCCTCTCCACCTCTCTCCCTCCCTCCTTACCCCTCTTTCCCTCTTGGTGAACTTATCTCTCTCATTTTATTCTCTCTCCCCCTCACCTCTCTACCTCTCCCCTCTATAGGTATCTTAGTCACTCCTTTTCTACCTCTCCATCCCTCAGCCATCTCTTTCTCTTTGTTCTTCTCTCTCATTTTCTCTCTCACTCCCCTCTTTATTTCATCACCACTCTATCTTCTTCCCTATCCCTCTCACTCCCTCCATGTCTACCTCTCCCTTCATACCTTGTTACTCATCTACCAATACTTCCCTTTCTCTCTCCCGCTCTTCTATCTCACCTCTCTCTCCCCCTCACCTCTCTACCTCTCTACCTCTCCCCTCTCTAGGTCTCTCAATCACTCCTTATGTTTCTCTCCATCCCTCCTTAGCCATCTCTTTCTCATCATTCTTGTCTATCTCCTCTTCTATCTCTCTTTGTCCCCTCTCCTCCTTCCCTATGTCTCTCACCCCCTCCATGTCTACCTCTCCCTCCATCCCTTGTTACTCTTCTATCAATAATTCCATTTCTCTCTCATTCTCTTCTCTCTCCCCCCTCTCTAGGTCTCTCCCACTCCCTCTCCCTCTCTACCTTTCCTTCCCTCCTTACCCCCATCTATATACTTTCCCCCCTACCTCTCTCTTATTCTCTCTCCCTCTATTATTGTTTCTTTACCATCTCTCTACATTGTCTTGATCACTACCTCTCCCTTGTTGGAATATGTGCCTCAATCCTTACTGACATGGAAATCCTAAAGGGAAAAGTCATTGTGACATTGTTCATGTCTAGGTGACTAACTGTTCTAAATCTGCTTGATAGGTACATATCGCTGTGACAGGGTTGATGTCTTGCTGACAAGTCTATCGCTGTGACTTTTTGTGTTCGGCGTGACCTTTTGGCAAATGGAGATGTTTGGGTGACAGTTTGATCTTATCAGGCTAACTCATGGGTGTCGGGGAGAGGTCCCAACGAATGGTGAAAGTCTCGCTGACAACATCTGGTCATCGGGGAAACACAAGGCTCTCAGGATGAAGTCTTGGCGACCAATGTAAGTCTCGCCGACATCAGGCTAACATAAGGATCATCGGGGAGAGGTCTCAACGAAATCGAAAATTCTTGCCGATGAGAGTATTCTCGTGGTGCCTTCGCAATGACAAAAGAATTTGCTGAGAAGTCTTGGCGACTTGGATAAGTCACACCGACAGTCATCGGTGTAGCTCTCGGCGCCCAGTGAAACGTCTTGGCAAAGTCAAATGTCTTGCCGACTTGGCAAGACATGGGCGCTCGGTATGTGGTCTCGGCGAAAGACATAAGTCTTGCCGACCAGTGAATGCAGCGCTTGGGGTGACTTAAGACCTTGGTATAAGCTCTTGGCGAAGATGATAAGTCTTGCCGACTCGTCAATGCTCATCGATGTAACATGAAGTTTCGGTGAGAGGTCTTGGCGAAGATCGGTATGTCTTGTCGATGGGATTTCTGATTGATATGACTTGTATGCATTCAATACGAGTCTCGCCGATAAGGGAAACTCTTTTCGATAGGAACGAAATGGACATCGATGGTTTTGATATGACATATGACACTCTTTATGTTGTCTTGCTGACTGTTGGAGACTTACGCCGATATCGATAGAGAAACTTTGTGGCATCGGGGAGACACTGTTAGTGTCTCACCGATATGCCAACAAAGTTGAACACCCTTGACCAGTTTGACCATCCTATGTGGAGTCTCATGAACCAATCAGAGGAAGCGATTTAAAATGGTTGGAAGTTAGATTTTTGCAACTGTTGCGACACTAGAGTTGAACAGCATGCAGGGAAAAATCAATTGCTCGAAAGGAAATTGTCTATGATTGGCAATGGCGGATAAGGATGCAAAGAAGGTAAAAATCAGAATGGAATAAGATTTAAAGGATCGATTCTAATTTGAAATGACGATGAGGGGAATCGAATTATTGAGAGATTTTCTGTAACTGGATGAACAGTGAATGTAGCTACTGTGAACTAATACTAGAGAGTTGTATCTCTAATTGTATGTAATTGTTGTTACTGTAATACAAAGAGATTCAGTTTGGTGTGGTGGGTTTTTTCCCGAAAGGATTTCCCACGTAAATCTGTTGTTCATTATCTTTGAGTATCTTCTCTGTTTCTGCAAATATTTCATGTGTCTCTTAATTGGATTGTAATTAGGAAAATTAAAAGTATTGTCTACTTACTTCCCTATGGTTTTGACGTTAGGAAAGTTGTTTCCGCACCTCTGCTTTCCTTACAAGTGGTATCAGAGCCTGGCCAGTTGTGTTGTCCTTGTGATTGGGTTGGGTTTTTTGTGTCAATCCTTTTCTAGTGGGAGTTTTGTAGAGGTCTGATAATTTAATTGCAAATTAAGATGGCGAGCACATCCGGAAGGATGGATATAGAAAAATTCAATGGTAGCAATTTTGAGCTGTGGAAACTCAAAATGGAAGATCTGTTGGTAGACCGAGATCTTTGGATTGTTGTGTCTAGAACAATGCCTCAAGGCATGAAGCAAGAGGATTAGGACCTGGCAGATAGAAAATCAAAAGGGTCGATGAGGCTTTGTTTAGCAAACTATGTTCTTCTAAACGTGCATGAAGAAAAGACTGCATCTTCCTTGTGGAAAAGACTTGCATCTATTTATCAAGGCAATTCCTTGGTGAACAAGTTGTTTTTGAGGAACAAGTTGTACTCTTTGAGAATGCAAGAGGGAGAATCTGTTGCTGATCACTTGAATGCTTTCAACATGTTGATTTCTCAGTTAAACTCTATTGGTGTGAAGATTAAAGATGAAGATCGTTGCATGTTGTTGTTATGTTCTTTGCCATATTCTTGGGATCATCTGGTAATGGCTATTGGGAATACAACATCCACTTTCAAGATGGAAGATGTTGTTGCTTCTTTGTTATCAGAAGAGATGAGAAGAAAATCTTCTGAGATGGAAAAGGAGGCTCTGTTTGTCAGAGGTAGATCGAAGGAGAAAGGAAAGAAGAAGGACAAGAAGTCCAAATCAAAATTAGAAGGGAGATCAAAGTCTCCTGGCAAGAAGTCCAAGGTGAAGTGCTGGTATTGTGGGTAACCTGTTCATGTCTGAAAGGATTGCAAGGAGGAGAAAAAGAAGAAGAAGAACTCTTCTGTAAATGATTCTTCTCAAAGTGATGCAGACACCTTCATTGCAGCTTTGGCTACACGAGCATCAGATGATGTCTGGCTAATTGATTCTAGAGCATCTTTCCACATGAAATATCATAGAGATTGGTTCACAAAGTATGAAGAATACAATGGTGGAAAGGTGTACTTGGCAAGTGATTCATCTTTGGAAATTGTTGGTCGTGGAAGAGTCAAAATTCAATTCCCTAATGGAAGAGTGAAGGGAATCAATTATGTGATGCATATACCAGGTTTGGCTCGAAACCTACTTTCTGTAAGTAAGTTGAATGATATCGAAGTGCATGCCATGTTCTCTGGAAATGGCTGCAAGATGACTAGAGGCTATATGGTGTTGGCTAGGGGTGCTCGAATTGGTACCTTGTACAAGCTGGATGCACAAGCTATTCAATGCAATAGTGTCTTTACGAAGTCACTTAAGGCTACTCATGCAGATAAGAAGGAAAACATTCCTGATGGAGTAAACGCCATGGAGGTTAAACTTCCAGCAGAAAAAACTATGCTCTGACATCATAGGCTTGGCCACATTGGCGAAAAAGGTTTAAAAGCCTTGAAAAATAAAAACCTGGTAGAAGGGCTTGAAGATTGTAACCTTGAGTTCAAATTTTGTGAACATTGCATATATGGTAAACATCACCGTGT
Organism: Sequoia sempervirens; assembly: GCA_007258455.2. Taxonomy (NCBI): domain Eukaryota; kingdom Viridiplantae; phylum Streptophyta; class Pinopsida; order Cupressales; family Cupressaceae; genus Sequoia; species Sequoia sempervirens. The sequence continues at coordinate 47,176,794 of VDFB02000363.1, read as the reverse complement.
TTCATTTTATTCCAGTCCTCACAAATCTTCTGGTTTGCTTGATTATATTCATTCTGATGTGTTTGGTCTAGTGAATGTTCCTTCTCTGTCTAAATCAAGATACTATGTGTCATTTATTGATGATTATTCAAGAAGAACATTTTTATATTTTATAAAAAGTAAATCATAAGTGTTCAGTCAGTTTAAGGAATTTAAAAACCTTGTTGAAAATCAAACTGGTAGGAAAATAAAATGCTTAAGGACTGACAATGGCGGTTAGTTTTGTTTAGATGAATTTGAAAGGTACTGTACAGATCATGGGATTAAAATAAATAAGACTACACCTTCTACTCCACAACAAAATGGAGTTGCTAAAAGGTTCAACAGGACAGTAATGGAAAGAACACAAAGTATGTTGAGCAGTGCTGGCTTGGAGGAGAAGTTTCGGGCTGAAGCAGTCTCTACAACATGTTACTTGGTAAATCGTTCTCCTAACTGTGCTCTTGTTGAGAAGATGCCTTTGGAAGCATGTTTTGGAAAGAAGCCCTCTCTAAGACATATTTGTGTCTTTGGCTATGAGGCATATGCATATGTGCCATTTGAAAAAAGATCCAAGTTGGAAAAAAAAGCTATGAAGTGTATCTTTATTGGCTATAGTGCTGGCATAAAAGGATACAAGCTTTGGAACCCTGAGACTGAGAAGGTTTTGTACAGCAGAAGCGTTATCTTTTGTGAGTTGAAGCATTCTACATTGGATCTACAGTCAGAGAAGAAATTAGAAAATGAAAAGGATGTAGCAAGAATTCCTCCAACAACAGATAAAGAGGAATTGAAAAATCAAAATGTACCTGATACTGAGGAAAGCTCAAGTAGCTCTGAAAGTTCTGAAGAAGATGAAGAACCACCTCAGCCTTAGCCTATGAGGAGGTCAACTCGTGAAATAAAGCAGCCTAAAAGGTATGGGTTTTCTCTAATAGAGTCTACTTGTGCCTATGCTTTAATTTCTAGCATTGATGAACCTAGGACTGTCAAAGAGGCATTTAAAATGTTTGATTCAAACTATTGGTTGGAAGCCATGAATGAAGAAATGGCATCATTAGAAAAGAATGATACCTAGAGTTTGGTGGCATTGCCTAAAGGCAGAAAACCTGTAGGTTGCAAATGGGTGTTTAAAAAGAAAATTGGTCTCGATGGTAGTGTAGAAAAATATAAAGCAAGGTTGGTTGCAAAAGGTTATTCCTAGGTAGAGGGAATTGACTATGGAGAAATCTTTTCTCTTGTAGCTAAGCTGACATCTATTAGATTTCTTTTGTCAGTTGCATCAGCGTATGACTTAGAGATTGAACAGATAGATGTGAAGACAACATTTTTTCATGGTGATCTTGAAGAAGAAATTTATATGTCCCAGCCGGAGCACTTTGTGGAAAAAGGTAAGGAAAGACTAGTTTGCAAGTTAAAGAAATCTTTGTGTGGGTTAAAATAGTCTCCTAGAATGTGGTACCAAAAGTTTGACACTTTTGTTTTGTCTTTGGGATTTGTAAGATCAAAATATGATCATTGTGTATATTACAAAGCTAAAAGTGATCAAGTCCTTATTATTGTTCTCTATGTTGATGATATGTTGTTCATAGGCAGTAGTAAGCTAATGATTTCTGATCTTAAGCCTCAGTTGTCTGCAAAGTTCGAAATGAAAGATCTTGGTGCAGCAGGGTATATTCTAGGAATGGAAATAACCAGGGACAGGAAAAATAGAAAACTTTGGCTCAGTCAAAGTAAGTACATCATGACTGTTCTAGAGAGATTTTGTATGACTGAGTGCAAGCAGCTAGTTGTTCTAGTTACATAGGGAATGAAGCTATCTATTGAGGATTTTCCAAAATCTCCTACTGAGATGGAGGACATGACTAGTGTACCTTATGCTAGTGTAGTTGGCAGCCTTATGTATGCAATGGTCTGTACAAGGCCAGACATTGCCCAAGTAGTGGGAGTTCTTAGTTAGTTTATGGAAAATCCTGGAAGGACACATTGGGATGTTGTGAAGAGAGTGTTTAGATATCTGAAGGGCACTTCAGACTATGCTTTGTGTTACCATGGTAACTTGGTTGAATCACAGAAGACTCTTAGCATTCAAGGTTATGTGGATTCTGATTGGGCAGTGGACATTGATAGCAGAAGATCCACCAGTGGATATGTTTTCATGATGAATGGTGGTGCAGTGAGTTGGATGAGTAAGCGGTAGGTTGTAGTCGCTTTGTCCACTACAGAGGTAGAATACATGGCAGCTACACATGCCTGTAAAGAAGCAATCTGGTTAAAGCGTTTGTGTTCTAACATTGGTTTTGATGTAGGAAAAATTACTATTTACTGTGACAGCCAGAGTGCTATATGTTTGGCAAAGAATCCTACTTTCCATGCTAGGACGAAACATATAGATGTACAATATCACTTTGTACGAGATATGGTGGAGGATGGGAAGGTCTCTTTGGAGAAATTGGATACTCTGGAGAATGTTGCAGATGCATTGACAAAGCTTGTGAGCATAGAGAAGTTCAGGTGGTGTGCCAATTCGATGGGCCTCTTGGCCCATGAGTTTCAGTAGTTTTATTATGCTCTGGAGGTGTCAGTAAGATCTTCGTCAAGTGGGAGCTTGTTGGAATATGTGCCTCAATCCTTACTAACATGGAACTCCTAAAGGGCAAAGTTGTGACATTTTTCATGTCTGGGCGACTAACTGTTCTAAATCTGCTTGATAGGTTCATATCGCTATGATAGGGTTGATGTCTTGCTGACAAGTCTATCGCTGTGACTTTCTGTGTTTGGCGTGACCTTTTGGCGAATGGAGATCTTTGGGCGACGGTTTGATCTTATTGGGCTAACTCACAAGTGTCAGGGAGAGGTCCCAGTGAATGGTGAAAGTCTCACCGACAACATCTGGTCATCGGGGAACACAAGGCTCTCGGGATGAAGTCTTGGTGACCAATGTAAGTCTTGCCAACGTCGGGCTAACATAAGGATCATCGAGGAGAGGTCTCAACGAAACCAGAAAGTCTTGCCGACAGGAGTATTCTCGCGGTGCCTTCGTAGTGACAAAAGACTTCACTGAGAAGTCTTGGCGACTTGGATAAGTCATGCCGACAGTCATCAGTGTAGCTCTTGATGCCTGGCAAAATGTCTTGGCGAAGTCAAATGTCTTGCCGACTTGGCAAGACATGGGCGCTTAGTATGTGGTCTCGGCGAGAGACATAAGTCTTGCCGACTGGTGAATGCAGCGCTTGGGGTGACTTAGGACCTCAGTATAAGGTCTTGGCGAAGACAATAAGTCTCAACGACTCGTCAATGCTCATCGATGTAACATGAAGTTTCGGTGAGAGGTCTTGGCAAAGATCGGTATGTCTTGCCGATAGGATGTCTGATCGATATGACTTGTATGCATTCGATATGAGTCTTGCCGATAAGGGAAAATTTTACCAATAGGAACGAAATGGACATTGATGGTTTCAGTATGACATATGACACTTGTTATGTTGTCTTTCCGACTGTTGGAGACTTAAGCCGATATCGATAGAGAAAATTTGTGGCATTAGGGAGACACTGTTAGTGTCTCACCGATATGCCAACAAAGTTGAACGCCCTTGACCAGTTTGACCATCCTATGTGGAGTCTCGTGAACCAATCAGAGGAAGAGATTTCAAATGGTTGGAAGTTATATTTTTGCAACTGTTGCGACGCTGGAGCTGAAAAACATGCAAGGAAAAATCAATTGCTTAAAAGGAAATTGTTTATGATTGGCAATGGCGGATAAGGATGCACAGAAGGTAAAAATCATAATGGAATAAGATTTAAAGGATCGATTCTTATTTGAAATGACGATGAGTGGAATTGAAGTTGAGAGATTTTCTGTAACTGGATGAACAGTGAATGTAGCTACTGTGAACTAATACCAGAGAGTTGTATCTCTGATTTTATGTAATTGTTGTTACTATAATACAAAGAGATTTAGTTTGGTGTGGTGGGTTTTTTCCCAAAAAGGTTTCCCACGTAAATTTGTTGTTCATTGTCTTTGAGTATCTTCTTTGTTTCTACAAATATTTCATGTGTCTTAATTGGATTGTAATTAGGAAAATTAAAAGTATTGGCTGCTTACTTCCCTATGGTTTTGACGTTAGGAAAGTTGTTTCTGCACCTCTGCTTTCCTTACATCCCTCCTACCCTCTCTCTCTCCCCATCTCTAGGTATCTCCCTCCTTCCCTCTTTACCTCTCTACCTCTCCCTCCTTGTATCATTACCCACCTATCTCCCCCCTCTATCTCTCTCACCCCTATATCTCCCCTATGTCTCTCACCCTACTCTCCCTAGGCTATAGATCTCTCACCTCTATATCTCTCTAGGCTCTCTAGTTATTTCCCTCCCTCTCCACCTCTCTCCCTCCCTCCTTATCCATCTTTCCTTCTTTATGAACTTCTCTCTCATTTTCTTCTCTCTCACCCTCACCTCTCTACCTCTCCCCTCCATAGATCTCTTAGTCACTCCTTATCTACCTATACATCCCATCTTAGCCATCTATTTCTCTTTGTTCTTCTCTCTCTCTCCTCTTCTCTCTCCCTACCCTTCTCTACGTCATCACCTCTCTATCTCCTCCTTCCCAATGCCTCTCACTCCCTCCATGTCGACCTCTCCCTCCATCGCTTATTAATCCACTAGCAATACTTACCTTTCTTTCTCCCTCTCCTCTCTCTCCAACCTCTCTCTCCCCATCACCTCTCTACCTCTCCCCTCTCTAGGTCTTTCATTCACTCCTTGTCTACCTCTCCATCCCTCCTTATCCATCTCGTTCTCTTTGTTCTTTTGTCTCTCCTCTTCTCTCTCCCTCCCCTCTCTATGTCATCATCTCTCTATCTCCTCCTTCCTTATGAATCTCACTCCCTCCATCCCATGTTACTCTTCTAGGTTGATACTTCCCTTTCTCTCACCCTCTCTTCTCTCTCTCTCCTCTCTAGGTCTCTCCCACTCTCGCTCTCCCTCACTACTATGTGTCCCTCCTTACCCCATCTATATTCTTGCCTCCCTGCCTCTCTCTTCTTCTCTCTCCCTCTATTATTTTTTCCCCATCTCTATCCATTTTCTTGATCACTACTAATGGGGTAGGGTTGGATGGAACACTCACTGTCCCATGCTCTGGGTCCTTGTTCTCAAGAACTCCTAGGTGACTCTCCCACCTTGGCCTTTATGTCCTATCTAAGGTATAGGTACCCCTAGTCCTACTGGTCAACCCTACTATCATCACTCTTCCATTCTACCAAGCCAATCTTGGTACCTTGCCACTATCTCATCCTTGACCCTTACTCTTCCCTAAAGGCCAGTTACTCCCAACATTTTTTTAGGTTCTTGCAGGGGTGTAGAGATGTAGTAAAAAGCTTCATAGCAACTTATTAGGGTTCTTGATCAATCACAAGACTCCAATTCTCCATCGCTTCCACCAAACCCTCCCCTAGGGTTAGAAAAGGCTACAAGCCCTAGAGCCCCAATTAGGCCTCCTAACCTGAGAAAAATGGAGAGTGTGCCCAAATTCTCCAAATGAACCCAAATATTTTCTTAGGATTCGTGGTACCCTTTCCCACACCTTGAATATTTTTGGGGTTTGGAGCCTCCACTATCTGTACACTTCTCCAACCCTTAGCAAATTTAGGCTTGTTTTAAGCCAGTTTCTGACCTCCTTGAGATCAGTTGGTTTGTTTGCCACTTCCCAATCTATGTTAATCCTCCTTCTTGTTACCAAGCCTTTGCAAGGAAATCCACATCCTCTCCACACCGTGGTTCACCAAGAGATTGGCACCCCTGCAACCTTAGTGCTCTGCACTCTTTGACTGTCCTAACTGAGCACTGCCAAGCTTGCCTAGTAACAGTCTCTTGCCATGGATTCTTGACTCCTAAGGACTCCTACCTCTACATTATGTACAAAAATGAAGCCTAGCCTCTATTTCCAAGAACCCATACACCAGGTATAGGGAAAACACGGTCTAGAGCTCCATCTATTCAAAACTGTCTGGTTCAGACCAGCAACAGAGTAAAAGTGAACTATTTACAAACTATGAATGGAAATGAATCAAAAAGACTAGAAAATGGCACACACAACTTGTATTCTATCAATACTACATCCTACATGCAAAAAAATAACAGTTTCAATCCATTTAAACCCTACTTTCAAACAGAAATCAGAAAATGACACACAAAAGTGTTGTTTTCTTTCAATCCACTAAGTGTTTACACAATAACAAGACTTCCAACCCCAATCTCAGGTCGAGGCTCACCTTAAATAAGGTCCCTCAATCAGTTATTCTTCCTTGGTCAGACTTATTCAAGACCTAAAAGTAAGAGTTGTAAAACCCACTATGTTTTTCAATTCTTGCCAATTGTTAGCAACCTAAGCAAGTTTAGTTCCTAAACCCATCCATCCTCTTCACTTCTTATTCTACTGATCACAAAAAATCAAGACTTATTCATAAACCTCAAATGCTAACTAAATGGTCAACATGACCTCAAAATAACACAACAAAATAAAACTTCATTCTAGACTTCTTGAAAACCTAGTGTTTCCCAGGTGCTCCTGCACCATTCTCCCCCTCCCTGCACAAACACTAAGGAATGTGAGGAGAGAGTAGTGATTCATCAATGCCCTACTTCTTGAACTCAACTTCATCTACCCAAGTAGCCTCATATTCATGTTTGTTCTTCCATTTGACAAGATGCTCCATATACACCTTGTGCCTTATAGATTTCTTCACTCTTGACTCTAGGATTCTCTTTGCTTGTAGCTTTTCTAGGGTAGGTAAGTCTATGTTGCTTACATCCTTGAATATCTCCCTACTTTTATAATTTGAGTTACTGACTGTTCACTTATATCTGATCAAATTAGCAACATTGAACACTGGTGAAATCCCTAGATCTGCTGGTAACTCCACCTTGTATGCATTTTTCCCATACTTGGCTAATACCTTGCATGGACCCACTCTCTTCATTTGCAACTTGGTTGATGTGCCCTTATGTAACCTTGATTTGTTGAGGTGGACCATGACATAGTCTCCTACTACAAATTGTACATCTTTCCTTGACAAATCTACCTTCTTCAACTTTTGTGTAGCCTCGGTGACTGTCTTCTTCACCTACTCTTGAATCTCTTTCATGGTTTGACTGAAGTCTTTGACATAACCACTTCTATGTTCCATAGCTCCAAGATCTCTGAGCTCACATATGCCTCTTGGGTGCATCCCATACACAACTTCAAAAGGACTCTTCCCTGTGGTCCAGTTCACACTATCATTGTAAGCATACTCAGTTTGTGAGATAACCATATCCCATGTCTATCCATACTCCTTAGTTAGGCACCTTAGAAGGTTACCTAGCACCCTGTTAACCACCTCTATTTGACCGTCGGTCTCAGGATGGTAAGGTGATCCAAATGACAGGTTGGTACCCAATCTACTCCATAGAGTCTTCCAAAAGTGACTCATGAACTTCACATCCCTGTCTGAAACAATGCTCAAAGGAAATCCATGGATCCTTACAACTTTTGAAGAAGAGATGAGCTATGTAACTAGCATCATGAGTAGTTTTGCAAGGGATAAAATGACTCATTTTGCTAAATTTGTCCACTACTACATAGACACTGTCAAAACCAGTCTTGGTCTTAGGAAGGCCTACCACAAAATCCATGCTTACACACTCTCATGGTCTATTAGGAATGGGTAGGGGTTGATATAGACCAAGATTACTAGCTCCTCCCTTAGCTTTCATACACACAATACATTGTTCCACATAATTTCTAACATCTCTTGCCAACTTAGGCTAGTAATAGAATCTTTGCACTAGTTCTAAAGTCTTGTTGATGCCAAAATGTCCACTAAGACTTCCATTATGCTTTTCCTGAATGAGATTTTCCCTCATTGACCCTCTTGGAACACATAACTGATTTCCTTTAAACATTAACCCACTTTGCAATGTATACTCTGAGTATTGGCTATGGAAATGATTCTCAAAGCTAGAACATACCTTATAGACCTCTGAAAAGTCTTCATCCTCCCCATAGAGATCTTTAAAACTGTCAATCCCTATGCTCTTCACTTGTATCTCTTGCACTGTCAACAACCTCCTGCTTAATGCATCTGCTACTTTGTTTAGCTATCCCTTCTTGTGCTTGATGGTGAAGGTAAAAGCTTGGATGTATTCCATCCACTTCAAGTGTCTATTACTCAAATTCTCTTGGGTATTCATATAGCTAAGTGTCTGATTGTCGGTAAAGACTACAAATTCCTTGGGTAGAAGGTAAAGCCTCCACTTCCTAAGTGACTGAACCAAAGCATAAAGTTCTAAGTCATAAGTTGAATACCTCTTCTTTGCTTCATTGAGCTTCTCACTAAAGAAGGCTATAGGCCTACCCTCTTGACTTAGCACTCCTACTGCCACTCCACTTGCATCACATTCAATAGTGAACAATTTTTCAAAACTAGGTAATAAGAGAATAGGTTGAGTTGCCACCTCTAGTTTCAGTTTCTCAAACCCTTTCTTAGCTTCTTAAGTCCACACAAACTTAGTTTATAAACCACCCTTGATTGTATCTAGGACTGGTGCACATATACCACTAAAGTTCTTTATGAATTTTCTATAGAACTGAGCCAATCCATGGAAACTTCTTACCTCAGTCCCTGTGGTTGGTGTAGGCCATATTAGGATAGCTTCCACCTTGCTTAGATCCATCTTCAATGCTCCTTGGGATACTACAAACCCCAAATACACAAGCTCCTATTTGAAGAACTCAAATTTCTCCAGATTGATGGCTAACTTCTCTTCTTGCAATCTTCTAAGGACCATCTCCACATGCTTTAGGTGTTCTTCAGATGTCTTACTAAAGATGAGTATATCATCAAGATACACTACCACAAATATCCCTATAAAGTCTTTAAGCACTTCATTCATGAGCCTCATGAATGTGCTAGGGGCATTAGAGAGGCCAAATGGCATCACTCTCCATTCATATAACCCATCATTTGTCTTAAATGTTGTCTTCCACTCATCACCATCCTTAATTCTGATCTGATGGTATCCACTCTTGAGATCCAACTTTGTGTAGTATTGAGCTCCTCCAAGACAATCCATTAAGTCTTCAATTCTAGGAATAGGGAACCTATACCTAATGGTGATCCTATTTATTGCTCTAGAATCAATGCATAACCTCCATTTTCCTCCTTTCTTGGTTGCTAAGACCACTGGTACTACACATGGGCTGATGCTCTTCCTAATCAAGCCTTCATCTAACAACTCCTGCACTTGTCTAGCTACCTCTAGATTCTGATCTAGTGTAAGCTTATAAGCCGCTTTATTTGGAAATGAGGCTCCAAGTATGAAGTCAATTTGATGACTTATGTCTCTCTTTGGTGGTAGAGTTGTAGGTGTCCCATCACTAACTATGCTCTTGTACCTTTCAAGTAACTTTTGGACAGCTTCTGGTATGACTGTTTTCTCAGTCTTGTCTTCTTCTTTAGGTTGTAATATAACCACATATCCTTCACCCCCTTGATGTAGGTTGTTAAGGAACTCCTTCCCACTACTCAACATGACACTTGGTGTCTTTGACTGTCCCTCTTCTTCTTCTGACTATGACTGCAACTTGAGTCTTCCCATCCTTCTCGAAGGAAATGTTATTCTCTTTCCCATCATACATGGCACTTCTGTCATACTGCCATGGTCTGCCCAATAGTAGATGGCATGCATCCATGGGTAAAACATCACATACTAACTTATCCTTATACCCTCCAATAGAAAACTCCACCGTTACTTGCTCATTCACTAGAACACTCAGCCCTTTGTTGAGCCATGTTACCTTGTAGGGGTTAGTGTGGGGTACCTTTTTCTTTTTTAGTTCCATTATTGCTTCTTCTGGGATGATATTGTCTATTGAACCTAAATCTACAATGACATTGCATACTTTACCAAGTATCTTGCACTTCACTCTAAATAGAGCTCTTCTTTGTTTTGGTTCTTCCTTAACCGATTGTTTGATCAACACTCTTCTAAACGTTAGATTCTCTTTCAATGTGACTGACCTCAGGTGACTTAGGACTCATGGTGTCCTCTTGTGCATAAGCCACTCTCTTCTCATTGCTTGATGAAGATGCTTTCTTCGGACACCCATAATCTGGGTGTCCAACTTGACCACAATGGTAGCATTTCATGTTTGCAAAGTATGAATTATTCCTACCTGCTCCTCTTCCTCTAGTGGATCCTCCTTGAGAACCTCTACCTCTGTTATACCCTCCTCTAGAAGGTGTTTCATTTCCATTATCTATGGATTTAAACTCTCCTTGGTTTCTTTGGTCATTGCCTCTACCTTGGTAGCCACCTCGCTGTCCTCTTTGATCTATTTGATCTCTACCTTTGCCTCTGCCCTTAGAAGCCTGGTCTTGCTTTCTCTTGTTTCTTTCCTCAATCTTGATAGCTAATTGGTAACATTGATGTACTGTCTTAGGACTTAAAAGAGCCATCTCCTCTTGAATGTTCCATTTCAAGCCATTAAGATACCTAGCCACCTTGAGACTTTCATCTTCTGAAACATTAGACCTCATACAAAGTTTTTGGAACTCCTCTATGTAGGTATTCACATCTTGGTCTTTCTACCTTAGGCTTTGTCTCTTCTTGTGTAACTGAATCTCATAATCATCTGGCATGTATGCTTCCCTCACTTTGGCAACCATTCCTTTCCAAGTTGAAATAGGTTGTTTGCCTTCCTTTTCCCTCTCTGTCTGAATGAACTTCCACCATGTCAAGGCAGAATCTCTTAGTCTCGATTTGGCCACCTTTACCTTCTGTGCTTCAGTGACTCCATCACATTCAAAATGGTTTTCCATTCCCTCTATCCAATCCACAACTAAATCAGCTTCCATTTTTCCACTAAACGATGGTATGCCTTCAAGTCCTTTTCCACTCAAAGCCTTTAATGCCTTCAAGAAAAGATCTTCTTCCAAAACAGGGTCAGGTTCAGGGATCTTGTCTTCCTCTGCAACCTCTTCTTTCTTTGGTACCCTTCCTTCCAACTGCACATTATTCAATGCTTTCTCAAGTTGGTCTATTCTTTCTTTTAATAGTTTACTGTCTTCCTCTTGTTCTTTGACTATCTTGGTCAATTCAGCATTTGTCACCATGATGGTAGAACCACTAGATTCAAGGTCTAACATGCAAGATTCTATCCCAAATCTTTAACTTGCTTTGATATCAATCTGATGGGGTAGGGTTGGATGGAACACTCACTGTCCCATACTCTGGGTCCTTGTTCTCAAGAACTCTTAGGTGACTCTCCCACCTTGGCCTTTAGGTCCTATCTCAGGTATAGGTACCCTTGGTCCTACTATTCAACCCTACTATCATCACTCTTCCATTCTACCAAGCCAATCTTGGTGCCTTGCCACTATCTCACCCTTGACCCTTACTCTTCCCTAAAGGCCAGTTACTCCCAACATTTCGTTAGGTTCTTGCAGGGGTGTAGAGATGTAGTAAAAAGCTTCATAGCAAATTATTAGGGTTCTTGATCAATCACAAGACTCCAATTCTCCATCACTTTCACCAAACCCTCTCCTAGGGCTAGAAAAGGCTACAAGCCCTAGAGCCCCAATTAGGCCTCCTAACCTGAGAAAAATGGAGAGTGTGCCCAAATTCTCCAAATGAACCCAAATATTTTCTTGGGATTCGTGGTACCCTTGCCCTTACCTTGAATATTTTTGGGGTTTGGAGCCTCCACTGTCCATACACTTCTCCAACCCTTAACTTAGAAAATTTAGGCTTGTTTTAAGCCAGTTTCTGACCTCCTTGAGATTAGTCAATTTGTTTGCCACTTCCCGGTCTGTGTTAATCCTCCTTCTTGTTACCAAGCCTCTACAAGTTAATCCACATCCTCTCCACACCATGGTTCACTAGGAGATTGGCACCCCTGCAACCTTAGTCCTCTACACTCTTTGACTGTCCTAACCGGGCACTGCCAAGCTCGCCTAGTAACAGTCTCTTGCCATGGATTCCTGACTCCTAAGGACTCCTACCTCTACATTATGTACAAACATGGATCCTAGCCTCTGTTTCCAAGAACCATACACTAGGTACAGGGAAAACATGGTCTAGAGCTCCATCTCTTCAAAACTATCTGGTTCAGACTAGCAACAGAGTAAAGGTGAACTATTTACAAACTATGAATGGAAACAAATCAAAAAGACTAGAAAATAGCACACACAACTTGTATTCTATCAACACTACATCCTACATGCAAAACAATAATAGTTTCAATCCATTTAAACCCTACTTTCAGATAGAAATCAGAAAATGACACACAAAAGCGCTATTTTCTTTCAATCCACTAAGTGTTTACACAATAACAAGACTTCCAACCCCAATCTCGGGTCAAGGATCACCTTAAATAAGGTCCCTCAATCATTTATTCTTCCTTGGTTAAACTTATTCAAGACCTAAAAGTAAGAGTTGTAAAACCCACTATGTTTTTCAATTCTTTCCAATTGTTAGCAACCTAAGCAAGTTTAGTTCCTAAACCCATCCATCCTCTTCACTTCTTATTCTACTGATCACAACAAATCAAGACTTATTCATAAACCTCAAATGCTAACTAAATGGTCAACATGACCTCAAAATAACACAAAAAAAATAAAACTTCATTCTAGACTTCTTGAAAAACCTAGTGTTTCCTAAGTGCTCCTGCACCAACTACCTCTCCCTCTCCCCATATCTAGGTCTCTCCCTCCTTCCCTCTTTACCTATTTACCTCTCTCTCCTTGTCTCATTACCCACCTCTCTCCCCCCTCTATCCCTCTCAACCCTATCTCTCACCTATGTCTCTCACCCAGGCTCTCTCCCTAGGTAGTAGGTCTTACACCTGTATATCTATCCCCTTTCTAATTATTTCCCTCTCTCTCCACCTCTCTACCTCCCTCCTTACTCATCTTTTCCTCTTTGTGAACTTCTCTCTCTCATTTTCCACCTCTCCCTCCATCCCTTGTTACTCTATCAATATTTCCCTTTCACTCTCCATCTCTTATCTCTCTCACCGCTATCTCCCCCCTATGTCTCTCACCCCTCTCTCCCTAGGTTCTAAGTCTCAGACCTCTATATCTCTCCTCTCTCTAGTCATTTCCCTCCCTATCTACCTCTTTCCCTCCCTCCTTACCCATATTTCCCTCTTTGTGAACTTATCTCTCTCATTTTCTTCTCTCCCCCTCACCACTCTACTCTTCTATCTATATGTCTCTTAATAACTTCATGTCTACCTCTCTCTTATTATCCATCTCTTTCTCTTTGTTCTTATCTCTCTCATTATCTCTCTCCCTCTATTACTATTTCTCACCCATCTCTCTCCATTCTCTCAATCACTACCTCTCCCTCCCACCCTCTCTCTCTCCCCATCTCCAAGTCTCTCCCTCCTTCCCTCTTTACCTCTCCCTCCTTGTCTCATTACCCACCCCTCTCCCCCCTCTATCTCTCTCACCCCTATCTCTCCCCTATACCTCTCATCCCTCTCTCCCTAGGTTGTAGGAATCTCACCTCTATATCTCTCTAGGCTCTCTAGTTATTTCCCTCCCTCTTCACCTCTCTCTAGTTCTGGAAAAATGCATAAATTTTGATGTCTCATTGAACTTGAAGAAATGTGTATTCGGGGTTTCAGAATGAATTTTTTTGGGACACATAATTTTAGAAAGAGGAATTTCCATTGATCCTGATAGAGTAGAGTCAATTCTAAAGCTACCTATGCCTGGCAGTAAAAAAGAAATTTGAGATCTTTCTTTGGAAAGATAAATTGTGTGTGAAAGTTTTTATTTTGGATTTGTGGAGATTGTCAAACCATTGAATGATATGATGAAGAAGGATGCAAAATTCAAATGGACTACAACGAGGCAAAGGCTACTTTCTCATAGATTTTAAGCAATCTATTTCAGAAGCACCAGTCTTGACTAGTCCAGACTACTTGCAGTCATTCTTCATTTATTCCTTTGCATCTGAACACTCTTGCACCACTGTTTTGACACAGTGAAAAGAAGGGGATGAAAGAAAAATTGCTTTCATGAGCTCCCCTTTTAAAAATTCTAAGATAAGGTATCCACTATTAGAAAAGCAAGCATTTTCATTAGTAAGGGCTGCCAAGAAATTTTGACACTACATCTTACATAGCAAGACTACATCCATCATCTCAGATCCAATAGTAGATTCCTTACTCATGTAGGGTGAACTAGGAGAGAGAAGAGGGAAGTGGATGGTAATCCTACAAGAGTTTGATCTTGAAATCCATCCCATGAAATTGGTTCGAGGGTAGGGTTTGTCTAAGGAAATGAATGAGGTAGATTCTAAGATCATGTGCCAACAATATACAATGCAGTCTTTCATTAGAGATCCTTGGTACAATGATTTAATCTTTTTGTTGGTAAACAACAAGTGCCCAGAAGAGATGAACGTTACATAGAGAAGAGCATTGAGGCTAAAAAGTGCTCATTATATGATTAAGAACAAAGCTCTATATAGAAGAAAATTTGAACGTGTTTACCTACGTTGTTTGGACCAACAACAAGCAAAGCAAGTATGGGGAGTTTCATGGAAAGCACAACACTAGACATGGCTTAGCAGATGTCATGGATCACCAAATTCGTAGATCAGGGTATTATTGGCCACACGTGTTTTAGGATGCCCACCAACATGTACGAACATACCATACTTGTCAAACATCCACATCCAGAGAACTCAACCTAGCAATTCCATTGTAGCCAGTATACAAGGTAAGGCCTTTTGCCCAATGGGCATTAGATTTTGTTGGTGTGATTAACCCAAACTCCTCTACAAGGCATTAATTCATCTTAACTGTGATGGATTACTGCATGCAATGGATAGAGGCTCAGGTGTATAATAATTGTACCACCGACGTATTCATCAAGTTCCTCAATGATCATATTATTACCAGATTTGGGGTACCCTTTTCTCTGGTATGTGACAACAGCCCCGCTTTTTATTTTACACACTTTATTCAGTGGGCCTTTGAGTATAAAATAGTCTTGAAATATTCTTCCAACTATTATCCACATGGTAATGGGGTAGCTAGGTCTACCAACAAAAATATGTTGGAAATTATTAAAAGGTTATTAGAGCATAATCCTAGGTATTGGCATACACAACTAAAATTTTCCTTATGGGCAGATAGAACCAAAATTAAGGCTACTCTAGGAAATTCATCATATAAATTATTTTATAGTCAAGATCTCGTCTTTCCTATAAACCTCCAAATCCCAGTCTTATGATTTATACAAGAATTTTACACTAATGACAACAAGATAGAGGTCATATTGATGAACTTATATAATTTAGAAGAACATAGAGATGTTGCTCTACAACAATTCTCTAAACATCAGGCCGTAGTCAAGCATTAGTTTGACAAGAGGGCTAAGATCAAGGCCTTTAGGATATTGAATATCATGAACTGTTATAGGATAAAGCTAGAGAGAAGAAAGGTGATCATCAAAAATTTCATAGATTATGGTTAGGACCATATCAGATCACAAAAATCCTCGGGAAGAATGCTTTCTAGTTGAGTACTTTAATGGGAGAACTTGTTCCATTGTCTGTCAATGGATAGTTTCTCAAACATTATTTTCGCCCATGAAGGCTTGAGGTTCTTCCTTTGTATATATATTATTTTAGTTGCTTTTGATTCATGTTGGTTTCCTTGTTTTCATGTTTTGTTTGTTGCTTTTGTTTGTTTGTTCTTGTTGTTTTCTTTCATTGTTGGACTTCCTTTTTAATAATTTTGGAACAATGGGTAGTTAATTAAACCATACTTAAGGAAACTATGGCAGAGAATTTGATTTAGGTATTTTCAAAAGTTATTTTAGTTCTTTTTCATTGTGGAATTTACATTTTATGCTTATTTTAATGAAAGTTTCAGAGGTTTGAACAAATGGGAACATTTTAAGTGATCTTGTGAAGCATGGTTGAATCCATCACTAATTGATTAAAATAATTTAAGTTCCCAAGAGTCTAGCTATCCTAAGGTGGTGTATTCCTATTTCAAGTGAAAAATTTGGTGTCACAATGTTGTCATGATGTCCACCATAGTTCTCAACCTGATCCTTAGGTTGCATTGCTTGAGCATTGAGGAAAATAATAAAAATATGCTTCAAAAGAATCAATATCTAAGAAAAAGAGAAAGTAAGAAAATTTGGAAATGAACTCAATCAATAAGGGTGATTCAAGTATCTCTAACAGGGATATGGACATCTGGTTAGCAGTAGAGAAATGTTTTGAGAGAACTAGAGGTCAAGGCTATGGATGCCTGGCTGGTAGCAAAGCAATGCCTAGGATATCATTGCATGACAACTAAAATGACCCACCTCATGTAGCTTAAAGGGGGGTGTATTCATTTCAAGAATAGTGGAAGTCTTTAGGGAATAGAATGAACCACAAGAACACACTCGGATTTGAAGTCTTTACAACTATGCACAACTTGAGATCTTAGCTCAGTCTTGTTTGTTGTAACCAATCATGCTCAAGTTAAGGAAATAATAAACCAAAGGTTTTGGGGTGACTGAATTCTTTAGTATCCTGAAAATGGGTAAATCATTTTCCCAATCGAATCACCATTTGTTATATATCTTGCATAACCACCCCATTTTTTTTGGTTAAAATGGGTCCCCCTTGTGTGTTTTTGGGTGTTTGTTTCTTTTCCTTGCCCTCTTTTTGGATTTCCTTCCTTCCTTTGTTTTTCCTTGAGGGTTGTTTCCCTTTTTGGCATTTGTTTCCTTGTTTTCTATCTTTTCTAGAAACAGAATCATAATTTTGAATTGAACTTGCAGTTTTGCGAAAAGTTCAAGTTCAATTTGTTTCCCCGATTCCCCGTTGTTCTTTTGTTCGGAATCAAAATTGACCTTTTTTATCAAAGGGGTCAAGTTCATTTTGTTTTTTCGGTTTTGTGTCTTTCTTTGGTTGGAATTAGAATTTTGAAATGAACTTGCACTTTTTAGAAAAGTGCAAGTTCATTTTCATTCTCTGATTTCGCATGTTTTTGTGTTCGGAATCAAAAAATTAAATTGAACTTGAACTTTTTCTTAAAAGGTCAAGTTCGATTTCCTTTTCTAATTCTGCATTTTCTCTTGTCCTACAATTTGGTCCGTTCAGAAATGTGATTTCCGATTGAACTTTTATGTGATGAGGGTCAAGTTTCAAATGTTTTTTTGACTCCAAAGTCCGCTCACTCACTACATCTATGGTGAATTACTCCACATGCGCGAACCCGATATTTAATTGGATTTATTTTGCAATTATGCTCATAAGAGCATTTCATTCTCACCGAAAGCAGAGTGAAGATGTGAAGGAGCGTTTAGGCTTGGGTGTTTGGGTGTTTCCTATTTTGAGTCATCATCCATTTTTCAAGGTTAGATCTTTCCTATTGTTTGTTTTCCTTTTCTTTTGTTTTTCTTTCTTGCTTCTTTCTATTTTTTTTGAGTGTTTCATGTTGTCGTGTGTTTTCTTTTCATTGTGCAATTTTTGTCTTGCATTTTTCATTTTGCTTGTTTTGATCTTTTACATTTTGGCGCTTTTCCCTTTTTGCATCTGGGTTCTCACTTTTTTCATTTTGTTTGAGTTTTGATTTGCATTGGTTAGTGTGCCCCATGGGTTTGTATTTTCCCGCCTTGCACTAACTAGGGTTTCCATACAATTTTTCAAACCGATCGTTAAATTTCAAATTTTGGGCCTTGTAAAGTTTTAATTTCTGCACCAACACTTTACAAAGTGGTCCAAACCTCAAGTGCAATTCCAATTTCAAAATCCGCATTCAAACTTAGTATATTTTGTTTTAGGCACCGATCAAAAATATAAGGTCTAAATGGATTTTATCTCCCAAGGGTCTAGTTCTATGTCCTCTAATTCCGAACTCCAACCCTATGACTGCATATTTTCCTGAATAAAACATTCAGAATTTCAAATTCTAAACGAATTTTTTGATTAAGGGGTTAGGTTCGAAGTCCTTTTCCCCTTCTGATTTGCGAAGTATTTGTTGCAAATATGGGTCCATCAAGTTTCACAACTTTGAAGATCACTTTAACACATTGGTTCGATCAAAATTCTATACTTTGAACGGACCTATGAACCAAAGGACCATGTTCCAAATACTTTTCTGATCCTGACATCTAATAAGTGTCAAACCAAAACACTTTATTTTAGTTAAGTATGATTGGAATTCTGAATTTCAATTGGAATCGAGAGCTAAGAGCCAAGTTTGAAGTGCAATTTCGATTCTGATTTTTGCTTACAACAGATATGGTTCCATCAAAATTCTAGAGTCTAATTAAACCTTTTAACCTAAGGTTCAAGTTCAAAATTCTTTTTTGATTCTGATTTTCGATATTAATAGAGAAGTTTTACTACTTTTTGAAGGGGTTATGTTGGGGTTTATAATTGTGATGGAACATAGTTATAAAAGGCTATTTAGAGAGTAAAATCTATAATGCATTCTTGATGAATTTTCTTTTGTTTTGCTTCTTAGGTATCATAAATGTTTGACACAGAGGAGCAACCTGGTGCTAAAGAGGTGGAGAGAGATTCAAAATCTAAATTGACAAAATTAGATCAAACTCAGTACATAATTAAATTTGCAGATATCAAGGGGCTCCTGTATTTTCTAAATTCACCTATAGAATGATGAGAATCACTGATACAATGTTAGGGCATATTGATCTAGAAGCATTCAAAAAGGACACCTTTGTAGATGATACTATTCCAATATCTAAGAAGATATTCGCTTCAGAGCTTGCTCATTTGGCATCTTTCCCCATTGTTGTTGAATTCCCTGAATTTATTCTAGCAGCAGCAGAGCCTTATAATCATGTACAACGTAAGTGTATTGACCAATGGGGAAATGAGATAACTGACCTGTCTCCTACCATGATCAAGATGGTATTTGATTTTCCACCTTATCCTCAACTAAAGATCATAACAGAAGCTGAGGCATTGCAATAGTATGAGAATGATGTGAGTATACATCAAAGACATATGAATAAAAAATGGATGAATGTTGGTAATAAATCTATTACCAAGTTGCCTACAAAGTTCAGGAGATTTGATTTATTTTTAGAAATAGGGGATATTATTACATTGTTGAGTAGAGTAATGGGTAAGGAAAGTTCTCATATGTATGAAAACTGGATGTTCCATTTCATTGAGGTGATCTTAAAGGGAGTTGTGTATTTGGACTGGGGTCAAATTGTTTATGATAATATACACAACCATCTCACCAAGGGAAAGGACTCAAAATAGTTTTACATGTCATCATATGTAACATACTGTGCAAGTAGGATGGGAAACTTCCCAGGTTTGAACACCATGGGAGCTAGAGGTGAAGGGCTAGGATTAAAAAAATATGGGAATACTACAATCAATTAGAGCTCTTAGCGATGCCTTTCTCTATGTAGTAATTACTTAGCTGTTAGGCGATCTTGGGTTTAGATTGACCTCAGAGATAATGGAATTGGTAAAGCAATGGGGGAATTGGTTTATCCAGTATCCTAAGTCAACCTACATTCACCTATGGGGGTATGAGGGAGCTCCATTTCTGCTACCTAGGTATTATAGCAATAAATTTATTTTGTTTGAGTTCTCTCAAAAAATGAGAGAGATTAACCTTAAAATCTATAGCAAGCATAAAGCTAGAGAGGTTAAGTATTCCATTGATCTTGGATTTTATCAATGTCCATCAGTCGAAGCTACTAAGTCTGCTACTAAGGAGCTACAAGAAGTTAACCTCAAGTTATATCAAGGGACAAAAGACTTTGACCCAAAAGGAAAAATGAACATGTATGCATCCCTGTTTTTGCATCATAAGCCCAACATAGAAGATTTATGGGAATATTTGCAACATGAATTTGAAGCAAGGAAGATAAAGTATGAAAGATTAACAATTCCTCATATGAGAGAATTCAAGGTTAAAGAAGATATTCCCAAAGGAATGTCAGATAACAGCTTAACCTTTGATCCTCAATATGATAAGGAATAGGTAGCTACAAAGACATTGGAACCATCAATTTGATGGAGAGAGGAGAATGTAACATTGATAACATATCAGCAACTATTGTGGAGAGAAGTTTGAGGTCGATTGCTGAATGTTTGGAAGATAGGCATAGCAAGGCTAGTGGTAAGAGGAAAGGAGAATAAGGGAAAACATCCTCCTCTTCTCCACCAAAGAAATACAGGATGCTCAAGAAGCAAACTGTACAAATAGGAGAAGAAGAGCTTACAATGGAGAAAGTTATAGAAGCATTCCAAAAATCTATGACCACTTATCAAGTTGATTCTACAGGGGTAGTCTTAGGATTCAGTGTCCAACCTATTACTACCGTGTACCTAGAAACAAAGACTGCTCAAGAAATCCCTTATGTCTTTCCTCCCCATGCTCAGGAAATAGTGACTGAGGAAGGTCCCTCTACTGTTCCTTTAACAATAGAGACAACAATTGATGAAGGGGAGAAAACTCCTATTATAGAATTTCACAAAGCCTCCTCTCCCTTCAAATTTTGAAGACTCCATGGGAAGAAGAGAAGGAATTAACTAAAGAATACTATGAGGAAGAAGATACAAAATTTCAAGAAGGAAATATTTGGAGAGAGGAAGTTGAACATGTCTTGACATAAGATGAGCAATGGGAAATCATAGAAAGTGCTAAGAGATAGGTTGCCAAGGATAAAGTTGCTAAGGATAAGGATGGTGAAGAAGAAGCTCAAAGAAAAGAGATGGAGCAAAAGAAAATAGAAGAAATAAAAGTTGGGAATAAAATGATTGAGTGAGAAAAAGGTAAAAAAAGAGAAGCTTGAGCAAGAGAAGGTTGAAAAAGAGAAGATTGAGTAGGAAAAAGCCAAGAAGGAAAAGTCAGAATGAGAAAAGGCTTAAAAATTGCAAGAAGAGCCTCCTCAACAAGAACAACAAATAGCAACAACCATTGTAGCTCCTACATGGCTGAAATTAAATCTAGAGAAGAGGCAACAAGTGGTGGCTCAACCTCTTAGCTGGGATGAAATGATAGAGGAGATCAAAGTGGTAAAAACTTAGAAGAAATCCAGGTTCATACATTCCACCAGCTTGACTAATAATGGGGATTTAATTGCAAAGATTTCTACTCCCATGGTTGACAAAGATGACTGAGAGTTACAAGCTTTAGATTATCAATTGAATACAATCAATTTGGGCAAGCAAACTTAGAATCAACAAATGACACTTCTTGACATTGCAACAATTCAACAAAGTCAAGAATGGTAGAGGATAAGCAGGCCAAAGATGAGCTAAAAGCTCAAGTAGAATAGATGAGGGAGTTTTTAAAGGAGCTTACCTTACTAGTCTTAGAAAAACCATCATCATCAAAGGTACATGTTTTGATAAGTTGTAAGGAGGTGGACGATTTAAATGATATGAAAAGAAAGGCTCACTTGTTTGATAAATGGTTTCGTGTTCTTAAGAAGGAGGCAAATGAACTTCTCATTGAGGGGTATAAGTACTATGATGAAGCATGCACACTTGCTGAGCAAATAGAAGAATATTTCAAGAAAATGTGGGAAGATGAAGAGAAGTATATGAAATACTTGGGAAAATTGAGGACCATAGACAAATTGCCTAGGGAAACAATGATTGAATCAGGGATACTAGGGAATGAAGATCCATATTATATTAATAAATATGTTAATATAATTATTTTTTGATCATAAATCCTTATGGAGCATAGAATATTTTTTCTCAAGGTTCAACATGATGTGTTGGATCATACAGGGGAGTTCAAGCATACTATAACCAATGTCATCACCAAGGACATATCAAAAGATCATAATCTGAATTCTTTAGAGGAGCTAAAAGGTTTTTGGGACATTTGGTAGGAGAACTTGATGAAGGAAGGAGACAGTCCTGATGAGACGAGATCCTAGATAAGCTGATGGAAGTCAGATTTGATACCTAATGTGCCTTAAAGGATATCAGCCAACTCCGAGATTCTACTATAACCACAACAATAAATTTTGAGAAATCAAAGTTCCAGGTGGAATGGATAGATGGACCTAACGAGGAGGTTCTAGAGCAGATTTTCAACAACTTCGAGGAGTATCTTAAGCGGAGTAAGGCCGACAAATAAAAAGGGAATACTCTGCTTTTTTTGAAATAGAACAAAGTCAACAAGGTTAGCTTTTGTCAAAATCCTATTTTATAGGGTGTTTGCAGTGGCTAACTCAAGCATCTTTGCAGTGGATTTTTGAAGGAGTTGCTTTCCTCGGTGATCGGTTTTGAAAAGCAGTTTACTCTAGGCTTGCTCAAACATTCCTATAATTATGGATCTGAAGTCTGGGCACCCTATTTTTTAGGATCTAGGATTTTTGGAAGGGGATTTTTTATGTTATAGTTTTTCTATATAATGTATAACTTTACTCATTGTACAGGTCAACAAATTAAAGTTAGATTTGCAGCCTTAAAATAGATAATTTCAAGCTTTTTATGTAGTTAGTTAGTTTTTTAGAAATTTCTCAGTTTTAGTGATGACATTAAAAGACAATGGTTTTCCATATGTCAGTGAATTTTGCTAGAAGTAAATGCTACTTAATATAGAAGGAGACAAGTTTAAAACCATCTGTAATGTCATTTGTAAAAAGGTATTTTACTGCTATTTGTTGATGCACAAAAATTTGTGATGGGTTAATTGAATATTATTTTTATGAAATTAATTCTGGTGAAACAAATTGCTAATATGCTTATAAAATCTACACTATGAATGAATATAATTGTATAAATGTTTATGAGTTGTTTCATTCATTAGTTTTGACTTTTAAAAAGCTTATTATAGAATTGCATGTCCAAATATAAGAATAATATATATTCACGTTTTTTGTGTTAAAAACTCTTGGCATTTTTTTTCTATTTATTTAAAATCTGCTGTCAAAACGTTTAGAATACTAGTTTGTTACTTTCAACCAGTAAAGGCCCTTTGAACATTATAGTCATGTTGACCAGTGAGTAATACAGTACAATTGTGAATCAACAACTGAGACCTTGGAAGATAGGTAATTTTATAATTATCTTTTTTTAGGAGAAGTAGGGTAGAAATATCTTGCTTAATGTTTGTTGTGTCAATTTGACCATCAACAACAAATTTAACATTTGAAGATGGTTTGATCTCTACTAATCACTCTATGCAAAAATATCTCTATTATATTTTCAACAACCATAAAAACAAGAAAAATAAATAAACAGAAGTTTAAAACAACCATAGATAAAACCACATAACCAATTACTTCATCTAATAGATAACAATAAAATTCAACTTTTGATAGCATCCTCTCCGTATGGAAAAATGAGCTTTAGAATAGGGTATGCAAAATGTACCTGTAATGACAAGGCACGTGAATCACAATGTTCTGAGCAGGCCACATGAAACTTCACAGCAAATGCAATTGAAAGGTGAAAGTGAAATTTCACAATATTTGTCAGCATCGATCATGCCTCCACTAGGGGAGAGGGCCCAGTAGTCGTGCACCCTAACTTCGCACTTCTAATTATCCTACGTTGAAATTTCAAATCACTCTCAATTTTTTACAGCAGCTTACTTGGCAAGTTCTCTGCTTATAACTAAGGTTTCAAGGCCACATCATCAAATATGATGCCACATCAGCATGCGTTTTTGTCAAGGTGTCCAAAAAGGCCCCAAAAAATAGTGAGACCAATTCTCGTGCATTACATCATGAGTAGTTGAGTGCTGATGTGGTATTACATGATTGGTTACTTTTTAGATCAAAAGCATACTTTGTGTTTAATTATGGGTAGTCAAATCACAACTATTAGACATTATATAAACGACTATTGGGTATTATATTCACGATTGGGTGCACGACTATTAGACCCCGCACGACTATTGGGCCCTCTCCCCTAAAATGGGCTTTCGAAAAGCGTATGGAGACATATCAAAGCATACGGAATAGTAAAATAGTCTCTAGCCAATTTCGCAGACAAACTCTCAGGGAAAGTAAACAAATGCGGCTTTGGAGGTGTGGTCGAAAATTTAAGAAAAACAGATTTGCCGGTCAGTCCACCAATGGTAGGTAGAGCTGATGGAAAAGAAATTTAATAAAAGCGGCCCCGCTTGCCGTGACTCTCACTCAATGCTGGTAAGTAGTCATTGAACGTGAGAAGAGATCTTGTTTAATGGTACACGCAACATCTGTCAGTCAACTGTCCTCGCAATATGACAAGTTAACATGGCTGGTGGGATAAAAACGACTAATAAAACTTGAACATGACAAAAAACTTGACGTGACGGGGCGAAGAAAAAATAAAACAGGAGTGGGTCCGCTTGCCGTGACTTCGAAATTTACAATTTGGAAGTATGCATATGCCTTACAATCTCACAAGCTTGACCTGCCTTCAGAACCAGACGCGCCTTCCAATCTGTCCATTTGATATTGGAGACAGCTTGACTTTGAAGAGGGGTTGTCTCTTGTATCGAGCTAAAGCTTGACTTGGCTTTATACAAGTAGCACTGTTTGCGTGATAGCGTTCAAGTTCTGTATTGGTTCAGTTCTGTCTGTCAGTTGCAACTCCTAACATGGAAGAATTCAAGATTGAAGAATACATTCCTAACATTGAAGAATTGAAGATTGAAGAATACAAGCCTCCTACAGCTAAAATTCCTTTCCGAAGCAATAAGGAATATCATGTGTTTCTGAGTTTCAGGGGAAAAGATGTGAGAAAGACTCTGGTTGATCATCTCTATGAAGCTCTCACTGCTGCCGGACTCGATGTCTTTTTAGACACCCACAAATTGAGAAAGGGAGAAATAATTGGGTTGAGCTTGGAAAGAGCAGTGGAGAACAGTGCCATACGCATTCCTATATTTTCAAAAGGCTATGCAGACTCTGCATGGTGTCTCAAGGAGGCCGTCGCCATGTTGGGAACGCCAGGCTTGATCATTCCTCTGTTTTATGACGTGGATCCAACTGATGTTAGATATCCTCTGAAAGACTCCAGTCAGTACAAGCAAGCATTTCTAAAACATTATGCCCATTTAAATCGACACCAAAGAGGAGAGGTTGATGGATGGACGGGTGCCCTTAAAGAGATCTGTTCTCGATCAGGGTGGTCCATGGATTTAACTGGAGGGTAAGTAACATCCTACCTTCCTCTTTCTCTGCTTGCTTTTCTATATGAGGCAACATCTATGCTTCCATTCAGCCTAGCCATTATTTGAGGATAGGGTTTTATAAAGTGAATTTTTTTTTAAATATTTTTTTAATAATAATTAAATTTTATAAATATTAGTGTTTTTGTTTTTATAATAAATGGATCAAGTATATATTTATAAGTTATTTTTTTAGTTAAATATAAGTAAAGAAAATGGATTTGTTGAAATTATTTAATTTCTTTTAGTTAAAGTATTGTGAACAAAGAAAACTAGTCATTTAAGAATTTTCAATGAAATCATTACAATAAAGAAAACTAATTCCTTGACATTATTAGAAATTCAAATCTAATTAAAAAATAAGGTATTCTATTTTTATCTTGAATTAAAAATAATTATTAAAATAAAATAAATCTCATTATTGAATTTCATTATGTTAAGATATGTCACTTTTGTTTAATGTACATGCTACGTGAGGAATGGGTTTGGGGGCCTTTGTTATCTCTAGTTTTGGAGTACAAAATGTGTGTACCTTCTAAGCATTTGTATTTTTCTTTAGGATTCATATGGAGGCAATACCATTAGAAGAAGTTACAATAGGATTGTCAAATCTTAATTTCTAATTCTTCATTGGAGGATAAGGATGAGTTATGTCTTGCTCTTGTATATATCAAGGATGAGAAATAGCTTACTCTTGCTTCACTTATGGGGAGGATAAGAATCGTAAGTTAATTTTTGTTCTAGAGAAAATTTGAAGCAACAAGGAAGGATTCATGTGCTCTTAATCTTATTTTTCAATTTGTTCTTGGTTTTTTGGCTATAAATGCATATTATATAACTTATGAACCTATCTCGGCACTCATACTTGAGGGCTTCATTAGGAGTTGTCATATGAGGCTCCTCCTTACAATCACAAAGAACTTCAATTAGAGTTCCTACATAATTATCATGTGAAATGAGTAAATTATAAATAGGTACATATATGCGTTTGTCTTTACTTTCAAATTCCATCTCCATGAACACACTTAAAATATTGATGGATATAGAAGAATTAACTTTAATTGTTCTAACTACTTGGCCTTTTGGGTGACATGGAAAACCAATTAGAAGATATGAAATAAAACATCAACCTCTCGATGCCCATCTTGAAGGGAAAATTATCAAGTTTTGTGTAGCAATAAGCCATGTCATTAGTCACTTGAAAGAAACACTTAAATGTGTGTATCTATCTTGTTATTGTTGTCATTTAGAAGTGCACCCTTGCTAGGTTATAAAAAAAATAACTCAACCTACTAGTGAAAAATGGCAACTTTTCTAGGTTGTGGATCACCAATAGTGGAAAAGAATGTCCAGAGAGGGATGGTTCCCCTTGGTTTTATCACCTAAACTAAACTACTTACTACTATTGTTGGGAAAAGAGTGAGGGAAAAAAGCGTAAAATGAACTTAGAATGACTAGGAAAGTGATGCACCAAACTAAAATGACTTATGTTTGATGTTCTTTGACACACAATCTCAATAAAATTTTGTTTTTGTTGCACAACTCTTGATTTTACACCCTATGTTAAGTGTTTTGCAAGGATATCACATGTAACTCATTGTTTAGAAGGAAAAATTGCAAGTTTTCACAATTTAAATATATGTGTACATGTTTTGCACAACTCACAATTTGCATGAAGGGATAATTCTCTACCTATGGTTGTTTGATAGACACATTTTTTAAGGTTTATTGATTAAAACACATAAAAAAGCATTATTTGCTCATATACTTTACCATAAAACAACATATAAAGAAGGCAAAATCTTTTTTTTTTTTGAAAAAATGAATTCCTTACTATATCAAAATAGGTCTAAAATTGTATCTTTTTCTTGAAATGTATTTACAAAAGTGTTCTCTCAGTGATGTGACTGAGAAAATCAAAGTTACAATTCTATATTTTTTGCTTGCAGAGCTCAAAAACAAGAAAGAGCTAATTGAAAATGCTAGCCTAAGGGTCCTATATCTCATCCCCAACATAAGAGAGTATATAGGGACTAAATTTGACTGAGTTGTAATGCTTAAAAATAGGTCAACCTACTTTGTACGCCCAAGAAGTTCTCGTTTGACTTGGTCTCTTCAAAGTTGGTTGGTTGACCCATTCAAGATCTCGTTGAATTGTGTTCTAACTGGTGATGATGCCCTAGATCCTTGGAAATTGTTTGAAATTCTCCTAGGTGCTTGCATTATCTCCTTGCAATCCTTAAAGACCACCAAATTGCCCAACTGCCCCTTGCAAGATGATAATTTCAATTATTTCAATAGGTACTCTTGATGTCATATATTCTCCCAAACTTATCTTTGCATAGATATAGGACATGTTTTAAACTCATTGTAACTACATTGGCTATGCATAGGAAAAGCTTCTTCTCTTACATTATAGAATGTAGGTTGTGTCATTAAGTCTTCTTTAAGGATTAAAACAACCTTATCCTCTTGTTTTGTTGGTGGTTTCAATTGTTTTGAACATGTGTGGTTAACAAGTGACCTACCCTCAACTCTTGATGATCTCAATTGTGTCACTTTAAACCTATTTCTTGAATCTAGGGATGTGACTTGATTTGATTGAAATATCATCGTCATTTTCTATGAAAATCACGTTGAATGTACTCTCTTGACCTTGAATCTTTGTCCTTTGTAAAACACACACTTATTACCAATTCATTATGTTGGTAGCATTCATCATTATTTTCTTCATGGACAATACTATGAGCTTTCAAATCTATCTTCATACACTATCCTCTCCATGATCCTCACTATATCCTTTCTTCCCTTTGTCAAACTTCTCTTTCGTTGGCCTTTAATTGCTATTATCACTGTCCCTTAATGGCTACTATCAATGTCCCTTAGGTTACAGTATCTATAGATTTCCATGACACCTTGTATGTTGCCTAATGATTCCTTGTCATGATTGTACCTTTGAATGACTAAACAACATTCTAATGCATGGCTAACTCTAGAACCAATACCCTTTGTTCTTTGAATTTCTATTTCCTCTTGACGTTCTTTCTTCCATGCTTGTCACTAGGGTAAACTTTCCAATTGATACCACTATAGAGTGACCTCTTCATGGACTATTTTTTCTTCAATGTCAACACACCATTATGTTTGGCTTGACAAGCACATTATTTGTTGTTTTGAAAAGAAAATTACACTCATGTGTAGGGTTAGGATGACATTTGATACCCCTCTACTCATTTGCATCTAGGTATTGAATAGTGTTTGATGATGACTCTTAAGAGGTTATGAGATGACAAAGAGGACTATCTACTTTTCTCTCATAATAAGATCCCTTCATTCTCATATTACTTGACATGTCACTAACACATTATTATAAATTCCTTTTGATGACCTTATGAACCTTTCAAGAACACTAGCATTTAAACATTGTCTTCTCAATCTGCTCATTTTTCTATGTCTCCATGTACATTATCCATGAAAGATGACTAAATTTCTTTATCCACTTCAACACTTTAATTAAGAGAGATTTGTGAAACCAATTCTAGTTCATAATTTATTTGAAACAATGTGCACAGAGAACTCACCTCCCTTCTTGGCATGATGTCACTGGCATTATGACCTCTCTCTAACAGATTTAGAAACTCATTTGTTACAGAATCAATTTCTTCATCAAAATTATAGTTTACCATTTTCTTTTCTAGTGCATATCCTTGGAATTCATTAAGAAATGCCTCTTCCAATTCTCCTTGACTTCCTCCAGTGGCTCCCAAATTCTATCTAATAGTTGTTTTTGGCTCATATTCATTGTCATGTATCTTGAATTGTATTTCCTTCATGTTTCAAGCATATGATAGTCCTTTTCATTGATTTGATTGTCCTTTTAATTCTCATTGTAAAATCAAAATTGGCTTCCAGCCAATCTCAACTTAGGCACTAAGAAAATATTGCTTGTGACAACCAAAGGCAATAATATAAAGCTTATCATCCATGATAGTGCCTAAGTTATTTGATACCCATGTAAGCCAAGTTTTTTCTCTGATTATTTGTTTGGAAAAATACCATAAAATCCTTGAAAAACACTAGCAGTGGTTTGAAACATTATCCTATGCATGTTGACTAATGTAACAATATTTGATAAGCCTTTCTAAATAATTCTTTAGGTGCTTTTGAAACTACCCTATGTGTCTTCATTATGTACGTAACTCTCATCCTTGTATATAATGTATTTGACTACCCTTTGTGTCTTCATTATGTTTGATTCTCAATGACTGTCATTCAGGAGTGATGACCATAATTTTCTCATTTCTTTGTCATTATAGTCTTCTTAGTATGTTATCTTCAAAATCTTGTAACCTCCTTTGTATGCTCTACCATTGTTTGTCTTTTGTGGTGATTTTAGGCCATGTCTAATTGCATATGAATCCTTGAAAAGCTTCGTGGTGACTATTGTCAACTTATCATGCTATCCAATTTTCAATGTCAAGCTTTCATAGAGGAAACATCACCTTGAAAATTTCCTTGTGGATCTCAAAATTAAGAAACCTCTACCACAAATGTCACTTTTTCCCATATAAAAAAGTTCTTACTCTTATAACCCCTGTGATCTGTAGAATCATAAAATGAGTTGACCCAAGTATTAACAACTACAATGCTTGGTAAGACTTTCAAATATTGACAATAGCAAGGTTTTGATAAATTTTCTTTATTTGAAAGCTTATGAAAATGCCAATAAACTCTAAGCTAACAAGACTAACACTATCTAGATTGTTGATGATCATTTTCAACTACCCAAAATTGGATTTTCCTATCTTTTCCTTATGTCTGTAACTCTCATCCTTGTAGCAGACCACTTTCACATGCTTGTAGCAAACCATTTACTATGCTTGTACCCTTATGAAGAACAAAAAGATAGTAAAGATTAAGGTTGTTTCCCTTATAGCTAATGATTGAAATGTGATGTTCTTCAATTGTAGTGACTAGCTCCTTTATTCTTATCATGAAGATTTATGTCTCTTATGAACATATGGAACTTATACCACCACAAGAGATGAGACTATACTAATTTGGTAGGTTTTATAAAGGAGAAATCAACAAAGATGTGCTTGGAAGGAGGAATGGGCAGCAATATACTGATGGAGTTTATTTCCACTGTCCTTTCTATGACTATCATATTTTCCTTTAAGCCATGTCTTGTGATGATTGTTATGTGTTTGGATGAATCTATCTTGGTTCTTCTTGGTGTTTGGCCTATCTCCCTTCAAATTATCATCTATGGACTATAACCTATGTCAGATGGCCAATCCCTTATCCCCATCAAACAATTCCTTTGTATTTCTTCCTACCACCCTTCATCTTTAATTTTCTCTTCACTATCATTAAGATTTTGGATGGAGTTTAAACAAGGGTTCACCATCCTTATCACTATCATATTGATAGCAACAAGAATTATAAATGAGAAGGTTCCTTCACACATCTTAGTGTTAAAATCTCCTATATGTTTATTACGTCAAAGCACTGAATCTTGCACTTATAAGATCCTAGAGCATAACTTCTCACCGAGAATTTGATCTCCTTTTGAACTCTTTCATACTTTGTCCTTTGTAGGTTAATATTCATGGTAGCAGGATCCTTTTGTCTCCATCTAGTAACAAAAAATCTTTTGGGAGATGGTTTTAAGCATCTCCCATGTTCTTTCATCTGAATTGCTATTTGAACTATTCTCTACTCTAGGTTTTTCCACTGTCGTTGCTACCTACAGGTGTGTAGGTTTCTAGTTGGTCTTTCTCTAATAATACAAACATGTAGATTCTTATCATGGCCAATATCACATAGGTTGGCAACCATTGTGACCATATTTGTGGTTTATTCCACCCTCTATGGAACCCTTGACAATGACTTAAGGCAACATATCCTTTAGCCATATATGCACCTTAAAATTTTATCCCCAAATTGCTCTTGAAATGTTTATACCATAGTAGAAAAAATCTTTTTGGGAAAAAATCAGCAAACCAAAAGTATAGGATTTTTTGAAAAAAAATCAGATTAAAAAAACATAAAAATTTGTAGAACAAGAGATAAAAAAGTATTTGTTTTTGAAATTGAAAGGCATTTCCATAGCATATAGATATAGAGAGCAAATAAAATAAAGAGTTTATCTAATGAATTGTAAAAAATAGATTGTTGTAGTTTATATCCATATCACTGATTACATTGCATTGCACATCTTTCAAATTCAAAGCATCACTTCACATTGCATAACTAATAACTAGATGCTGATAGATGACAAAATTTCAATTACAATATAGTTTTTACAAAGTCAACCTAAGCAGTTATGCAATTACTTCACATTACATAACTAATAACTAGGAGCAACTGCCAATTGCATTTGCTTGTCATGGCATTCCATGAGGCCGCATTTATTTGAGGCATTTTTTCAAACAATTCATTGCCTTGTCTATGCTACCACATTTTTCATAAATGTATACCAAAGCAATTTATCAAATAATTCTCTGTCTTGCTGCTAATGGCTAAAATTTTTGCTTTTTATGGCATTCCATCACCATGAGACCACATTTCTTTGAGGCTTTTTTTCAAAAAGTTCACTTTCTTGTCTGTGTTATTGCTTACTATTATGCTTTGATAGATTTTTTCCAAGCAGCTGTAGCTTGTTCAAAAGCACATGTTTCAAACTTTTAGCCATAACAACAAGGCAATGAACTATTTGACAAAATGCTTAGGTAGACATGTATGAAAAATGTTGTAGCATAGACAAGGAAATGAACTATTTGAAAAAATTCCTCAAAGAAATGTGGTCTCATGGTGATGGAATGCCATGAAAATCCATAGACAAGTCATAGACAAAGCAGTCCATCACCATGCTCGACCACATTTCTTTGAGGCATTTTTTCAAATAGTTTACTACCTTGTCTATGATACCACATTTTTCATACATGTCCACCAAAGTATTTTATCAAATAGTTCATTGCCTTGCTACTATGGCTAAAAGCCTAAAACATGTGCTTTCAAACAAGCTATGGATTCTTGGAAAAATCTATCAAAGCATAATAGTAAGCAATAGCATAGACAAGGCAATGAATTGTTTGAAAAAATGCCTCAAATAAATGTGGTCTCATGGTGATGGAATGCCATGACAAGCAAATTGCTATGGATTGTCATAGCATTCCATCACCATGAAACCACATTTCTTTGAGGCATTTTTTCAAAAAGTTCGCTACCTTGTTGTTATGGCTAAAAGCCTAAAAAAGGTGCTTTCGAACAAGCTATGGATGCTTGGAAAAAATATATCAAAGCATAATGAAGCAATAGCATAGACAAGGCAGTGAACTATTTGAAAAAATGGCTCAAACAAATATGGTCTCAATGTGCTTGTCATAAAATTCCATCACCATGAGACCACATTTCTTTGAGGCATTTTTCAAACAGTTCACTACCTTGTCTATGCTAGCACATTTTTCATACATTTCTACCAAAGCATTTTATCAAATAGTTCACGTCTTGCTACTATGGCTAAAATCCTAAAATAGGTGCTTTTGAACAAGCTATGGATGCTTGGAAAAAATCTATCAAAGCGTAATAGTAAGCAATAGCATAGACAAGGCAGTCAACTGTTTGAAAAAATGCCTCAAAGAAATGAGGTCTCATGGTGATGGAATGACATGACAAGCAAATTGCTATGGATTGTCATGGCATTCCATCACCATGATACCACATTTCTTTGAGGCATTTTTTCAAATAGTTTACTGCCTTGTCTATGCTACCACATTTTTCATACATTTCTACTAAAGCATTTTATCAAACAATTCATTGTCTTGCTACTATGGCTAAAATCCTAAAACAGGGGCTTTCAAACAAGCTATGGATGCTTGGAAAAAATATATCAAAGCATAATAGTAAGCAATAACATAGACAAGGTAGTGAACTAGTTGAAAAAATGCCTCAAGGAAATGTGGTCTCATGGTGGTGGAATGCCATGGCAATCCATAACAATTCACTTGTCATGGCATTCCACCACCATGAGACCACATTTCTTTGAGGAATTTTTTCAAAAGTTCACTGACTTGTCTATGCTACCACATTTTCCATACATGTCTACCAAAGCATTTTATCAAATAGTTCATTGTCTTGCTGCTATGGCTAAAAGCCTAAAATGGGTGATTTCAAACAAGCTATTGATGCTTGGAAAAAATCTATCAAAGCATAATAGTAAGCAATAGCATAGACAAGACAGTGAACTAGTTAAAAAATTGCCTCAAAGAAATGTGGTCTCATGGTGATGGAATGCCATGACAATCGATAGCAACAAAACAAGTGCATTGCTATGGAAATTCAAGCTTTCCATCACGATGAGACCACATTTCTTTGAGGAAATTTTTTAACCAATTCACTGCCTTGTCTATGCTACCACATTTTTCACACATGTCTACCAAAGAATTTTATCAAACAGTTCATTGTTGTGTTGCTATGGCTAAAATTCTAAAACAAGTGCTTTCAAACAAGCTATAGATGTTTGGAAAAAATCTATCAAAGCATAATAGTAAGGAACAAGCTATGGTCTCATGGTTTATTTTTGTGTGAAAATCAACATGATTTTATTTGCAGGTTTTTAAAATGCATTTTTGGGCAATTTTGTAGTTTGAAATGGGGAAAAATCAAGGAAAAATTGTCTAGCCTGTGGATTTTTTAAAAATTAGGATTAATCAGGATTTTTTGCAAATTATTACTTCTATGGTTTATACAATTGATAGACTTGTCTTAAATTCTTCATTATGAAACTCTTGCATGGCATTCCATTGTAGAGGGGTTTTAATGTTTTTCTTTTAAGAACCTATAGATTGTTTAAAAGACCCCCATGATAATACACCTAGTCATCTCTAGCATTCATTTGATAGCTTAAAAAAACTTCAAAGTTTGATAGAACAAATAAGGTGTAGAGTGCATACCACATAACACATGGGGAAGGTGTGTATGAACTCTTGGAATCTCTTTCTCCTTTTGAAACATGTCATGCTTTCTACCCAATCCTACAACATGGATGAGACTTGTATGATCCCTAAAAACTTCTCCAATGTCCATGCAATGTGCTTGCAAACCTTGGGTCTCTGCAACATGCCATATCTCTTTCCAAAACTCTATAACAAACCTCATGAAATGTGGAGAAACTCCAAGAATCAAATGTTGGTCAAGCACCATGTCAAGATATCTCTTCAATGCAATAGCAGAAACCCTAAACTCATGCTATGTGGATGTAGAGGAAAATAAGAGTTAAAGCTAGATCCCATTTTAGTGTTGAAAATGCTAACTTGTCTTTTTCCACCCCTTTTGGGGGCCTAAGGCATGTTGCAAAATAGCTATTACAAAACATGTTAATGCACCCCCCCCCCCCCTTTCGCTTATATTTTTAAAAAAATTAAGCAAAACCTTCTAAGGCTTTCCTAGTGACAGTTTGACCAAGGTAAGGGCAAATATTAACAGTTATCTAGATTGTGATCACATAAAATTTCTTCATGCAAATGTTAAATTGATTTATTGAATGGATAAAAAAAACCATCACATGGCAATCATGGTTGTTACAATGGTCCATACTATTTATTTTGTTAGATCTTATCTAAATATAAAATCAAATAACTTGAGGTATAGTGGGAGAAAATGCCCTACTATGAGTCAACTCACAAAAATTTCCATAAGATCATGGGAGGATGAACCAACATCTTATATCCATACTTGATCTATAGCCATATGTGTAGGAGAAAGATGCTCAAGGGCACCTATTTCTTAATTGATAGGCTATTGATCTAG
This sequence comes from Sequoia sempervirens, assembly GCA_007258455.2. NCBI lineage: Eukaryota > Viridiplantae > Streptophyta > Pinopsida > Cupressales > Cupressaceae > Sequoia > Sequoia sempervirens. The sequence goes on along the minus strand of VDFB02000363.1, from coordinate 47,141,783 downwards.
CTAGAAACACTCCATTATAAAAGACACACCCATGATTATCCAAATGCATGATAGTCAAAACATTTGTCAGAATCAAAATATTAAAAAATTTAGTAGTTCAAATTGATGTGTGCTCAATTCATAGATCAATAGAGATTACACACATATGTAATATATGGATACATGTGTGCATGTACATATACATATATGTATGTATAAACCATATTTTTTAGTGCACTAAGAAATAAATATATACCCCTTACTTTGAGATCTTGTATTTGTTTAATCCTTACCTTTTCCAAATACATTGAGAGCCTAAATAGTTGTTTGCACATCCTTTGAGGCTTTATGTACATTCTAGGTTTTCAAGTTACATTTGAAGTATGAAATTGTAAAGGGTTTTATAATTGGGGATATAAATATGTTTTTGCATTTGTAGTTGCATTTTAACTTAATACTAATCTACTTGTTTAGAGATTTATGATCCTAAGGATAGAGAAGTCATCCCAAGGGATATTTAGTGATGACCCCTCAATGTATTCATATGCATATTGCATGGCTAACCTGTGTGACTAGTTTATTTTTATTATTGTACAAGGTCTCTAGGAATATGCTCCTTGGCATAAGTAGAGTCAAAATTTAATTCTAGAGTTTCATGCTCTTGTTAATTTGGCAAACTAATTATAGTGTTACAATCATAAATTCTACTTGATTTCTTAGCACAACTTGTTTCCTTGGGTTACTTTTTAGCATATATTTAAGATTATAGGGAATAGTTTTGAGCACCAACACATTGATCACTGCAATCATTTATGTAATATTATTGATCACCACGAAGTTCAAAATTGTTAAGCCAATAGATCAAGTTCTTGATATTCAAATAAAAATCAATAGAGTATGAAAGTCTTTCAGGAAAACATTTCATATACATGGTTGATAAAAAAATAAAGCATTAACTACCCAATCGATGAATTTTTTTGCAAAGAAAATTGTGGGGGTGACATGGGGAATATTTGTAGAGGAAATCATGATTTAGGTATTGAGTTGCTAATTGGAGATGGTAGTTGAGGGAACTAATAGGAAGTAAGCAATAACCCTATTATATATGGAAATTGAGAAGGGAATCAACTCATGGGAATATTGACTATCTTACAACTATTTATTTGAACTAGGTGTTGATGGAGTTAGGTCTCAACAAGCATATGTGTATAGATTTAAGGATGGTTTGCCTCATTTTACAAAGGATTTGATCCAAAGGAACATCTATAGTGTATGAGGTATAAATTTCATTATAAATTAAGCCCTCCAAGTGTTAAATTTCTCATGTGAGACTTTATTAAGTGTGTTATATGGTGTAAGGTGGATTTAATGTCTAGGTGCAATAGTGCAAATTAGAACATGTTCTAATTGTGCAAAAGATCTATGGGAAAATTATTGGTTTTAAATACATGTTTTCTCTTAGGAGGTGAAATATTTTGGCCAAAATTGTATAGTGCATTCTCAAGTTTGAGTAATCTCCCATGTCAAATGGTGTAGTTCAAATTTAAAGTTGTTTGTAATTCATTGTTTTCTAAATTTGGAGAAGGTTTCTATAAGTAGTTGTCCTCTTCATGACATAAATGTCTTCCTAATTAGTAGGTAATTTCAAAGGATGATATATTCATCTCTAGGGCTACATATGCTAGGCTTACTACTTTTGTTTATTCTTTTATCACAATAGATGTAAAAAAAACTCTTTTTAATATTATATAGATTTTTTTGTTCATTTAAATGAATAGCTAAATAATGTCGTAATGTGAAGTTTCTTGATTCTTAGAATTACATTTAGGTGAAATTAAAACTAGATTCATGTGATCTTATATGGAATTATTATTATTATTTTCTCTTAGTTGATTCATATTTAGCTCTTAGGCTCAAATTTATAGTTGTGGTTTCCAATTTATTTAGGTCTTCATTATGTCACTAATAGATTACAAGATTAATACTCTTTTGATAAGTGATCATGTTTTATAATGAATACATCCTTTATTCTTTATAAGTTATTATAATATATGCCTTATTAGTATGCATATGCTCATTAATACTTACATATGTGAAATATTTATAAGTTTTCATTTGATACCTATCTTTGGAGAGTTATGCATGTTTTGGATTTTTACAACTTATACATGATTAAGAGATTATAAGTGATATTACAATTTAATAATTTAAGTGGACCATTCATTATCATGAGAGATGGGTTCTTATGAACCACTACTTTCAAACACAAGTCAATGAGTTTGACTTGTATAACTACATGGTTGAATTTTGATAGCAATATCACAATTTGAAAAGATGTGGAAAAGACCTCCTACTTATCAATTGATGATATAAAGGGGCTCTATAATGAATGGTTCATAAGGCACAACACTTGTTGAAGGTTTTTCAAATTGGGTTGCAAGCTAAGTGAACTTAGCCTTGGGGAAAGCTTTGTGGTTAAGCACACTTGAGCTAGAGTAGTACTGGGATGGGTGACCTCCTAGAAAGGCCTAGTGCTTCACCTATATGAGCATTACCTAGATCCAGTGAGTGTGCCAAGTGGACCATTCATTATCATGAGATATGGGTTCTTGTGAACCACTACTCATGAAACATGAGTCAATGAGTTTGACTCATATAACTACACAGTTGAATCCTAATAGCAATATCACAATATTAACCTATTTTTTTGTCTTAAGTGGTTTATTGTTTACAAATTTGTGGCTTACAAGACTAGTTAGCTAGTTTAAGGGGTATATAATGACAATATTTGGGGTATCCTTATGCATAGGGTATGGCTAATCCATGTGATCGTATTATTTTTATTTCTCTTTAGTTATCCTATAAAAATCTCTATGAACACCTTCCCTTGCCTAGTAGAGTTATAAGTGTAAAAGATTTGCTCACTCTTGTTAATTGGCCAAAATTACTTGTTTTCATTGGTTCCAACTCATCTATCTAAACTGGTATTTTTCCTCAAGTTTAGACTATGAGGCTTGTTTGCTAGAACTATAGGGTATAATTTGGACTACCTATAGGAGGAAGATGCCCCTTGTCACTAGAAGAAATGTGGAATATCTTTGTGTGCTAAGAATGACACTAACAATGCATGAAATATTAGTTTGTTGACACTCTCAGAGGACTTGCGAAGGATTGATACACCAAATATGACCTAGATGGTCTCAAGATTAATCAAGATGAAGTTAAGCATAAATTATTACTCGTGTTTTGAGTATCCAAAAATTAAAACACATAATCTTAGCCACACAAAAAGAGTTGAAGTAATAATTATGAGATTCAATTAGGGAGTACGGCCAATGGTTCAAAGAGTTGATAGCCAACATCACATTAAACTATCAATGTTGCACTCTAGTACAAATGGTTCATTGGAGGATTGATTGCACATATAACAAGAGTTACTATAGGGCACATTTATGACACAAAGGGGGCATGTGATGTTGCTTTGTATTTTTAAGCTATTGGTGAACACAAGGGGTTTTAGAGTGACAACATGATTGAAGGAGAAGATGGGCCAAATGATTGTATTCATGGAATAATTAGTGGCTACGCATGAATCTTTATGAGGATTGTGGTGTATGAACTATCATTGAAGGGACATACAATGATTGATTGTTTAATGTTGAAAGTAAGATTTAGTAATACCTTAAGGAGGTTACCCAATCACTAGGGACAAGTTCTCCTTGGTCAACCCCTCAGAGATATAAACTTTATAGTCGTTCTAAAGATTGTGTGACAACATGTACAAGAATGAAAATGTCCCATAAATTATTATTTTTAAAACTTAAATGGTGTTCCTTTACTGTATCAATTAAAGTGTTCCTCTGATAAGTTATCCTTAAATGCTCTAGAAAGTTAAATGATTCTAAGATATGAATTCATGTCCAAATTAATTTCTTTAAACACCATTACATAACAATAATCAAACTGTGTTTCATCACACACCTTGTCTTATGTTTTATCACATCTTGGGAAGAATTCAAAAGTTGAGTATGAGAAATGGTAGGATTGTGGGATTGCCTCTAGGTTTAACACTCTTATGGACATTAGGTCTCTTATGGATGATCCAAATTAGCAAGAGCTTGATGAGCATGCAAATCATAAAGGACACAAGATTGGTGGTTTTGAGGAAGAGTAGAAGAAACCTTAAAGGTTAATGAGAGAGCAACTAAGAAAGATCCTTTCATGCTTGAAACTACGAAGAGTTCTCCTTTCCCTTTAATATCAAACTCTTTCTTGAGAATCCCTAGAGGCTTTTTGGTGTTAGTTGAGAATGCCACTTCCTATCAAGAGCTTTCTAATATTCTAAACACTATCTAGGAAGTTGGGGACACTCAACATACCATGAATACATGGTTTTTTTGTGGAAATCAATATGCTCAATTTGAAAATGGACATGTTGGAGAAAAATATTGGCACGAACAAATCCATTTGTAGAGGGAGGATGATACCAACATTTTCCAAGCTTGAGAAGTGAAATTGAAGATGAATAAAATTGAAAAATATTTGTCTGGCTTGAAAAGGTTCAAATAATGTCAATTTAACTGCGTGAGAGAATTGGAAAAAGGAGCACTCAATTAGATTTCTTGGCCTTGACAAAGAGCTCATGACTATCAAGGATAATCTCAATAGAGTTGTCTAGGTTAGTCATTGTTCCATTCAACATAGTGCAGCTAACATTGAAATGCTTATAGATAAACTAGAGTTATAATAGAGCCAAGTAACATATGTGATCGAAGGTAATACTGGTCACATCCAAAAGGGTGAAAAGGCTAGTCCTAGCACAAGAAATAGAGCAAGCATGAAGAAGATATTTGAAGAGGATAAAATGAGTTGTTGGACTTTGACAAGTTACATGAAATGTTTTATCAACAAGAAATGGAGGCTACTAAAATCATTAAGAATATGTAATTGGTCGTGTCTATTGTTAACCCCTTTTTGGTTTTATAGGGATTATTTTTCCTTGTTTTATGATTTGTAAGGGTGTGTTGGCATTGATAGTTGTTTGTGTTTTGACAATTTCTTAGCATGTTGCAACAAGGTTTCAAAATCCCTTCATTACAAGTATTAAATAGGTAAGAGTTGGAAAATCTTGAATTTGAATGTTTAAATTGTAAGAATTAGTTTTGTAGGCATTGGGGTTGACCTTGCACTTATGAGATTGACTTGGCATAAGAGAAATGGTAATTTTGATGTGGGGAATGGATGTTCTAATATGCAGGTGTAATACATTTAAATGTACATGGGATAATCTATAGAAACATATAAGTTCAAATGCATGAGAATGTGTGCAGATGGAGATAGGTAAAGGATTAAGGAATGCACCCAACTTCACACAATATTGTGCATTTTTCTATATGTAATTGCATTAAGATATTTTCTCTAAATAGGTACAAAACTAAATGGAAAATGGCATAGCTATGCAAATTACACCATTACATTTTTCCTTGTCTATGAGGTGAATGTGAGTCTTAAAATGATCATCTATCTCAAAGTAAATGAGTACTCACAAAAATGCATGATTATAAATACTTGGACATAAAAAGGATATCAATTCAATATAAATTAATGGGCCTTACTAGATATCTTTGTGTGTTCATAGGCCTTGGAATGTATGCTCTATGAGAAGCTACAAGAAAAATAAAACACATGAAATGAGCTTGGAGGATTCACCTGGTAAAATGATTTTATATCACCTTCAGCCATGAAATCTTAAATAATATTCTTAAATTTATTTCTACCTCTATATCTCGAATTTTTTACTACCCCACCCCCTCAATTCACCTTTTCAATTAAAATATCTCCTTTTTTATGACATATCCTAGGTACCTATTTTTAATGACATTTTTTATACCTTATTTATATGTACTCAATGTTCAACTAAACATTTTGTTTCTACTATTGTCACATCTAGCTCCAAATGAAAAGTCAAATGAGTTATAATTGGAGATTATGAAAAAAACACATTAAAAAATTATGTGTTGTAATAATGTTACATTAGTCACTAATAAAAATATAATATAATTTTTTAAGGAAAACTAGTTGATGTGAATATGAGATCATTCTTGACTTCTTTTATTTTCTAGATTGAGAAAATAAAATAATAATTAAATACATAAGAAAATTGCAAGAAATTGGAAATAGAGTTGTTCAACAATCTCATATTTACCTATTAAAATTAAAAACCCATCTTTGGTTTTATCATGTTGTAATTCTTTAAATAGGGTATCTATTAAGTGCCACAATATTTTGATGGAAATAAATTTTTAAAAAATATTTTAAAATGTTAAGAGGGTAAAGATTGTTTCTTGTTATTGGAAAGTGATACACTTATTTAATGTATGAAACCCTCTTAATAATTAGGAACAAAACATTAATATAATTACCCTCTCTACCCTTAATAGTTGGATATATTATTAGTCTAATTTTTTTAATATTAAATGCCCCTTCATGAATTAGCATGCTATGATTTTATCTATTGTGTGATTCGCTCAAGGCAATGGGTAGCTTATGTCTTGCAAGTGAAGTAGGCATAAAATATAAACTTTCTTAGTTGTTTAAGAAAATGAAAATTGTGAAATGGGAAGTAGGGTTAGGAAAGTTTGCTTATATTGAAAGTGATATGATGTGTCACCATGTTGCATATTAATATTTTTCATAGGATACTACTTCATCTAGACACCATAATGAGTCTTTGTGTAGCATTTGTTACTACTTGAAAATCTCAATCATAGGAATGCTAGTGATAATGCAATCCCCTCCAATTGGTTGCACACATAATATTGAAAGAATTAGCTCGTTGATGGAAAAATAATACATAGTTAAATGTAATTGAAAAGGAGAAAAATAGGGTAAGGTACGGGATGTAACCCCAAAATGGATTGATAGGAAAGGACCTATTTTCCCAATTTTATTCAAGGAAATGATATTTAAACAATGAGATGACTAACAACTAAAAGGTGAGTCAAATCAAGGTATGCATTAGAAAATTTTCTCTTTATGCAAGGGCAGGGGTATGAGTCAAATAGCACTTTGGAGAGAAAGATTAAAACCATCAAAAAAACTCCAAAATGCAAGCTATAAAATGCAAATGAAAGATTGTACTTAAAACTAATGGAAACAGTAACCAAAAGGAAGATTTGGAAAGGGGAGAATAATGTGTACCAATCACCAAAAGTCACTTTTTGAAGCTCATTAAGGAGTACTTAATTCACCCTATGGTGAATGGGTCTTAGCTAGGGCTCTGCAAAAATCCTTTATGGGTTCCTTTTTGTTGTGTTTGCACTCCCAGATTCTCGATTTTTATTGTCGAACAGTCGGAAATAAATTATGTAGAAGAGTTTCTGTGAAATGATAACTTTTCTTGCAACTTTGACATTTTTACAACTTTTTTCAATTTTTCTCTTCAAAGGATTTTCCACCTAAAATCTGCAACCACACATCAAAGAGATAAATATGTTGTTTATTAGGTGAACGGGGGTTTGCCTTGGTCAAACCCCATTTTGGTAATTAAACGTTGAAATGAAACAAAATAACATGAAGGAATGATGAATGAACAAGAAATGTCACAACTCACCAAACCTTTGTTTGAACCTTGGATTGTAAATCTACAACTAGCATGATGTGGCCTCAATGGATGTGAATCTTGATCATGAAACTTGTCTTGAAACAATGCCTTTGAATTCTTTAATAGATCATGACCTCCACATCACCATATTAGCTCAAACAACATGCATGATGCAATATGACTTTGACATGATAATGGAATCTTGATTGTTGTAATAGTCTTCAATAAATCTACCCTTGAATGCTTTGAAAATGCTCTTGAATGCTCACTTGAATATCCTTAGATTGCTTGAAATCTTCTAGGCAAAACATAGTGTTCAATGACCTCTTATTTATACATATCTTAACATTAATTCCCAAAATTCAAATATCACAAGTCAACATTTGAATACACATTTAAAATCATTGAAAAAACACCAAAAACATAGTTTAATTTAGGTCCAAAGCCTAAGTGAGGACCTGTTCGCCCTATGGAAAATGGGTCCTAGGCCACTTACCTAGGACACACATTGCTCAATGTTAAACATTATGTTATGACATTTATGAATGTTGGGTTTTATCCCTCAAAAAGTGTAATTAATTAGGCTTGGATTTGAATTAAAGAGGCCAATTAAGGAAAATTAACCAATTAATGAAGCCCTAGATTAGTGTGAAAATGTAAAGGTACACCTTAAACAACACCAAAAATAAGGCACAATTAAGTCCATTTTATTTAAATGGGGCCCTAAACTTAATGTAAATATGTAAAATACATATTACAACACTAAATTAAGGAATAATTAAGCTCATCTTATTATTAATTATTAATTCTCAAATTAAGTGTGAAAGATGGATATTTTTTCTTACACTACAGTAATTTAAGGATAAACATGCAAGCATTTGAATCATGGGAAATAAATGTTAAGAATGCAACATGTGACCCTTGGGTAGGTAAGTATCAAGTCATAGGAATGAAGTTCATATATATTAGAAATGGGAATAAAGTAAGTTAAGTTATCCCTAACATGGGAAATGAAAGTGCTTATGTGGCCTACAATGGGAAGAAAGCTCATTTAGATATATAGGACACTAGGTTGGGCATATTCTCACAATGTGGTGTTCAAGTGCATAGACACACAATGGTCAAGGTAAGGCCATAGGACCCTAGTGATATCATAAATTTGGGAACATAATCTCAAGGTTACAAGGGGAAAATGTGATTCATATCATACAAAAGAGTGGGTAAAGTGGGTTGCCCTTACAATCCAAAGAGGTAGCTCTAGGAATAAAGTAAAGTAATGAAATCACAAATAGCGTGATCATCTTGATAAAAAGATATGGCTATGGAGGCCCAATTTGAAATGACGAAGGGATGATGCCCCTAAGATATCTCTAGGTGTGTGGTATGACAATGGATTATAAAAAATAATGTATAAGGTTAAAGTATGAGGATTATAAGCCTATAATATAAATATGGAAAATGTGTAAACATGAGGAATATAAGCATAAAGATGCATAACAAATAAGACACAATTGAGGACAAATGTGAAACCAAAGTTGCTAGATATGGATCATAAAAAAAAAGGTATAATGGGGTGATCCCACAATAGTGGTTTACAATTTTTGGCCAAACTGGACACTAAAATTATTATTTTTAACTAAATCTTCACATTTGGGCACCTATAGCGGCTAAATCATGAGGAATTTGAAGATGATGCAAACTAGAGTCTCGTCAAATTTTGTCTATAGATTTTAAAAATATTTCTTTCAAAATTTTTGGAATCAAATTGCACTTATTTTTCCATCTCTCACGAAAACTAGTTTTTTTCATAAAACAACATTTTAAAAAAGTGACACACACTGTATAACACAACTTTTTTCCCATAAAGGATAAAATTCTAATTCCTTCGAATATAGATTTTTAACTCCGATATCTAGTGCTTCCACTTGGTTAGATAGTTTTTTATTGATTTTTTTAATCAAGTTTTGAAGTCAAACCAATTACAATTTAGACATAGCGTGATTGTATAACGCGAACTTTTTTGTATATATCAAAATTCAATTTATTTATTTTTGTTGGATCCAGGACTTCAATATATGGTGCACTCATATTTTTCAAAAAAAAAAAAATTGATAATCTGTTATTTTTCCATATGTGCGAAACAAAGACCTTCATTTTCAATGAAAAACCTATGTTTAATAAAATTAAAAAAGAAAATACATAATGAAACCAAAACATATTAAAATTATATTCGTTGGATAGCTCGTTCCAAGGATTACCTGATTCCAGTTGGATTTGTGAATATTCCTCCATTTTCATCCTCAACTCGAGCTTCGAAGCATAAAAAATTAGGTTTTTTTTGTGAACAAGGTCAAAAATCAGGGAAAAGGGGGTTTCGCTAGAACCTGGGGGGTTCTCTAGGGGTTTGAGCAAACCAGGGTTCATTCAAACCCTAGTTCATTTGAACCCCCCTCAATATGAATTTTCCTTTTGTTTTTAGGCAGGAAATGTGGGTCCAGTAATTAAAAGGTTCACTCAAACCCTAGTTCAGTCGAACCCCTCTTTGGTTCGATCGAATTTATAAGTTCATTCAAACCCCTAAAACCAATTTTTTTTTCCATGGGGTCAGTTTTTATCAATTTTCTTCCTCCATCAAATTGTAAACCACTATTGTGGCTTCACCCAATGATGCATAGGGTAATGTAGCGAAGTAGTAGGTGATTGATCAACTACAGTGGAAAATATAGGCAAAGGAAAGGGTATAATAAAGCATGCAAGGATGTGAAAGATATAAATAAGCATAAAGGTATCAAGAAAGGAAATGAGGTAGAAGCAAATGCCCCAAAAGTGGGGGAAGGTAAGCATGTAATGAAATATAGAAGGTCAAATTAGCATGTGAAGCACAAAAAACAAGACATAACAAAGTAGGCCAAAGTGTAAAGGAAATAAGTAAAAACACAAGAATGGCATTTAAGATATAGGTGTATAAGTGTATACATTGTAGTGATGCTCATATATCATTGCACAAATCTTTGTCTTCAATTTTGTTTGCTTCTTGTTCTTCTTTACAGCTAGAATTTTCCATTACATGTGTTTCATCTTTGTAGCACTTCTTGCTAGGCACAAACACATGATCCATTGGTGTTGTATTAGGCATTTCTTTATTCACCCAAATTTCTCACTTTTTGCTTGTGTTTGTGGTGGAATTATTGCCATTTGATGCACCATAACATCTTGCTTCAAAACCCAAGTAGTATTTTGTGTGTGAAACTTAAGTTTTTGTATTAGTGTTACTTCTACTTTGGTTATTTTATTTTTCTCATGAGTAGTTTGTTGCTCTTTATGGTCCTTAGAAAGCACACCAACTCCTTTTGTTTTTTTATTTTAGGATTTTCAATTTTACGCTCTTTAGGACTTTGTGGAGTTGCTTCATAGGCCCATATCTTCTTTATTCTCTCTATTTCTTATCAATAGCATGTAATTTTATATTTTTCATGGAAGTAATTTTTCACTATGGTATTGGTGTTCCTTGGGAGTATGAATTTATGCATCCAAATTGAATGGCTTATTCTATAATTGGTTGATACATATTTCCATTAACCTTGACGACTCCACCTTCACAAATGAATTTGGCATATTGATTCTCCACAAAATGTACAACTTGTGATGGGTACATTGATGCAATCCATAACATAACATGGGTGCTTCTTTGGGTCCAATTGTGATGGGTATCTTGATGGAATCCAAAATACAAATCAATAATAAATTAGTTTGGTTCTATATGATTTGTTAGGTCAACAAGTCTTTTGTTTGACATTGTATTGATTTGTAGGATCTATGAGTATATCGTTAAAGACCATATACTTTATTTATTCAACAAAATATAATGGGCCATAATTATTATTTTGTGGTATTTCCATATCAAATTATGTAAATTTTTAATTTGATTTATAGGTGCACCTAAAGAATTTTCATTTTCATTGACACCTTCAACACAAAGCATGTTGTTATCTATGAGGTCTTTCACCTTGTGTTAAGGCGTATGATCTAGAAAAGGTTTTATTTAAATTTTTAATTGATTTATAGGTGCACCCAAAGAATTTTTATTGTCATTGACACCTTCAACACAAAGCATATTTTTATTTATGAGGTCGCACACCTTGTGTTAAGGTGCATGCATGCATGATTGACTATATTGATTTTTAACTCTATGGAAGTTGCAAAATACTTGGTAATCATATATCCTAGGAATTGGTTTGTTGGGATCCAGTGGATATATCAAAGGAAGAGTAATGAGATTAGATTCACTTGATAAAAGCTTTGAAAAACATCATCCAAAGATTCTTGTAGTTTCATGAACTTCCAATGAATGATTTGTTTAAATAAAGGAAACCTATAAGTAATAACAACTTGATTAATATTATCCTTCATATTATTACCCTTCAAAAAACCAATTGGATTTTAAAAATTGGAAGGGTATGATGATTGATATGATGACCCATATTTTAATGTATTTGATGTTGTGTTTGGCCTCAATATTCATCAAGTGTGCACACATATCTCTAAAAGAGGAGAAGCTACTTAAACACACGTTATTCTTAATAAATGAAAGATGTCCCTCAATTTTTTTTAGTTTTACTCATCATCATCGAATTTCTACTTTTTTTTACCACAAAAGATTAAACTTGCAAATGATATCATTGTTGATAGGTTCATTTTTTAAATGTTGGGTGCAATTATTAAGATTATTCACCATTTATTCTTAAACCCATATTGATGTGAAAGTGCCCTAGAAATGCAATAGCTAAGTCATCAAGGAATTTTATTGAACTAGAAGATAATGAATAACATAATCCTTTAGGGCTTGTTGAAACAACTCCAAATATCTTATCATCATATGCAAAATTTATGTAAGAAATTGTAAATAATTTTATGTGAATACTTGGGACCCACTTTTGATTATAGAGTTAAAATCAAGGGGCCACCATTTCAATAAGCAATAGATATGTGACCACCTCAAATGATAATGGTATATGTTATGGCAAGTTATAAGAAGTAGAATCATTCTTAGTGTTGCTAATTTCCTTTGCAAGATTGACATCTCTTGTGTGCATATGAAATAAAGGAGGAAGTATAATTAGGTTGTGAGGTAAGAGGTGAGGTCATAGCTATGAATGGAGGGATCATATCATGAAAAATATTAGTCATGGGGTGGGATGCAAAATAAGCACGGGTCACACTTTTAGAGGGAGGAACAATATGGGACATAAGAATGGACTGTGTAACCCTAGTTACATCGAAGGGATTCCCTATCTAAAGAGAGAGGGGCTGATTTTGACCATCGATAGTTTACATTGCTCGAAGACATTGCAAGACGATAGAAACATTGAGCTTTGTTTGATCTTTTGCCCTTTTATTTTTTGGTTACATTTTAGTTTATTGTTAAAACCGTGAATCTATATGGTTTTCCTTTTTTCGCTACTTTTTAGTTTATACATTTTAGTTTATTGCTTGCAGGCTGCAATAAATGTATTATTAATTCCACCATACGTTAATCAAATACATGTTAACATAAAAGTTTAATTTTAGATGAAATGTATTACTATCTTGTAAAATATTAATGTTCTTTTCAATCTACTTGATTTGAGAGGGAATAAACCTAATATAGAAATATCAATTTCATACTTTGGTGGGCATTTTAACATATTATTAAATTTCAAAATAAAAAAATTGGCATTGTCCATGCATTCTTTTTTAATATCAAATGTTAAATTACAATATGTTTTATTTAATATATATTATAATCAAAAACTATATTTAATATTTTAGTGTAATAATAAATAGATATAAATATTAAATATTAATATATTTATTTTTTTTATTCAAGGGGTAAACACTTTTGACCGGAGCTATGAACTAGAATACAACCATTCAACAATATCACCCCAACAGGGTTTGGACCTTGGTGGCAAGAACAACAATACCACCTTTAAACCATCACACCATGTCAATATTGACAAATATTAATATATTTATTACAAATATATAATTTTGTTATTAAATATTAAATTTATATATATAAATATTTAATATATTTTTGGAGTCTATAATATCTACAAAATAAAGATATAGAGTTAGAGAAAGAAACTTATGCATATACAATTAATTTATATAATATATATTGAAATGATGGAAAATGGGGAAGTTCACCAAAATGAGGGTTGATGAACTAATTAGGGACCTATTTTCCTTTAATTCATTAGGAAATGAGATCCACACAATGAAAGGACTATCAACCTTGAGGTGAGTCAAGTCAAAGTGTGAATGCTAATTTCCTTTTTTTGCAAGGGCGGGGGTCTTGATTAAATAACACTTTGGGGAGAAAGATGAAAATAGCAAACTAACTCTAAAATACAACATACAACTTGGATCTTGAAGATTAAGATCAATATTGATGGAAAAAGAAATCAAATTGCAGATTTCAGATAGGGAAAATGATGTGTACCAGTCACCAAAAGTGCTTTTCTGAAGCTATCTAAGGACTCATTTTCCTATGGCGAATGGGTCCTAGTTAGGGCTCTATAAAAATGGTTTCTAGGTTCTCTTCTCCTATGTCTGCACTCCCAAATCCCCAGTTTTTACAATTGAATAGTCAAAAATAAATCTTGTAGGTGAGTTTCCATGAAATTGCAACAATGTTGACAACTAATACAACTTTGACAACTTCAATTTTCCTCTTTAAGAGATCTTCCACCTAAATTTGCAAACACAAATCAAGAGGGGAAAATGTTTTTTTTGTTGGTGAATGGGGGTTTGCCTTGGTCAAACCCCGTTTTGGTAATTAAACCTTGTAATGAAATGAAATAGCATGAAAGGATGATGAATGGACAATGTAATATCACAACTTACCAAACCCTTGAATGAACCTTGGAATGTAGATCTTCAACTAGCATGAAATGGCTTCAATGGATGCGGATCTTGATCTTGAAACTTGATTTGAAATAATGCCTTGAATGCTTGAATGGATCATGAACACTGCATCGACACATTGGCTCCTACAACATGCATGATGCAAGAAGACTTTGACATGACAATTGGATCTTGATTGTTGCAATAATTATTCAATAAATCTACTCTTGAATGCCTTGAAATGCTCTTGATCCCATAGACTTGCTATAGGAATGCTCTATTGAATATTCTAGGTGAAACATAGTGAAATAACCTTATATAATTTATAGATATGTAACATTAATTTTCTGAAATTCAAATAACACAAACAAACATGTGAATATAGATTTGAATATGTTAAAATACCACTAAAAGCATAATTTAAATTTAGATCCTAGGTCTAATTGAGGACCCATTTTCCCTTGGGCGAATGGGTCCTAGGTCACTTACGTAGGACACACATTGTTCAATGATAAATGTTATGTTATAGAATTAATGAATGTTGGGTTTCCTCTTCGAAAATTGCAATTAATTAGGCTTGGATTTGAATTAAAGGGGCCAACTAAGGAAAATTAACCTTAATTAATTAAGAGAGCTCTAAATAAGTGAGAAAATGTAAACGGATACACTTTACAACACCACATTAAGGTATAATTAAGTCCATTTTAATTAATAGCCTAGCCCTAAAAGTAATGTGAATATGTAAAATACATATTACAACACTAAATTAAGGCATCATTAAGTTCATTTTATTATTAATTCCTAAATTAACTGTGAAAAAGGGATACTTTTTCCTACACTACATTTAGTCCCCACTTTAGTGAGAGGGTGACCCCATGTCAAACTCACACTAAAGTAGACATTCAAGACACATGTATGTAGCAATGACAAAGATACTCAATCATACAACATCAAATCCTAGAAGAAAGGGAGGTGAATCAAGCTTCGAATGTCCAACGCAATGTGGAACACATCTCAATTGTTTGTCCAAGAATGTTCACAAGAAGAGCTCAATGTCCACTATGCAAAAAACATGCATGCTCACTCTAGGCTAATGGATCCTCAAGCTATCCACTAGGTGAGCCCCCAGGAAAGTGGCTTATTGAGAAAGTTATGCTAGGTCTACAGGCTCTCACTGTACTAACCATACCAAAGCTATCCCTCTGAAAACTCCGATAGGGTGCCAAACACTAAGGCTTTAGGTTTCATAAGGCCTAATAAGTTGTGTTATGCTAAGTACACTATGAACAAGGGGAAGGATCTATTGGAAAGAAAAGTGTGTTATGCTTGGTGGCCTTGAAGGGAGGGGTTCGAGCTTTACATGGTTAACAAGTTGTATTATGCTAAACACTTGTGAAAAAAATGTAAGTAAAGATTTTTTCAAAGGGATCTTTGCTTAATTCGTGTAAGGTCTCTTCTTAGGGAACATCACGCCTAATGTCTCTAAAAGAGGACAATTCCAAGATAAGAGAATCACAACTTAGGGAATGCAATGTGTAGCATCACCACTAAGAGGAAAGTCGTACACCAAGAAATATTACGCTCTCGAAGGACATCAAACCCAATGACACCACCAAGGTAAGGACACTGCATCACAAGAAGAAATAAAATTGCATAATGAAACATGAGTGTCGATGTATGCCCCCACTTTAAAGCAATTGCTAATACCTTTGTTGTGAGAAATAGCTTTAAAGTAGCCAATAAAGAAGACATGAGAGCTTATTTAGAAATCCCTATGCCAAGTCATATGTTCCCGAATGAAACTACATCATGAAAAAGAGGAAGTGGTTTCCCCCAAAATCAAAACACATAAGGGATCTATAGAATTGGGGTCAATATATATTTACTACAATGTGGTTATAGAGCTTGGAAACATCATCATTCCCCAAATAATCACAAGACAGGAAGAATGACACAGAGAGCGAAAATAAAGAAAAAATTTTCAGGTCAACATAGAAGAGACCTGAATGTCTTGACGCCTTGCATCATCCCAAAAACGAAAACACAAGACAAATGAAAAGATAAATGTTTATGACATATAGAATAATGTAGATACAAATAGAGGAAAGAACATGAAAAGAGAGATACATGAAACAAAATAATACGGGGGAGATCACATTACACACATACAATCACATAAAGAAACATGCAAAAGAAAAAAAAGCAAAATACTAGTAAGGCACATGTGAGTCAACCTATAGTAGGTTGTCTACATCCAGATCTTGTTCGGTGTATATGGAAGGTGGACAACTAGCCTAAGGGACAACATCAAGTGTTGAACTAGGAAAAACACCAAGTTCAACACTCTTATTAGGAAGATCATTGTTTAAGCTCATGGAAGATGAAAACATTAGATTTAGCTCATTATGCACTTGTTCATCAATCTTTGCAATTTCAATATCATCATCCAAGTTAATCACAACAGGAGGTCTAATGATAATACCCATAGAAGTTTATGTTGTGACAAGGGTGGAGAGGCATCATGAACTGCTTTAGAACACTTTATATTTTAATTTTCTACGTTATTCTTTTCTTCTTTTTCTTGTAATGAATGAGCAATAGCACGAAGTTTACACCTACACTCTCTAGTATTTCGATTTATTTTCATTCGGTTTTCAAGTTGTGTTTGTGTTGAAGCGGGTTTATCAACCATAGGTTTCTTTTCTTCCCTTAAGGGAGGAACGGAAGGAACCATTGGAGGTTGTTCAACCACTTTCTCTTTAGCTTTGTAAACTTGTTTGACTTTAGGAGGTGCAACAGGATTTGTTTGGTTATCTCATGGTCTCTTATATGAAATAGGTAAAGGATTTGTCATAGGTTGATCTTGGATATTTTGAAGGGCCTTGGTTCAATCATAGTTTCATCAAGGATAGAGGCTCAATCATGGGTTGAGGCATATTACTAAGGGATAATTCTGCTATGCACTTTGCCTTAAAATTTTGATAGGATTTGAAAAATAAGTCCTCACAGGGTCTAATAGGTTCAATAGGCTCAACCCAAAAGAAATCCAATGAGAAGTTCTCATGGGAAGACACGGGATTAAAGCCACTATGATGCACAGTAAAGATCTCATTGCCAAATGGAAACTTTAAACATTTATGCACAACCGATCAGATGAAATTCATAGAGCGAAGCCATGGATAGCCTAACTTCACATGAAATTGGTTTGATGACGGGATGATGGTGAATGAGACAGTTAATTGTTTTAGTCCAACCTTTAGAGGGAGATTTATCGAGCCAGTCATAGGGAAAGCAAAACCATTATGTGTTTTGAACCATGCTTTCATTTTTTCATATGTATCTTGATAAAGTTCATGCAAAAATGGGAATTCTTCAGTGATCACATTCTCTACACAAACGGGATCAATTAATATCCCATTAGTGGGCTTGTCATTAATTCTTCCATCTATGTAAAGAGGACTATCAGGTGCATGTTTAAGTATGTCTTGTTGTAAGAAAGAAATATCAAGCGACATCTTAGTTGGGCCCTTATGAGGTTTAGTGTCAATAAATGCAATCACACCATCTACAAGGTTGTTCTCATTGTCTTTCATATTTTGATCATATGTGTCAACATTCATCACATCATTCTTTGTTTCACTAGCTTTGACAAAGGAGATATTATGATTAGGCATAGGATAAGTAAATATTTGTAAGTTTTGATTAGGAGGGGCTATAGACTTATTCCCTTGATCATTAACACCTCCAATTATGATATGATTAGAATCAATGGGGTCTTCCACAAGATGTTTAAGATGCTTACAATGTTTGGTATCATGTCCATTTTGTCAATGGAAATGGCAATAGGAATTTGGTCTATAGTTTGAAGGTAAATGCTTAGTAGGTTCGGGATCTCTAATAGGAGGTAAGGAAATCAAATTCTTATCTAAGAGCTGCAACATTCTATTATGAAGGGTATCAGGTAGAGGTGTGAATTGTATATTTCTATCCACAAAGGCATATGGTTTTTTTCATTTTTATAGTAGCCACTTGGGTGTTAACATTTTGATTGGATTGTGGGGGATTAAGTTGGAGGGAGCATTTATTTTTTTTATTCAAAGGTTGGTAGTTGGTTTGATTTGTAGATTTGAACTTTTCAGGATGGTTAGAGTATTTTTCACTTCATGAATACTAACCAAATTTTGATAATCACGAAGGGTTGTATACAATTGTGTGAAGGAAGGAAATCTCATAATCTCAAGCTTTGTTTGAATTTTGTCTTGCAAATTGAAAATAAACATTCTTTAAAAGTTGGCATTAGGAATCTTAATGTTTATTTATGAATAAAGCATTTGGTATCATGCTATGAAATCAATGACTTTTTAATCATCCTATTGTTTGAATGTCATCAAATTAGCTAATTTCATCTTGGGACCCATGCGAATTTGGAAGTGGTTGTAAAAGGTATCAATAAGTTCATTGAATGAACCAATTGAATTATTTGGTAAGGAGAAAAACCACTCTAAAACATCTTTCAAGGATCTAGGGAATAGCTTAGCCAAGAGTTTATTTTCAAAAATGAAGTCACTACATTGAGCGGTGTAAGTGGAAACATGGCTAACAAGATTTCCTTTCCCACCATATTTCTCAAACCTAGGAACCTCTATACCTTGTAGCATTTGTGTATTCAATATCTCCAAGGATAAGGGATTGGTTTTGATGTATTGTGAGGGTTGTCCATTGTTGTTTTGGTTTAAGGTGGCGATTTATTGTTGGAGGGATGACATGTTTAAGAAAAGTATGTTAAGGATGGGATCATTGTTGGTATTGTGAGATGGAGATGAATAAGGTGGAGTGGTGTATGTATGTAGAGGGCAAGTGACTTGTATATTTGTGAGAGGGAATGGTTGAGGAGATATGAGATTTGAATTCACAAAGGTAGAGGGATTCTTAGTGAAAATACCTAAGGAAGTGTTGACATTACTAGTAGGTTAAATGGTTGTGGTAACATGAGTACTAGTGTATATAGGAATGGAGGTAAGGGTTGTGGAAGGAGGAATTGGATTTCCTCCTTGGATTTGAGTGTACCCCAAAGCTTGAGCACAACTAGTCATGGTAGGGATGTTCTTATCAACAATAAGAGCTAGAATTCACACAATCTCTATTCTATGTTCAGTTTCAAGCATTTTCCTCACATTATCTAAAGTAAGATTGACACTACTATCAATGTTTCCAAAATTGACAAATTTTTGCAATTTTTCTATTTCTTCATCCATACTTCTTATGTTTTCTTGCGGGACATTAGCAACATCATGCACATTATTTGTAGGTAGGAAAGTCATTAGAAATGAGGTATCAAGGTTATGATCCATAGAGGGTTGATTATCAACACTATTAGTGAAAGAGGTGGAGAACCCAATATCCATGGCGAATGGTGTATCGCGGGATGACATGAGTCTTAAAATACGTCTCACAACAATATTGCAAATAGGAAACCAAGTTGTAAAGCTCATACAAGTTTCATAAATTCAATGTAAACCCAAAATAGAAAGAGGGTGAAATGTAATGCAATGACCTAGAATGTAATGCAATTTTTAGATTTCAAACAAGATAATTTTTTGATTATTCTATGCAAAAACCTGAAAATGATGTCTTGTAAATGCAATTTTTAAATCACACAATGCACTAGATTTATCAAATGATACTAGATATGATCAATTCCACTTAACAAAAAATCTATTAGAAAACTAAAAACAACAAAATAGAATGCAGAAACAAATGTTTTAATGCCCAAAAAAACAAGAAATGACCCTAAACAGGGACTTATTAGCCTAGGGGCGAATGGGTCATAGGTTAGGGTTTTCAAAAATGTTTTTGCAGATTTTTGAGTTGATTCCAGTGGTTTCCAAATTCTTATTAGAAATAGTAAGTTACAATTTGAATTTTTTGTGAATTTAAGGTTGACTACAAATGCAAAATGTGACAAAACGACAAACAAGGAGACCTAATTTGATGTGCAATTTTTTTTCAATTTTCAAATGCAAGTGAAGGATGATGCAATGCTATGTAAATGATTTTCAAAATGATTATTTTTTGTATTTTTTAGATTTCAAGAGATACAAAAATGCAATCCTAAAACCCTAAATGTGATGCAAACTAATGCAAGTTAAGCTACCCTAAATGAGACTCAATTCAATGTAATGAAATGCAAATGAATGCAAGATCTAAATCTAGGGTGAAAACTTGGACTCCAAAATTAGAAAATTACAATGCTCAAAAGGTCGAGTTCACCAAGATGAAATGATGAAAGATGGGGAAGTTCACCAAAATGTGGTTGATGAACTAATTAGGAACCTATTTTCCTTCAATTCATTAGGAAATGAGATCCACACAATGAAAGGACTATCAACCTTGAGGTGAGTCAAGTCAAAGTGTGAATTTGTTGATTTCCTTTTTTTTGCAAGGATGAGGGTCCTAATTAAACAACACTTTGGGGAGAAAAATTAAAAATAGAAAACTAACTCTAAAATACAACATACAACTTGGATCTTGAAGATTAAGCTCAATACTGATGGAACCAAAAATCAAATAGCAAATCTGAGAGAGGGAAAATGATGTGTACCATACACCAAAAGTGTTTTTTTTAAGCTATCTGAGGACTTATTCACCCTATGGTGAATGGGTCTTAGTCAGGGCTCTATAAAATGGTTTTGGGTTCTCTTCTCCTGTGTCTACACTCTCAGACCTTTGATTTTTATAGTCAAACAGTCAAAAATAAATCTTGTAGGCGAGTTTCCGTGAAATTGCAACAATGGTAACAACAAATACAACTTTGACAACTTTTTCAATTTTGCTCTTCAAGAGATCTTCCACCTAAGCCTACAAACACAAATCAAGAGGGGAAAATGTTTTATTATTGATGAACGAGGTTTATCTTGGTCAAACCCCTTTTTGGTAATTAAACCTTGCAATGAAATGAAATAGCATAAAAAAATGATGAATGAACAAAGCAATGTCACAAATCACCAAACCCTTGAATGAACCTTGGAATGTAGATCTGCAACTAGCATGAAATGGCTTTAATGGATGTGGATCTTAATATTGAAGCTTGATTTGAAACAATTCCTTGAATATTTGAATGGATCATAAACACTACATCAACATATTAGCTCCTACAACATGCATGATGCAAGAAGACTTTGACATGACAATTGGATCTTGATTGTTGCAATAATTCTTCAATGAATATGCTCTTGATCTCATAAACTTTCTATAAGAACACTCTCTTGAAATTCTAGGTGAAACATAGTGAAATAACATTATATTTATAGATATGTAACATTAATTTCTCAAAATTCAAATAACACAAGTCAACATGTGAATATACCTATTTGAATATGTTAAAATATTGTCAAAAACATAATTTAAATTTAGGTCCTAGGTCACTCAACTAGGACACATTGCTCAATGATAAATGTTATGTTATGGCATTAATGAATGTTGGATTTCCTTTTCGAAAATTGTAATTAATTAGGCTTGGATTTGAATTAAAGGAGCCAATTAGGGAAAATTAACCTCAATTAATTAAGAGAGCCCTAAATAAGTGAGAAAATGTAAATGAATACACTTTATAACACCACATTATGGTACCATTAAGTTCATTTTAATTAATAGCCTGGCCCTAAACTTAATGTGAATATGTAAAATACATATTACACCACTAAATTAAAGCATCATTAAGTCCATTTTATTATTAATTCCTAAATTAAGTGTGAAAAAGGGATATTTCTTCCTACACTACATATATAAGGTTGTCAACTTAAATAAATTAATTAGTTATAAATATACATTAAAATAATTAAAATAAATAATAAATAAATAATTATAATCTTAATATTTTAAATTTAACTATTTATAAATAATTCTTGGTAAATAATCAATTAGACTTAAGATAATAATTCTATATATAGCATATTAATTTATTAAGTTATATTATATTTTGGTAATAATTAATTTTAACTTATTAATATTAAATTAAATTCACAGGGACACCCTTATTGTATCAAAAAAATTATTAATATTAACTTATTAATATTAAATTTAATTTTAAATAATTAATAAATTTACTTATTAAATTTAAAAAATAGTTTTAATTTTTTATTTAATTATTTATTAACTCAATAAATTTATTATCTATTGTTAGTTTTTTAAAATTATTATTTTTATTGATATTCATATTTTGACATATTTTTAATGTGTATTCTATTTTTTTAATTTAGATTTAATTTTAAATATATTTTAAGTATATCAAAATCCAAATATGAATAAAAATAATAATTTATAAATTAATATTATATAATAAACTTATTAAGTTAAAAAAAGATTAAATTAAAAAAGTAAATTAAATTTTACAAATTACTAATAAATTTTAAAGCCCCAAAACAAAGACTTTATATGTTTTATATGTTTTAGTCTCTTTCAACTTAAAAACCTTGGAGACTGCCCATAATTTGGTGCCCTCCATGAATGATTTATGAACCTTGTCTCAAACTCTCAAAGCAAAAAATGGCTTGAAGCCATCACTCATAAAAATGAAAAAAAATCCTCCAATCTTGCTTAAAAAATGAAATAGCAGCCTTGCTTGAGAAAACAAGAACAACATAATGCATGGATGAGAAGACTCAACAAAACAATGATTTTCACGCCATGATCAAACCCATGACACCCTACATGATTGCGTTTGATAAAAATCCACGCCTAGCTGCCCTTATGCAAGTGTTTAAAGCTTAGAACTGGGAGATAACCGCAAGACTCTTTGCATACCTGAAGTTACTGCCATCTTCAGAAAACGTGCCAGAAATGTCTTTGGTTGCCATGCATACTCCCCGAACTGCTTGTGCAAAAGGCTCTTCAATTGCTGAAAACCCTAGAGTTCTCTTTCTCTTCCACGTGAAGCCTCTTTCAATATTCTTGCTTTTTTCTATGTTGGCACCCAAACTTGAAGTTTACTTCATTTCTTTTACTTTTTTTCATGCAATTCCAACCTTTCTCCAAATTTAGCGTGGGAAACATTTACTCTTATTTTATTTTACATGCCATTCTTCATAATTTAAATAACTCAAACATTAATTTTCTTTTGATTCAAATTTCATATAAAACCAAAATATCATTTAAATGAGTTATTTAAATAATATTAATGACTTTAACAAAAATGGACTACAACAATAATTAGGTATTCATAGGCATTTATTCAATTTCTCAAAAATTAATTCTGGATAGCCAACTTTGGACAATTGAAATTCAAATATTAAATTACTAACAACAACATATTTAAATTTGGAGGGAAATAGGACGCTCACGTGTCTTGGACCTATTTTCTAGGACGGTGTCGGGGGCAATGTATAAGATAAATGCAATTGATTCCCACTTGTAATTCCTTAGAAATTGTCAAAAATGAGCCATAGGATGCATAATTTAGGAAATTAAATACTCAATCAGGTCCAACAATTTAAGGTGGGGACTAAACATAAGGTGGAATTATTATGGGTGACAATTTACGAGGTACAGAGCTCGACTTTTGAATGCATGTCTAGGATTTGGTATGTCACCAAACTATTGATTATGTTGTTGCTAATTATACTATTATATAATTATTGATGCTAATTATGAACAATTGGAATATGTTGTTGGTTTATGTTTTGTTGTAGTTGATGTTGATTATGAGCCTAATTTAGGTTTTTTTGTTGGGTTGCTTGGGCTTGATTTTGTGCTTGTTGATCAAGTAGAGCATGTTGTTGATTATTTTTAGCCTAGATTTCCTATCTTCTTTGTTGAACAAGATCTAATCAATCTAGTTCCTCATTGAGGATTATTTCTCTTTCTTTATCATCTAGATACATCTTTTGATTTGTGCGATGAAATATTGCATCATGTAGAGGTCTAAGTGAAATAGTAATTGTTCAACTTGATGTTGATTAGGAACATTTATTTGTATTTTTATTTGGCATGCCATATGTCCTCATGTCTACATCCCTAGATCTATCCTTTCTTCCCCTATCGATCATTGAATCATTTCTTTACACATCATAATTATTTCTATTCATTCTCCCTTGTGTTCTAATTAGGTTATTAGCTAAGTTTTGTGAAGTGTATTGATATTGATGTTTTAAGTCTACAACTACATTACTTCTACTAGATGTATTTACTTGATCTTAATCATTCAATCTATAGGATTCATTGACATCTCTAGCTTTCCATATGTTATGGTGATTCCTTGCAACTACAAGAAATGAGGGTGTATTTACATGATCTTGATCATTCAATCTAGAGGATTCATTGACATCTCTAGCTTTCCATATGTTATGGTGATTTCTTGCATGAAATGAAGGGTTCCTCTCATGTTGATTGATGTACGTGTTATTTTTTCTAGTCATGGATTTTTTTTGTAAATGACTTTCTAGGTTGATTGAGATAGAGGACCACCACTTTTAAATTGGAAGAGAAAATTTCAACTTTTCAAATCAATTTTGTTACAACCACTTTACCAAGCTCCAAATTATTAATGGTTTTCAAATTCTTTTCCTCAAATCACCCTAGTTTCAAGATGATATGTTGATTAAAAGAATCATTGGTAATGATGCCATTTAGTTAGGTCTTGAAATTGTTGCTACAAATCCTAGAACATAATTTTACCTTCAAGGCTAAGGGGTGTTTTTAGGAAGGTTAACCAAGGTTCATCAATAGACTAAGGGTGACAATCTAATGGACAAGAGTGGATAAGCTCTCCTACACTTTAGGCTCATCTTAAACCTTGGAGGGTGTTCCTAGAGGTATCATAAACAAGATTGAAGGTATTGAAAGATAGTGCAAGGTATGAAGTTTATAGTTGTATCTAATGAAAGCTTAACCCCAAATGTTGTCACTAGGTTAAAGGCTAACCAATGCACAAATGAGGTCTTATAAAGCTGATATTGACATCATTGTAGAAAGTGCAAGATGAGGGTACAAGGACAGTATTCACAAAATGATCTAAATGTTAAAGCTTACAAATGATCCTTTCTTGTTTAGAATGTTAAATCATAAAATGCACGATAAATTAAAACTAATTCTAAACTACTGGTGAATGATTCTTTTAAAGGTGTGATTAAATTATTTATTGTTAGGGATCAATGCTTATCCGATGGGTCACAAATTCATAGTTTATCATTTAAGAAAAATTTAATGAACTAAAACATACATGAATAGATCTCAACATAAAATGCATCAAATGGAAAATATCAACAAGAAAATATACTTAATCATCCAACACCATACTACAAAAATACATGTGCAATGTAAAAATGATCATTACAAGATTTGCAGTGTTTTAAAAATGATGTTACATTTATCACATCTTCAATATAATCATATTAGCAAGTGTTGTAAGAGGAAAGCCTAACCCAATATTATAAGCTTCCTTGAAAAAGCATAGATGATCTTGGAGACATTTGATTGTTGATACTCTTTGTAGTATTTTGACTTGGATATGCTTTGAACCTTCATCGACCTCTTGAAGAATTGGATAGTTGTTTGGAAGCCTAGACTAAACAAAACACTTGTGGGATTCATTGAAAACAAGAAATGATCACCCCCTTTAAAATATGTAGAGGAAATCATCAATCTAGCATGTGGGGGTTGCCTAAATCTACAACAACTTCAAAAGGAATGGGTAAGATCAATCACAGGTAGAAATGGGTGCAAAGAGCTTCAATAATCCCCATTAATGGTGACATGGTCACCTATGTTGTTTGCAATTAGATCTTCACATGTGAAATTGTGCTATTAAGTTAAACAATAAGTTTTTTGGGAAAGAATGGGAAAATTGGTAGTTACAAAGTCAAATATAGCTTGAATAGAGTGATGGGAAAGTCATGGGAGTAGGAAAGATTGATTTTCAAGGGTTTCTAGGTCAAAATTGGCCCTTTGATGGGTATTTTGGTCTAAAAGGGACCTTGGAATTATGTTCAAAAGTGCATAGGAACTCTATAAATTCAATGGAAGAGTTGTGTGAGTCAAAGTAGTAAGAACTGGGCGATAGAATGTAACATGGAATGAGAACCATGCCATGAGAATACTATGTTGAGAGGAACTAGGTACTAAGAATCAAGAAATTAGAGAAGGTTGAGGGTTGGGTCTAGGGAGGGACCATGGACTTGTGAAATTGAGATCCCTCAGGGACTAGGAGTTTTGATGGAATTGGAACATAGGGATGGATCTGAAGGTTTAAGGTTTCTTTAGAGCCTTGGTGTCCAAAGGGAACATAGTAGATTGAGGGGTGGGTTTTGGGAAGGAGTCCAGGGATTTAGGACGTCCGATTAGGGATTAGACCTTAGGAGGGAGTGGGACCTTGGACAATGAGCAAAATTAGGATTGGGAAAAGGGGCAAGGGAAGTACTAAGTCCCAAGTATTGGGATGAAGCGAGGATTGGGTCTCAAGGTGGATCTAAGACTATGGAGGAAGAGGAGGGGAAGGTAGGAAATCGAGTCCTAGGAGGATCGATAATTAAGGAGAAAGGGAACTATTAGGTTTGGGGTATGGGGTAAACTTTGCACTAGGGACGTGGTGCCAAGGTCCAAGGTTCTTTAAGAGGTCTAGGCTCCAAGGGATAGGTAAGAGAGTTGGGATTGTGGTCCTAGAGAGTTGGGATTGTGGGTCCTAGAGTTTTGGAACTCTAGGACAATATGCAAAATGAGAACTAGGGCTATTTGATTGTGAATCTTTAGGCATTGTCCCTTGGTATCAAGTTCATCTGTAGACTTGGGTCTCAAGGAAGCATAAGAGAAGACCGTAGAGGGGGCGACCATTGAGATTCTAGGGAAAAAAATAGGTATTGAGATCTAGTCCACAAGTTGAAATCTCGCCCAAGATATTGTAGCCTAGGGACATGGAATAAAAGCCCTTCAAAGACAAGCATATATTTTTATTAAACACTTGACCTCCACAACACTTGGGGACCTTAGGAGTGATGATATGGGCAACTTTTGGGGTAAAATTCATAAAATGGGCAAGGACTTAAATTTCACATATTTCTTGAAGGGGTTCCAACACAAAGGGTGTATGGAGAAAATATAGCATTGTATAAAGCTCAAAAATATATTAATAAACATAATGTGATAATGAAATAATATCTATCAAGTGACCAAACATAAATACAAGCATGTGAGTACATGAAATAAAGGGCTATACATGATGCCCCAATGTCACCCCCAATGGTGAGGCAACACAAGCTATAACCTATAAAAATAACTCATGCAATCACAAAAAACATAGCATATAACATATAAACGTGTAAAACAACCATAGATAAAGATATCCACTAATATATGCCCATGAAGACATGTGAGATATGCAACAGATAAGGTCACCTAGTGTGCAAGGTATGGCAACAAATAGTATCTATAGATGGAATAGGGAAATAGATAATGGGATAACGGCTAAACAGTCTAGATATAGAGACTAAAAACACTTGCAAATGCCATAGTAACACTTCACACTATAACATGTAATTGAGATCCATTGAAAGTGTGCAACCACCAACTAAAAACATTTATAGTACAAGTTTTCAATTATAATAAAGGATCATTTCAAATAGAGACTTATACTTAGTCTATATAAATTTCTAAAATCTATTTAGAGTAAATTAGACTTCATTCCTTCCAAACTAAGTAGACTTTATTTTAGACAAGTTGGATTTATTCAAAATAGAACAAACCAATCTTATTATTTTAAGTAAAACAAACTTAAATTACTTGTACATATATTAAAACTGTAAAATTACATTAACTCAATCCAAACAAGCCAAACTAATTTGAAATAAATTGGATTAATCATATTATTTCAAATATACTAAAATTATTTGTCGGTATTGGCATGGTGTGATGGTTTAAGGCTGGCGTTGTTGTTTGTGCCACCAAGGTTCAAACCCCATTGGGGTGGTATTGTTGAATGGTTGTATTCCGGTTCATAGCTCCGGTCAAAAGCGTTTACCCCTTGAAAAATATATATATATATATATATATATACTAAAATTAAATTGCTTGTGTAGATATAGAAAATATATGATATTAAATCAAGTCATAAATCAATGTGAAAATTCAATCCAGATAAATTAGACCTATTTCAAATAAAGTGGATCAATCTTATTATTTCAAATAATATAGAATTAGATTATTTGTATAGATATAGAAAAATATATGAAATTAAATTAACACATTTGAATGTCAAATTAAATAGATTTATTTGAAATAAATTAGACACATTCAAAATAAGTGGGACTAATTTCAACTAGTATTTAATATAAAACAAACAAATTCAAAATATATTGGTCCATTCATATAAATAGTTTAAGTTTTTATTATGGTAATAAAGAGGGTTTTATTTGAGAAATACTTAGGTAGATTTCAAAGATAAGAAATGATGTTAAAATTTTATTATTGAAATGTTAAAATTTTAGGGTCTAATTAGACAAGTGTCCCAATATTGCAAACTAGTTGTGCTTTTACTCTAATTTAAATTTGCATTTGTAGATTGTAGAAATAATGCTTAGGATGTATGAAATTAATTCAAGAGATTAAAAAATAATGCTTATGATACATGAAATTGATTCCTCAATTAAAATATGATGCACTTAAGATGCATGAAATTGATTCACCACAATGTTAGAATATTAGTGCCTATTTAGATAAGTGTCTCAAATTGTGCAAACTAGTTATGTTTTATTTTGGTTCAAATCTACACTTGCAGATTTGATTTCTTATGTGAACTTGAACTTGTATTTGTGCAAATTAACTGAAAAAAATGGACTATTAAAAATTGTTTGCCTTAATCTTTTAATATTTAAATTCAATAACAACGGGTGGGTGATCCCACAATGTTGTAATTTCTGGGAGATTCTGATTTTTGCTAAAATCACATAGTTTTAGAAAATATAATGATTTAAATCTTTAAAAGTTCCATTTGAAGGATTACAATTGAAGAGGTTTTGATCAAACCACCTTAGATTAAACCCCCTTGGATAGAACCACACTAGTTTTAAACCATACCTATAACAGAGTCTCCTTTACACCTATCAAAATGTTGATAAAAAATCACTTTTGATTTACCTTTTGGGGGATCAAATGAATTCATTTAAAATTTATATTTTGTAAGTATGTAGTCCTTATTATAAGTTTTCTAAAAAGTATAATTTTAAATAAATTTAATTTTATTATTATATTTATTTTTTATTTCTTATGAATATAGGTTTTTCACTGAAAATCAAGCTCTTTGTTCTACACATGTGTAAAAATAGAAGATTATCAAAAAAAATTGAAAAATATCAATGCACTAGATATTGAAGTCCTTGATCCAATGGAAAAAAAATTGAATTTCGATACACACAAAAATAGTTGTGTTATATGGTCCGCCTATGTCTAAATTGTAATTGGTTTGACTTTGAAACTTGTTTAAGGAAAAAAATTTCAATAAAACACTATGAAATCAATTGGAAGCACTAAGTATCATAGTTAAACATTTAAATTTGAGAAAATTATAATTTAATCCTTCATGGAAAAAAGTTGTGTTATACAGTGAGCGTCACTCCTTAAAAATGGTGTTTACTAAAAAAACTAGTTTTAGAAGGAGATGGAAAAAAAAGTGTAATCTGATTCCAAAAAAATTGAAAAAAAATGTATCTAAAATCTACAGAAAAAATGTCACAAATCACTAGTTTGCATCATCTTCAAATTTCTCACAGTTTAGTTGTTATAGGTGTCCGAAAGTGAAAATTTAGTTAAAAAAAATCAGTCCAGTGTCCAGTTTAGCCAAAAATTGTAAACCAGTATTGTGGGATCACCCTTGTGATGTTGTAAACACTTTTGAAGAATTTGTTAAATTGTAAGGATCATGTTCTCCTTTGTTAGAGCTCTTGTTGTACCAATTCCACAACTTTGGAACAATGATTAATGAAAACAATATGACATGTAATGGATCTATGATGATGTATGCTGATGTAACATTTTGATAATAGTAATAGGATACTCTCATAAATTATCTTCAATGATTTGGGTCATCCTTCTTATTTTAAATAAATAAATAAATGTTTTTAAAAATAATAGCATAACACATGTAAGTCAGCGCATACATTAGGGTTGCTCACAATAATTAGTAAAAAGAATGGTGAAGAAGCAAACAAGATCTAAATTTCAAATTTGAATTTTAAAAGTTTAAGGATCAAATTTGTGACATAAAAAATGACTTGGGTAAATTCTTGCACTGCATATATAAACCAAGATGATAAATGAGAGATTTAAAAATCAAAACCAATCTCTAAAAATGAATGATAATATCATGAATCAAATCACTCTAGGAAAATTAACTGCTAACAATTCACCACTATCATTTCACCCCCAACAATTCACTGATTGTTAAATAAATAAATATTGTTAAATGTCTTGTTTCTTTTTTATTTTTCTTTCACCGATTATGTTGGCCTCAGCATCGTGCTGCCATTATCGGGTTACACCTCTCAGCATTAAAATATATAAATATACTATTTTTACTCCAACAACTCTATAATATATTTTTTAATAAATGTATTATGACTAATATTGATTTATTAACCTGAATGCTAATTATTTTTAACATTTAACTCGAATATCTCGCATGCGCTTTCATAATATATACAATAGTATTTTGTTATTTTCCAACTTTTCTCTCCCATCTGATATTTTGTCTATGGTGCCCCCTTTGTCTATGGTGCCAAAACAGTCTCTCTTTTAGTACTTGTGCAATTTCTATTGACCTGCACTGGTCGTTTGGGAACATTAATTTACATCTCTTTTTAATTTTTGTTAAATCGGCGACTTGCAGCTTCGAAGCGCAGCTAGTAAAGACGGTGGTGAATGACGTGATTAAGACATTGGATAGAGTGCCGTTAGAGGTTGCCAAGCACCCTGTGGGAATGGAAAGCGTCACCGAGGATCTCATTCACAAATTTAAACTCAATTCA
This sequence comes from Sequoia sempervirens, assembly GCA_007258455.2. Classification (NCBI taxonomy): domain Eukaryota; kingdom Viridiplantae; phylum Streptophyta; class Pinopsida; order Cupressales; family Cupressaceae; genus Sequoia; species Sequoia sempervirens. Next base: position 47,110,307 of record VDFB02000363.1, on the reverse strand, counting down.
GAGGGAGGTGTGGTTAAAGCTGGATTATTGGGTATTGGTGGTATTGGCAAGACCACAGTTGCCAAAGCTCTGTACAACCAAGTTTATGTTCATTTTGATGCTGCTTCCTTCGTATTCAATGTTCGCGCCGGTGCTACAGACTCCATGGGCCTCACAAAATTGCAGAAAAAAAATCTTAAAGATTTATCCAATTATTACTGAGAAGTGGATAGTGTTGACGAGGGCATATCTTTGTTCAAGCATCGTTTGGGACGAAAACGTGTGCTTCTCATTTTAGATGATCTGGATGGAATGGAGCAAACAAATGCTTTGGTTGGGGATTGGCTGGCCCCTGGTAGCAGAGTTATTATTATTTCTAGAAACAAACATATTCTCCATGTTGCAGGGGTCTCATCTGAACACATCCACGAGATGAGTGGATTGCAGATAAATGAAGGTCTCCAGCTATTTAGTTGGCACGCCTTTCTCAGAGCATCTCCAAGTCCCACTCACGAAGATCTGTCCAAAAGAATAGTGGAGGCTTGTAAGGGACATCCTCTTTCACTTGAAATGATTGGAGCTTTTTGTACGATAAGCACAATGACAGAGAGTGCTGGGCAGAAGCCTTTCAAAACATTACTCTCCGCCCAGACATTCATGAAAGACTCAAAATCAGTTACAATGTTCTTAGTGAAGAGGAAAAAGAAATATTTCTGGACATCGCTTGCTTCTTCATCGGAGAAGACAAAACGTATCCCATTGTTTTCTGGCAATCTTTGTACAGGATGGTACACACAGCTATACACAATCTTAGCCTGAAGCTACTGATAAAGATTGATGACAAAGGTGTGTTTGATATGCACGACCATTTGCGAGATATGGGGCGAAGCATTGCTGAAAGAGAAAGAGAGGGTAGCCGGCTATGGAAGGCCGTTCATTTAAACACCATATCCAATAATAGCACTTTCTCTCGCCTTCGACTGAATGGAGGTAATTCACAAAGGCTTGAATCATTGAACGGATCATCTGGTCTTCGATTTCTTCACTTGAAGTATCTGCCCATTGACGGAATCACCGGAGCCATACTTCCTCCAAATTTGTTATGGTTACGGTTGCAAATGTGTGAGAAGCCATTTCACTTAAGGCTTGTGCATAACATTTGGAGCTTTGCAAAACAGGGGCCATTTCACTTCAGTCTTCAGGATAAGATTTGGGATTTGAGGATAATGCAAGTAGACGGCGATATTTCCAACTTCTAATTTTCACTTTCTAATATGCTTGGCAAGCTGTCACAGTTACAGCATTTAGAGTTGAGAGACTGTACAAAATTAAATAAGCTCCCTCATACCATTGGCAACCTGTCACAGCTGCAACGATTAGATTTGGCACGCTGTACAAAATTAAATAAGCTCCCTCGTGCCATTGGCAACCTGTCACAGCTGCAGTATTTAGACTTGAGTTGGTTTCAAAAATTAAATGATCTTCCTCGTACCATTGGCAATCTATTACAACTGGAGTATTTAGACTTGAGTTGGTGTACAAATTTAAATAACCTTCCTGATACTATTGGCAACCTATCACAGCTGCAGCATATAGACTTGAGAAGGTGTGAAAATTTAAATAACCTCCCTCATACCTTTGGCAATTTATCACAGGTGCAGTATTTAGACTTGAGTTGGTGTACAAATTTAAATAACTTCTCTGATACTATTGGCAACCTATTACAGTTGCAGTATTTGAACTTGAGGAGGTGTAAAAATCTAAATAACCTCTCTCATACTATTGGCAACCTATCACAGCTGCAACATTTAGACTTGAGAAGATGTGAAAATTTATGTTTCCTCCCTGATACCATTGGCAATCTATCACAGTTGCAACATTTAGACTTGAGAAGGTGTGAAAATTTATGTATCCTCCCTAATACCATTGGCAACCTATCACAGCTGCAGTATTTAGATTTGAGAAGGTGTGAAAACTTATGTTACCTCCCTAATACCATTGGGAACCTATTACAGCTGCAGCATTTAGACTTGAGGTGGTGTCAAAATTTATATATCCTCCCTAATACCATTGGCAACTTATCACAGCTGCAGCATTTAGACTTGAGGGGCTGTAGAAATTTAAGTGACCTCTCTGACACCATTGGCAACCTATCACAGCTGAGTGTTTAGATTTAAGTTGGTGTACAAAATTAAACAATCTCCCTGATACCATTGGTGACCTATCGCAGCTGCAACATTTAGAATTAAGAGGGTGCACAAAATTAAATAACCTCTTTGATACCATAGGCAACCTATCACAGCTGCAGCATTTAGATCTGAGTTTGTGTACAAAATTAAATAACCTCCCCGATATTATTGGCAATCTATCACAGTTGCAACAGTTAGACTTGAGTTGGTGTACAAAATTAAATAACCTGCCTGATACTATTGGCAACCTACCACAGCTGAAACATTTAGATTTCAGTTGGTGTACAAAATTAAATAACCTTTCTGATACCATTGACAATGTACCAAAGCTGCAACATTTAAACTTAAGAGGGTGTACAAAATTAAATAACCTCCCTCTCACAGCTGTAGCATCAAGAATTTCACCATCAACGCCTGCGAATAGGGGGGCCCCAGTGAATGACGAGGAGTCGTCTTCTTCCTCGCAGCGGTGGGAAAGAGAGATTGAATGTGAGGTTGGTGACTTTATGAGTAGTGTTACTTTCTTATTTAGAGTAGGAGAATTAATATACACTTTTTCTTTTTGAATTTGACACATTTGTGTTTGGTGATACCATTGGCACCCTATCACAGCTGCAGCATCAAGAATTTAGCTATCAATGCCTGCAAATAGAGGGCCCGCAGTGAATGAGAACGAGTGTTATTCTTGTTGGCAGTGGCGGGAAAGAGAGACTGAAGGTGAGGTGGGTGTACGACAAATACCTGACTTAGGAGTAGCGTTACTTTCTTATTTAGAGCACGAGAATTAATACATGCTTTTTCTTGTTTTTTGCGTTCAGTGATGAGTTTTCAGAGATGCGCTCAAGTTTGGAAGTTTGGAAATTAAACTTCACCACTTTTATGATGATCGATGGTGAGCTCTCTTTTCCATTAATTTATTTATATGATTTCAGTTGGCAACGAATGCAAAGAAACATGAGGGATTTTTCTTACATTTATGGATATGATTACAGAGGAGCAAATTCTTGATACTCTTGAAGAGAATTATTGTATTGTAATTTGCAACTTGCAGCTGTTTCATGCTAATGTGCTTTGAGGTTGAATCATTTTTCTGTGGTTTCTTTCAAGATTCATATCTTGAAAGAATCTTTTTGTACATTATTTTTTATTATTAATATATACATTTTTCTAAGAAATATAATAGTATAGCACAAACTTAGAATTAAATCATTTCATTTAGGTGGTTAATTTTATTCACATTAATAATAAAAATGTATGGGTTTATTTTTTCTATGTCTCTAGATCTTAATATTTAAATGATTTTATACTTCTAAAACTTATTTCAATAATTTAATAGATTTATTTTATTATATTTCTTAAGATAATAGAGTCTTTGACATATAGAATGTTTGAAGATTTAAAAATTTATAAATGAAGAGAGCTTTCAATACATTTAGTATAGATATCTTACATACATCTATCTAAAAGAGGTGACAGGGTGAAATTTATTATATTCTTTTAATTAACTTAAATTAATATAAAAAAACATTTTCTTTACAATATTTATATAAGGATCAATTTTTAATATTTATCTAATAATATTACTAAAAGATTATTTTAGTTTAGATATTATATACTTCTATTCTTTATTGAACATCTATTTTATTTTTAAATAGTAGAATAATAAACAAGTTTTTTAAAACTTAAAAGAAATAAATTATTTGCTTTCACTTCACATATATATATATATACACACACGTGTATACATAATGTTAGGACTTTAAAAAACTAGTAGGGTTTTGAAAAAAATATTTAAGATCCTTCTGAACCTTGTTTTCTATGGATTGTTGAGGGATTGTTTTGTTTTACCGGCCTTGTCCCCTTTGCTTGTAACTTTTGGTCTTTGGCTCAAGAAATCGAGTTAGATTATTTTTCTTTTTCAACATTTTGGGTGTGGTTCTCTAACCACTCTAGGTTCCCGAAATGAATTTGAGTGTCAATGTTAAAGGCCGACAAAGAAGGGACAGTTAGCATGATAGAGATTTAAGGTGGTTTGTGAATTTCATGCTTTTGCTGACAAAGAAAGAAAAAGTTGGCTAAGTGGATTCAAAAAATTTATCGACTCGTACTAAGGTTTTATAACCTTGTTGGAGCTCGACAAGTTTTTATTAACTTTTAAAGAAAGCAAGAGAAAGGCTCTTTGGTCTCTTCGTCAGGGGTTTCTTGTGGTTTTAGATCCACTGTTGGAGGTTGAATGCTATTTTCAAATCATTACTATTTCACAAAGGCAAGGCTTGTGCGTCGACATTTTTACATAGTTTTATAACTAGTGTAGGGAGCTGACAAATGAAAAGGGGGAGGCTTTTGTTTGATTGGTTGTTAGGTGCATGGGGTGGTTTCAAAACCATCTCCACATGCCAACATGGTTAGGTTGTCATGTGAAATCTCCAACAAGAGGAAGAAAGGGCAACGTCGAGCAAAGTGGAGATTTGAGGTGGTTTTAGAACCACTTGTGGTTATTGACAAGAGCCTAAGTGTTGAAAACCATTTTGGTGTTAACATATGATAAAGTATGTAAAGTGTCGTAGAGGGAAAGACACATCAAAAGGAACCTATATCATATCAAAAGAATTTTAAAAGGTAGTTGAGCACCAAATGTACTAGCACTATGTTTACTCGCCAACTATCCACCATTAATACAAAGAGTTCTCCCAGCTACCAACAACACTTCAAACACCTACCTTTCAATCTAGAACACTCATTTTGGGTGGGAATGCTTGTAGATCATTGATTTTGTTCGAGTTATAGTGTCATGTGTTAGGGTTTCACCTTGCAGCTATTTCAGTGAATGTTTTGATCATCTTGAAGGGTTGGTTCTTCGATTGTTTCTAGATTCCTATGTAGTTTTTGGAGCTTTCCAAGGGACAAACTTTGCCATTCTAAACCATTTTGAGAAGGATTTTGTGTTCTTCAGGGATATATATGAATATTTCATATGACGTGTATACAAATGTCTCCGTGGATATTTGTAGATCTTTAAGGAACTTTGCTTAGCTAGGGTTTCTCTTACAACACTTGCTGGTATAATTGTAATGTGAAATTAGTGAATGTAACAAAATTCTAAACATTACAAGCCTTGTGATGGCCTTTTGTACATTTCAAATGGATATATATAATATGCTTATGGATGGTTAAGTATGTTTTGTATATTTTTGTGTCATTAATATGATGTATGTGAATGCATAGTTGTTATACTTTTTTCTATAATCTGATAACTAACTCTATACCCAATAGGTAGGCATTGTTCTAGAGTTGTCTTGACCAGTCCCACACCTTGAAAACAAATCAAAACATTAATCAATAGTATAGAGATAGGGTCATTTTTTGTGCATTTATGATCTTGTATTACAAGTTGGGAATCAACCTTGAGAGAGCCTTGAATGGATTTATTTTATCTAGGTTATGTTTGCACCAAGTCTTTATAAAGATTATTGCAACCAGTCTATATTGACTTAGTGAGAGTATTTTAGGTTAAGGAATCAAGGATGCATTTGGGTTTGGTTGTAGTTATTTTTGGTTGTCCATTTTGTTTGATTCAATACCAAGTTAGGTATACCTCTAAGAACATCTTCTTGAGTCTAAGCTAAACTCAAAATGTAGGAGAGAAAACCAGCTCTCATAAAGTTGACCTTTAACCCTCCATTTTTTGTGGATGAATAGGTTTCACCTTCATCATGACAACCTTGTCTTTGAAAGTGATATTTTATTTTAGGAAGTGGAGCAGTGGTTTTGGGACTTACCAGAATGGTGTTGTTGTTGGGAAGAGTTTAAAAGTGGTTTATTACCTTTGTTGGTAGTATATAGTTTGCATTTTATTGTTGAAGTTGACCTCTCATCAACTTACACCAACCAAATAGAACCGAAAGTGAGATGAATGTTTTTTGGGCTAAAAATCCATTGAAGACTTTGCTAGTGAATGCAATCTAGATCATTATCGCACCTTGGAGGTTTGTGGCACTTCAAAGGTTTCATCATTTTTGTGAGGTGATGACTTTGTTGTCAAAGAACAAATTTTATGTTGTTGTTCATGTTTCATGAACACAAATCAAGTGATTGCAACTGATTTTCCAACTTTGAGACATGGTTTCTTTCCTATTAAAAAAAATTATTTGATCTCCTCTCTTTTCTACTTTACACAACTGACCTATGATCAGCCATGGTTGATTGGCATGGACTCATTTACCCTAGGTGTGCTTCATCATACATATCATATATTTTTTAACCCTAGATGCTATGATAGATTAAATGTCCCTGAATATTATGAGGATAAATATCCATGTTGTTCATACAGTCTAGCATAGAATAAAAATTTATATTCAAATTTTCAAGCTTCCATATTGGAAAACAAGTTAATGACAAAAGAGCTCAAGTAGCTTAGAAGACAATGTGAAGAAAGGGTCAAAGCCTTGCAATAAAAATGATACCCTACTATTATAGAAACACGGGTTTCTCCATCTCCAATAATCCTAGTTGATCCCTTGACCTTTCTTGGGTCAATTATGATATTTGAGATAAACAAATCGATGCCTAGATTTTATGGATATGATCTTAAGGAGAGGGATGCACATGTTTTGGAGTATTCAAATATTTCATAGAAAAAATTTAGTTTTACGATGAATAGATGGATGAGATTTTTTGTTAGGTCATTGCGAGGAAAAGCAAAAGATTGGTATGATGGTTTCCCAATGCATTCCATTGCCTCTTGGAATCATCTTATCATTGCATTTGAAGAGGAATTTTATTGCATCTAGACCCTATTATCATTGTCCAAGACTTGGAGAAAATAAAGTGGCAAGACAAAGAGTCTAGCATGGAGTTCAGTCATAGGTTTGTAGTTGCTCTTTCCATGATTCCAAAATATTTCAAACCTAACACACCTGCTTGTATTGATATATTCTTAGAAGCATATGATGCTACTCTAGGTTCAATATGAAAAGAATTTAAATTGATGAACATGCACCAAGAATACATATAGTTATTGTCCAAGACTTGGAGAAAATAAAGTGGTAAGACGAAGAGTCTAGAATGGAGTTTAGTCATAGGTTTGTAGTTTCTCTTTCCATGGTCCCAAAATATTTCAGACCTATCACACCTGCTTGTATTGATATATTCTTAGAAACATATGATGCTACTCTAGGTTCAATACGAGAAGAATTTAATTTGATGAACATGCACCAAGCATACATATGCCTTGATTACATTGATGGTCTAAGAAGGGATATGATTGTGAAATCGTTATCCATAGGTATTAATGTTGCTAGTAATGAACAAGATGTTGTGAAAAATAATGGCTTGTATTTTTCCTCAAGCAGGAGCACAATATCCAGTGATGATTGTGTTTTTAGGTGGGTGGAGGAAGGTGTCGGTGCACCATATGAAAACAATACAAATGAAGATGACAAATTGTTTGTACTTTCCTTTAGCTAGATCAGTCATTTGTGGGTGATAGCAAGGATGAGATTAATGATAATTTCTAGTTTGAAAGTGAGGAACATGACCCTATTATTAGGAATATTGGTGTCAATGACGAGAAAGAGGTGTGAACAAATGAGAAATCAGATGGATCAAATTTTGAAGTTAATTGTGTAGAATGTACACGTAACAATGATGTAAAGGATGGACAAGAAATTAGTTTTTTTCTCTTTGTATTACCCTCTTTTGTCTCATCTTGATGTTGAAGCTACTAATCTTTGTTTGCATGGTGATGACTTAGACATGGTTGAACCTAGTGATAGTATCATTGAAACAAGTGTTGGTGCTTCAAATGATTTTTTTTTTGAAGACCTTGCCCTTGATGATTGTATAAATGGTGATCATGTGGACACATATGAATACATATTCATTTCCTGCAAGATTTGTTGTCTCCCTCATGTAGATTGTGCTCCAAAAGGGTCATATCTAGGTGTTGTTGCATAAATGAACATAGAGGAGGAAACGTGCCACATGAATGATTATAGTAGTGAATGTACCATGGTATATTACCAAGAGGAGATGGAAAAATGAGACAATTTGAAGAATGTAGTTCTTAACATGAGGGGTCTCATGATGGTGATTTTTGTGTTGATGAAGAATGCATCAAAATGAATAGTAGTGAGGTATGTTGGTTACCTATTGTAATTGAGATGAGCAAAGTTGAGTACAAAGTTTTCCTTCATGATGAAGATGGAGCTTCTTTTAGTGTGGATGATAGTGTGCCTAAGTTTGAATGTTTCATTTGGGCCTAACATACAATTTATGATAAAGTTGAGTTGCAACAAGTATACCATGTTGATGAGAAACTTGTTGCTCAAGTTTCTTATATGCCATATCTTCATTTTTTTTTAGTTTGAGTTGTTAGAGGATGGTCTTCCTCTTGTAGGTTAGCAAGATAGTGAGATATTTTTTTATTACAATGTGAGTTGGAAGCATTTCCTTTTTGTTTCAATTCAGTTGAGGAGGTCAATAGGTATGCAAATGTTTTTTGTTGCTTTTGGGGTTGACTTGGTTCTCTAAGTTGTGCCCCTTAACTATAATACAAATAAAGGATGCAATATAGGGTAATGTGGAGGCCAATATTTTGTGGTGACCATGCAATGACAAGATTGGTAGTGAAACAAGCCTTCACCCTCTTAAAGCCAATTATAAGTGTGTGCATGGAAACAGTTCACATTTGTCTCAACTATGTGAAGGAACTAGCTTCAAGGTGAGGGAAGTTGGTTCCTTTAGCAGGATAGATGTTCATAAAGGCAAAAAATTATGGCAAATTGCACATAGCCAAGTGCCATGTGTGTTCATGTAGGGTTTGACTTGAAAATAATGTTGTGAGTATGCTTGTAGTCATATCTTTATTTTGTTCATGCCTCCATGTCTTTGGTTGCAAATTTTGTTTCCCTCTATATACTATTTCCTGTTTAGAAAGTGAATTGGTAATTTAATGTGATGATATTACTCAAGAAAGAGTACATTATATAGTAGTTACAAAGTACTATAGTAGCACTGTAGTCATTTAAGAAGTGACCTACTTCTAACTACCTACTATTATAGATAGACTAAATACATTAACTATTGACCACTAACTAAAGAGAAATATTATTCGAGCACCCTCCCTTAAGGGTCAATCATCTAACTAGCCTACAAAAAATAATCTACAGGTCTTTTGGTCACAAATTCTTCATAACACTCTATTGTTGTTGAGTCCTTCCCTAGATTTATAGAATGCTAATGACCAAGAGAACCAAAAACTATTCAGAAGAAAACAGAGAAGGTTGACCCTTTCTTTAGAATGTTCTGTAACAAGAGACAAGATCCTACCACTAACTTTGTCATTGAGATGAGTCTGCCACTAACCCTCCCAAAATCTATAAAACTGCTAACCAGAAGTCATCACAAAATGTCCAACCTAACATTAGGTAACAGAGTTGTCCCTCCTTGTAGCCAAAGACACATATTGAGAATAGCTACCATGATTTTGAGGAAAAATCAACAAACCCTTTAAACTTTTGCAGATGAGCATGATGCCTCAAAACAAATTGTGCAAGAAACTAGTTGTGTAGATGTTCACCCCAGCAACTCTAGGTGCAACCAAAAAATTGACTGTAACAAACCATAATTTTTGAGGAAAAAATCATCAAACCCAAGATTACAAATCATTATTTTTTCAAAAAAAATGGTAAAAACCAAATACCAAAGAGCCCTCCCGAACAGCATAAACCCTAACTAGGGTATATCAGAGAAAATTTCTTAATTTTTTAGGAGAAAATTTCTTAATTTTTTAGGAGAAAATTATAAATCCTCCCAAAAAATTTAAAACCCAAAAGACAGATATTTTTTCTTTATGGGACAAAAAAATTTAAAAACCCAAAAGATAATTTTTTTTCTTTACGGGACAAAAAAAATATTTAAAAACCCAAACCATTGATTGTCGGCTTGAGAAACAGAGGGTTTAGAACCCTAGCACCAAAAAATAGAATAAATCTACACAAAAACTGAAGCACGAAAAATAATGCACCCAGAAAAATCGGAGACCAACTTGGGCAATTGAGATCTCGAAAAACCCACAAGGAATCTACAATCAAAAAAATAATTTCCTTGAAACAGAGGGTCAAAACCCTAGGCTTCCACGAATAAAGTAGAAAATGCAGAAGAAAAAAATGTCTAGAAAACGCAACCACCAAAAAGAGAGCAAAAACACAACCAGATCATGAATTTTCCAAGACAAATCATGTCAAAATGCAAGCCCAAAAAAATGACTTTCTTTAGGAAAAAATCACGACCAGAAGCTCACACAACCTTTTCTTCTTCCTCTATCACGACTCAGAGAAAAATTTCGTACCCAAAGGAGAGAAATCACACCCCAGAGAAGAACAAAACGTGACCACACACAGAGAAATATCGCAGCCTCAAGAAGATTAAAAATTGCACCCAAACACAGAGCAGAAATGCGGCCAGAAGTAGCATTAAAAAATGAGCACAATTTTTTTATTTCCTTACAAACATGCGAGTAGAAGCATGAGCAAAGGACGTCCTCGCAATATAGAGATCCAACCCCAATGAAGAAAAAAATGACGCCCAGGAAGATGTAATTTCCAGAGGAACATAGGTTCAAAAATCCGCATTTTTTAAAGGTTGGAAACCTTCAATTATTAGAAAATGCGAAAAATCTTGTGTCCAGACCTATGAACTAAGTACAAGAAGACACCCACAAACGGCAGAAAAAACTTGCGATCTTCAGACTCAAAAAAAATCTCACATGATAAATCATGAATTATAGATTTAAAAATGCCCTCCCAAAATCCTAGGGCCCCCTTGAGGGAGTCAAACCTAGACAAGGAGCGTGGGCTCTGATACCATGTTTAGAAAGTGAACTGGTAAAATGTGATGATATTACTCAAGAAAGAGTACATTATATAGTAGGTACAAAGTACTGTAGTAGCACTATAGTCATTTAAGAACTGACCTACTTCTAACTACCTACTATTGTAGACAGACTAAATACATTAACTATTGACCATTAACTAAAGAGAGAAAATTATTCTAACATTTCCTTGTTTTGTGTTGTGATGTTTTGTAAATATTATTGTGGTTGTGCAATCATGTACCTTGTTTGTTGTGATGAAGTGTGAAGAGTTTCAATCTCATTCTCATCACATTTTTTTGTTTTGCATTTTCAATTAGAGTTTTTTGGATCCTTGAGTGCCTAAAAGAGGTGCTCGTCCCCAACTAGAGCCACTGTTAGGACTTTAAAAAATTGTTAGGGTTTTGAAAAAAAAATGTAAAATCCTTTTTAGGACTTATTGTTCTATGGTTTGTTAAGGGATTTGTTTTGTTTGTCGTTTGTGTCTCCTTTGTCTATAACTTTTGGCCTTGGCTCAAGAAATGAAGGAGTTTGAAATTTTTTGTCTTTGTTAGTGATTTGGAGTGGTTTTTGAACCACTTTGGGTTCTTAAAATGGGTTCAAGTGCTAACATGAAAGGCCGACAAAGAAGGGGTAGTTAATGCACTGCAAATATGAGGTGGATCGTGAACTGCCTACTTTCACTGACAAACAAAGAAAAGGTTTTCTAAGTGGTTTCAAAATATTTGTTGGGTCTTGACAAGTTTTCATAACTTTTTTTCAAAGATGGACAATTTTTTTATCTTTTGAAGAAATCAAGAGAGAGGCTCTTTGGTCTCTTCATCGCTCAACTTTCTTGCGGTTTTAGAATCATTGTCGGAGGTTGAAGGCTATTTTCAAACTATTACTATTTTACAAAGGCAAGGCTTGTATGTCAACTTTTCTAGATTGTTTTATAACTAGTGTCAAGAGTCGACAAGGTTTTAAGAACTCATCTAACCTCTAACAAATGAAAAGTGGGAGGTTTTGTTTTAATGGTTCTTGAGTGTAGGGGGTGGCTTTAAAACCATCTCCACATGTTGACATGGTTAGGTTTTCATGTGAAACTTCTAATAAGAGGAAGGGTAGTGTTCAGCACAATGGAGATTTGAGATGCTTTTAGAACCACTTGTGGTCATTGACAAGGGCCAAAGTATCCATAGCCATTTGGGCACCAACATATGATAAAGTATGTAAAGTGTCTTACACATTTGGAAAGATATACAAAAGGGAACTTGTATCATATTAGAAGCATTTTAAAAGGAAGTTGAGCACCAAATGTAATAGCATCATGTTTACTCGAGCACCTACTTGCCATTAATGCATAGAGTTCTTCTAGCTACCCACAACACTTCAAATACCTAGTTTTCAATCTAGGATACCCATTTTCAGAAAGAATGCTTACAAATCATTCATTCTCTTGGAGTTTCAATGCAACAAGTTATGGTTTCACCTTGGTGCTATTTAAGTGGATGTTTTGATCAATTTGAGGGGTAGGTCCTTTTGTTGTTTTCAAATGATAGATATGCATTTTGGGTGGTTTTGGCTCATGGTTTTCTAATTACAATGTTATAGTTTTTAAGTAGTGTTTATCCTAATTATTAGGTGCTTGAGATGGAGCTTTCATAGTGAGTTTTGTTTGTTATGTTGTGAAAATCACTCTAGATCTCTAGGTGATACTTTTGTAAATGTTTAATCTTTGGAAGTGTATTGTAATCGTTGATTAATGAATTATAAATGAAGTTATTTTCAAGTGGGTTTTTCCTTCCAAAAATGTTTTTGCCATGTAAATCATCAATTTAATTGTTGCACATACCTCCTCTCTTAAATTATTATAGGAAGTATATTTTGCAACTCTATTTGATTTCAAAAATATAGAAGAGAAAAGAAACCATGTCAAACAAAAATAAATAAAAATGAAAAAGGAGAACAATGATTAAAAGGTTGGTGTTTGTGTAGGTACAAATAAGAATTCCTTTGTTATGTAGGGGAGAACAATATACAATCATCAAAAATCTCAAGAAAAAGGAGGGATTCCTGCATGAAAATTATATTCAATCTCAGCTATGTCATTGTAACCTCAAAAATGCCAATTAACATTAAAATTTTCTTTAAAAACACCATTAATGGCTGCAAAGGAAATTTATTTATCACCCTGTCAAGTCAAAAAAATATGGTCAAAATATCCATCTCAGATGTTTCCCTTTTTTGCCAATATTTTCCTATTTTATGATATATAAAAATTGTTAGTTAAATTGAAAGAAAACCTAGTTGCAGAAATATAGGATTTCTAAAGTAAATATTTCATTTACTAAACAAAATATTTTATACCATGCAACTGTTAATATCATTTAAAATAATCCCCACATTACTACAATCTAAAACGAACAATTGTTCATTAAAACTAAAATCATCAAAATTATCAAAAAAAAATTATCATGAATAAAGCATATCCAAATCAATTAATTAAAGGCATATCATTAAGTAAGCATTATTATACTCAACAAAAAGTAAAATCATTTCACCTTTGAACTCAAGGATAATTTATAGGCATATACATGTATCTATTTGTCAATAAAGCATATGGATGCAAAGAGTTTTTCCTTCATGAACAAGTCTTTGGCAATCTTAAGGTGCATGAGGGAGCATCATTAGAGTGTTTTACCTCCAACCACAAACTGATATTCTTCAACACACCTTCCAACTAGAAGTGGCCCTACCCTTCACAAGGTCAATAGACAAAGAACCCTGTAATCATATCATGCCATTTGAACTAGTGTACTGTACTGACTCTTATCACATACAATCTACCATACAACCCTAGATACTCTCTATCTAAGTATGATAGCGTCGATTGGATGCAACCTATCAGACATAATGAAATGACAATGCAAGAAACATTTGCATTACTTTGGCCAAAGTTTAGATATAAAATTGCATTCCTATACAGATATGTATGTCATACTTCACACACCTCTTTCTCAAACTTTTCATCATAAGAGCTCAATTTTTTCACATGAACATGTTACATTAGATTTTTACAATTGACAGAAAGACAACTTCACTAATTGAGAAAAATCCCAAAACTCTAATTGTAGATCCTCTATATGCTAGGATTGGTACATTCCATGTATCTTTCTAGCTCACGAAATTTTGCTTAATTTTGGTTAATAGGAACAAATAATATAGGACATCCCTTAATAATATTTGTATCAACTTTTATACACTTTTTATACTATTATTGATTTGACCCATTTTACCCAAAATCTTCATTTCCATTCCAACTTTAAAACTTAGAGTATACTTTTTAAACACATAACTTTGAGTAATATTTATTAATCTTAACTATAATAAACTAAAATCTTTTAACAAATCTCATACAAATTTCTTATGTTCTCTTTTTACTTTACAAGATAGTTTCTCATAGTCTTAAACTTTGCTCAATTGGCTAACCCAATATTCCTTTTGTTTGCAATTAAAAACCAAGGTTTATACTTTTGTTACACATCATATGAACATGTCTATATGTATATGTGTACATGTACTTATATACACCTACACATACCACATGATTCATGCCTAATTTACAAATCGGTACTAAAAGTATTAAATTTAGTTAGTCTAGAGTGATTCTATACTCTAGTTATCTCCTTTTTTGAGATAGGAAGAAAATAGAGTACATAACTTGTATTTAGTAAAGTTACAATAAAACAATGATAAGTTCAAAATAGAGTAATAGAGTATGAGTAGTCAAATCATAGTTATGAGACTCAGACTCAACTCGAACTTGGCTAGGGTTACTCAACTCGGGACTTGAGACTCGGCACTCTAACTCAATGTAGACTCAGCAAAATGAAAAAGCCCTAGAAATTTAGATATTTTTTAATGATTTAAAACTTGTTCCAAGCACCCTTTATTAAATAAACCTTAAAGACACAATAACATCATTAAATAGAAGCACATTTGATCACATACACAAGTATACATCGATCACATAAGTATAAAGTACACAAATTGTAGTTGAGCTGCTAAAGGAAATAGCACACTTCTAGATATATAAATATAGTCAGATGTATACAAAACTCATGGAATATGAAATCCATGACATAAAATGTTCCGAACAAATATGAAATATCAAAATATTTAAAACAATAACTAGAAGTCTATGGCTTAAGGAGCTTGCATCCTTCCTACAAATGTGTCTAAGATAGGTCTTAGATGATGTAGCAGCCATAATCTCAATTTTTAGGGAAATTTCCCTAATGGGGTTGAGGGGTAGTGCCCTTTGTGGGGGTCAAGGGGCAATGCCCCCAATGGGGTCGAGGGGCAACGCCCCTTGCGAGGGTCTAGGGGTAGCACCCCTAGCGGGGTCAAGGGGTAATGCCCCTTGTGGGGGATTGGGGGTGGCACCCTTAGTGGGGTCAAGGGGCAACACCCCTAGTGGGATCAAGGGGAAACACCCCTTTCAAGGGTCTAGGGGTAGTGCCCCTTGCAAGGTCCCAAGGTATCACCCCTTGTGGGGGTCTAGAGGCAATGCCCCCAATGGGTCAAGGGGCCCCAACAAGGTCAAGGGGCAGCGCCCCTCGTGAGGTCTTGGGTCAACATCGTGGGTGCACTCCCTGTCACGATACAGGGTGGGGTCGAAGGGCGGAGCCCCCGCCACTAAGCCCAAATTAAGTCTTCCAAAACCATACAAACCTTCATAGCGTACATCATTTTCATTCACAATAAGTAAAAAAAAAAGTTTTAACTTTAAATTTCATGTATTTTTTGCACTTTTTGAACCTTGCTTGCCAAGTCTTGTTGATGGGACTCACCTGGACTCGGCGAGTCTGCCAGACTCAACAAGTCCAGCCAGGACTCGGTCGAGTCTTAGTCTAAGCTCACTTAATTGGTGATATGTATGACAGAGTTTATGCAAGTAGTTGCACTAGAGTGCTAATATAAAATAAATAAGATTGGGTATATGCTCTTAGATGCACTATAGTGTTGATATAAAATATATTAGAGTATGTGATCTTAGTTGCATTGGAGTGTTGATATAAAATATATATTTGACAAAGTATGTTCTCTTAGTTGTACTAGAACATTGATATAAAATATATATAATAGAGAATGTGCTCTTAGTTGTATTGGAGTGTTGACATAAGTATATTTGACAAAATGTTAATAATCAGAAGCATTATAATAGGCATAGATATTCACTACTTCTCTTTATGGTGCATAGGCAAAGAAAGAACATCTTTGTTTTCCTTAAAAAATTATTAGATTGGTTGTTTATACTATATGAAATCAACATAGTATAATTCACTCTAGTGACTAAATAAATTAATATTGAACAACAAGGTAAGAGTTGTGCGTGCCAAATTAAGTTATCATTTGTGGAAGGCACGACTTCCTTAATGAGAATTTATGCCTTATTTGTACTCTGTTTCTACGTTGCAAGGTAGGAGTGCTTAAAAGCTAAATGTGTCAACACTTTGATACATAATTTTGTGGGTATGCTTAGGTAATTCTCAATGTTGGGCAGAATTTTTACCAAATTTGGTAGGTTTTTCAAAGTCTCCGAGCGGGCAATTGCTGTGGCAGTCTTTTCTTTTTGTAGCTCGGGGTGGCGAACTGTATTTTCAGTGTTTTCGTTTCACAATGGTAGTGGCATGTGCGGGTGGAAAAAAGCCTGGTCTTTCAAATGGAGTATTTGCCACCAAAGAATATTCGTGTGCCATTCCGTCTTCAAGAATGGCAGTCGTTTTCAGGGGAGCTCACAAATACAAAACTAGCAGAAGTATTTAATGTTTCTTATCCTAGCGTGGTGGACAGTGTGCAAACGATACTTGGTGGAGAGGTAATGCATCCACAGGCACCATTCCCTTTCCAAGTTCTTTCAATATTTGTTTCAAATGCATTGGATCTATTAAAATCCTATGAAATGCTAGAGATTATTGTCAATGAAGTTGTGCGTCCAAATTTTATGGGAGAAAATGTGCATCCATGGGCTCCCTGTTGTTATTCCCTTCCCAAGTTCTTTCAATATTTGTTTCAAATGCATTCGATCTATTACAATCCTATGAAATGCTAGAGATTATTTTCAATGAAGCTGTGTGTCCAAATTTTATGGGAGAAAATGTGCTTCTACATAGCGTGCAATTGTATGATTTCGTTAAAGGAAAGGGTTATGTGGGGTATCTTTCCAAGATGTTTTCTGAAACATAAGCATGCTTTCGTAGTGGTTTATGATGCACTTAAACAGGGTTTGCAACACAACAATTCAAGCCTTTTTTACAAGGTCCTTCATCAGAATACAAATGTGTTAGGTCTTCAATTGGTAAACAAAATGAAAGAGAAATTCTTTGTTGTCTCTTTTCTACTCACCCATCGTAGACATCATGAAGAAAATAGCTCTAGTTTTCCCCGATTACCTCTTCGACCACACAGAGTTGATGATTTGAATGAAGGTCAAGACAAAAACTCAACAAATGATATGGAGGTTTAAATGCATCTACAGCTTATGTTTAAACTATATATATATATATATATATATATATATATGGATTTTAAACATAAGTTGTAGATGCATTTAAACCCATATATATATATATAAACAACACATACAGGGCGTGTTTGATGCCACTCAAGTTTGCTTGTTATCATCGCAATTGGCACATTTTGCTTTGTAAGCAAATGAGTACTATAATTTTGGTATATTATGTAATTACTTAATATATATAATACAATATCGGCTTCAGCATTTTGCTTAAAAAAAAAGAGTTGTATAAACTATATGAAATTAGAATACTATACGTCATTGTAGTGCCTAAATAAATTAAGATTGAATAGAAAGGTTAGAAGTCATATAAACTATATGAAATCAACATATACTTACTGTAGTGACTAAATAAATAAATTTTACAAAGGAGTTATTGGTTGGGTTGGTTGGCTTCAAAAATCAACATATTACAAGGCTTGCAATAGAGACATCTCCAAAAACAAAACAACAATTACTCTTTCTTCTTATGGAGAATAAAGACAGTCATGTCATTTGCATCTTCATTAGCAAATAAATTCTTTCATGGCAATCTCATGGACTTCAAGAAACAATGATTTTATAGCCTACGATTTCTTCTATGACATTTTATTTCTCTTAGTAGCCAAGATACAATATGGTATATTTTTATTTTCTATTGGCAGATGATTAAATTGACTTCTAGTTATTTTATATTTTGCACATATTGCATTTATATGAATATGTCTATGTGTACATATATTTATACACATGCATATATTGATATTCAGATATAATACAAGATTGGTAAGGAATAACTCATGAGAGGTATTAAGTATGTACCCAAGAAAGTAGTGCTACAAGCAATACTTACTAAGAAAGTGGCACTACAGGAAATACTTACTAAGAAAGTGGTGCTACAGGCAATACTTACTAATAGCTAAAAAAAGTTGATAATTTTTTTTCTATACCTTTGGTAAGGCTCATACAAAATTACATACCACAACAATTTCATAGAGCAATTCTTCTTTCCTTATGTTCCCTATTTACTTTTGCACAAAAGCTTTAAACAACCCTATGCATGAAACATATTCTAGCCAAATAAATAAGAAAGAAAAGCACACTTGTATTTCAACCTTCTTTCCCAACTTTTCTCCCCTTCATGTGCTCTCTCCTTTTCTTGCAAAAATTGCAGTACTCTCTTAATAATATTCCCTTTTTAATTTCTTTTACTTTCCCCTTCTATGCCAAAATGGCACATGCCATTACTTGCCTCCCATACTTCCACTTCAATGAAGTTATGACTCCACTCAAATTTAGTTGCCTCTACCTTTTTTAAGGTTTTGATATGGAGTGGCAATCCAAAAGGTGTTGCAATAAATATTCATGCAAGATTATTTGTTATTTGAATTTAATATTTTTATACATGTGTTTTTTTTTAATTTAGTATTTATCATTTATATTAATTTTACAATATTTTAATTTAATCAAAATCAATCTTTTTTCATTTTAAAATAAATAATTTAGAAAAAATAAAGAAATCTCTTCTTCAACCATTCATCTATTCAAGTGGCAACCAAAGTAGGATAACCATGAAACAACAATCACATATATATTTCTGTAACCAGAATGCAACAAAACTTCAACTTTAACCACAAGTACTGGTTAAGCTAGTTATGGAGAAATCAATAAAGACAAAACACATAATAGAACCAATACTTTTAACAATGATGTCACCTTGCGTGTGTGTGTGGATAGCTAATTCTTGGTGGCATGATTTGGTAACTCATTGTCTTGATCTACCACTCTCTTTGATAATGCTCTCCCTCTTTTGGGAGGGAAAAAAATACTTCCCTGCATTCACCTCATCATCACAAAGTAGTTAGTTTGTAAATCATAATCATACTATAATTTGATTACTAAATAAAATTCACATTAATGATTAAACAAAATCATTCTCAAGTCTTATATTATCACATTGACATCTATAACTACTCCTGCAATGAATAAAAAATTTCCATCGAAATGGTTAATGCAATAGAACTATAGATTTTCACATTTTAAATCTATATTACCCAGACATTAAAATAAATACTGCAAATTACACATTATTAAAATATTCAAAATAGGCTGACACAATCAAAATTATTTCTTCATCAAAATCCATCAATAGATGTATTACAATGTTCTTGTAGTGTTTTGTAACAATGCTACTTAAAATGACATTAATTTCTAGAAATCATACATACCAGTAGAAGGAAGTATAAATAGAAAAAAAATGCATTAGACTTGTATTATACTAGAATATATTCTAGCTCATACAACACATGGGAGAAACACCACTCAATAGTCTGAATGAAACAATTGTTAATAGAGTTTAAAATGGTATTGACAACTGTTTAAAACACCGTCATCATTTTCACCTACAGTGTTTGCTTGATTTTTTATGACTGAGTCTTGTGCCTTCTTATAATTCCAATAATTTTTCTTTGTGTGGCTTGGCTTGCCACAAAACCAACAAGCACTTGCTTTTCCTCTTGACTACAATTTGGATTTTGACCTCCTTCGATTATTATATTTGCCTCTTTCTTTACTTCTACCTCTATTACCCGTACTTATAGTAGTTAGTGCCTCACCAGATGAGGGTTCCTAATTTTTTCTCCTCATATCTTCACTCAAAAGAGTGGATGCAACATCATCAAATTTTAGCTTGCTTTTGGCAGCCACCGAGGTGCTCACTGCCATCACAACACCTTCCCATCTATTTAGTAAAGAACACAGTAATAAAATAGCTTTTATCTCACCATCCAAATTTATGCCAATAGAAATCAACTGGGTAACTAATGTATTAAATTCATTCAAATGATTTGACATAAACCCTCCTCGCATTTTTAAATTATACAACTTCTTCATAATAAATACCTTATTGGAAGTAGAAGCCATCTCATACATTGAAGACAACTTGTCCCACAACACCTGTGTAGTCTTCTCTGCATAGACATTAAACATGACATTGTTGGACAATGACTGGAAGATTGTAGCTCTTTTTTTTGTCCAGCTTCTCCCATTCTTCATCAGATAGAGATCCTTGCCCTTTTGTTTTTCCAGCCAATGCATTCAAAAGGTCTTGTTTGATGAGAAGGGATTCCATTTCACTTTCCAAAGGCCAAAATTTTGTCGTACAAACTTTTCTATTTTCCACTTGTCTGCATCTTCCATGGCTGCAAAAGTTCTTCACAATTTCCTACACCAAATTTCTCCAACCTACTCTAATACCAATTGTTGAATATAATATGCAGAATCAAATGAAAAATAAATTGCATAAAGTAAAAGATTAAAAATCAATCACAAAAATATGAACACCAAATTTATCATGGTTCACCATCAATTTGATGGCGACGTCCACACTCAGGGATTATCTCTCTTAGTATCAAGTTCTGAATTGAATTACATTCAGCCAATAGCTTATTAATAAAATAGTCTCCAACCAAAATTTGGAAAAATCAATTCGAAATATACAATTTCTAAATTCGAAAGGAAGGTCATGCCCCCACGCAAGGGGAATTCAAAGCAGTTCCCACTTCGTAGGAAGGTCTTCAAGTTCTTTCTTTGTGAACCTGTGCTTAAGGAAACACATTTTTTTAGGGTTCCATTGTTGAGAATGTGATTCTAAGGGAAAAAAAAATGTTGTAAAGACTTTCAAGAAAAGATTTGTTGGCAACAAATTCATTTTCTAAAAATCAAAGTGTTAAAGGAGAGCGTTGTCACATATAGGAGGGACAACTCAAGCAAAGAAGAGAGAAAGATACAGAGAAAGCAAAAGAGAAAAGGAAAATACAAATAAAGGACACAGGGGTATCTAGTTTAGTGGGGTTAGATCTGTCTGAGCTCATATAATAATAGATAACTGCAATGCAAGGCAAAAGATCATCAATCCCCAACCAGATCAGGAAGAATACATGAAAAATAAAGTAAAAAAAAAATTGGGTCAACATAGAAGGGAAGCCTAAATGCCCCCAATGCTTTGCATCGTCCCCAATTTATCAAAAATCAAGCACAAACATGGAAGAATGATGGTACAAATAGAAGAAGGTTTATGATACAAAAACCACACCTATATCCAAGCACCAACAAGGATGAAGAGGGTCATCTAGGCACACATAACATGAGTATGGGGGAACACGTCACAAAACACACACACAAGTTCAAGAAAAAGGGAACCTCCTCCTAACACTGATCATTCAATAGTTCGTCTACTTCCCAATCTAGATCCTCATAAGGGGAAGGAGGATGAGTCTGCAAGGGTGGAATAATAGGAGGGGCATCTGGGCCTCCCACAACAAGGGCCAAGGAAGAGGGCCCATCGAGGTCCTCTCCGCCAAGCTCTTGTAGAGTCAAGGTTAGCCATTTTGTGAAGATCGCCAACAAGGCCAGGACTTCATCCACGGAATTAAACATGCATCCTATGGGAGCATCATGCTTATTCTTAGCAGATGGTACAAGTTGTGCTTGAGGTTCACCACTAAGCTCGCCGAATGACTCAGGAGTGGTGACAAAATCAGGAGAAGTTGGGACTGGTTTTGTCACAAGGACAAAATAGGTCATCATAGGGCCACCTTGTGAAGAAGGTGGTCTCCTCCTATGTCCTTTATCGTGAGAAGGACCAGCCTCTACCTCCTTCTTCATGGGAGGAGATGAACTCTCCATAGATGAAGCTAGAGGTGCAGAGGAGGAGGAGGAAAGAACTGTAGTGGATACGATTGAAGTGTTAACCATATCCACGGGCTTTGGGAAGAGTTGAATATCCAAAATGAACATCAGTAAAAGTAGCTCCATCGAAGGAGCGATAAACACTTGTACTCATTTAGGGTTAGGTGTGTTTTTGCTTGTAATAGAAGCTGCGAGCGGGTCATCCTGAAGAGAAACAGTAGGAAGGGAGGAAGGAGACGCTACAAGAGATCCTAAAACAGAAGTGGTAATTCCTTCCTCCTTTTGTTATGAGGTGGCCTGCAAAGCCAAGAGAGCCTTTCATCAGTGCTAGTGCTCAAGTGCAAGGTGGTTTCTATGGCTCTTGGAGTTAGAAACCAGAGCTTGCAAAGGGATAGGAGATTCCTGCTCGACCATAGGAACAACTGTTGTGCCCTCAGCACACACACCCTGTTCAGAATGGGGACCCTCTTTTTCTTTTTCCTTACTGGGTCATTTTGTCACTGCCTCATTTTACGTGCCCCCATTTTAGTGTCCTGGGTGGTAAGCGTACGTCCAAGGTCTCATCTTGAGTTGACCGTACTTCTCCCCTTCAATTTTTTCAAGTCCTGGTGCCTTGCGGAGTCTCCTTGGTAGATTGCCTCTACCAGCAGCCTTAGAGCCTGTCGGGCCCACCCCACCGGGTTTCCCTAGCCAAGTTTCCCCCTTGTGATTATCATTCTGAATGGTAGAAGGCTTCTGCCTCCCCAGGCCCTGAGACTCGACTCCCTATTTTCCATTTGGTGAAACTTGCAAAATTTATTGGCTACTTCCGCCCCCTCCTAGCCCAACCCTCCGGACTTCCACTCCTAGAACTCTGTGCGGACTTTGTCGTTCCCGACAGCAAATCACTGATGGAACTCCACCCTCCGAGCCCCAATTTCCCCTTCACCGCCAGTGGTTTCTAAACTAAATTTCCAAAATAATGAACCTGCAACGGAACTCCACCCTCTGGGTCTCGGGATCCTCTTGGCCGTCAGTTTGCAAAGCAAAGTTTATAGTGGCTGCAGGGTCGCGTCTTTCTAGCCCCCAAGCCCAGAACCTCCCCCTGCCATCTGTGAATTTGAATTCACCAACCCAACTATCCTTCGTATGGACATTAAATGCGACCATTAATAGCAAAGGGGAGGTATAAATATTGGACATCGACCTATCATTTTCACTTGTCAGGATTGCACAAGGAGATCAGAGTGCTTGTCAGAGAAGTTCACTGCCTTTGTCGATCACCGCCTTCGCACCTGTTGCCATCATTTGCCGATCCACGGTGAATTTAGTAGCTTCCCTCATCGGAATTCCAAAGTAGGTTCGCTGCTTCCCCTCCCGAGATTTTTTTTTTTGCAACTTTGAAATGCCTAAATCAATGAATTGGATAAAAATACATGGGATAGATAGATAAATACGACGCAAACAAAACCCATGTATTAGAATCTTTTAAAAAACCTCTAAAGTGCCCCCAAAGTTGATCTTGAACCTTTATTTGCCGCGATCGTTCTTCATCCAGAGAATTTGAGCCCTCCAGGCCCGAACCCTTCTGCCACCATTAAAACTTATGAAAAGAAACATCTTTTTTTGGAATGGCAAGACGCCCTCTTGGGCCCGCCACCCCGGACCTCCGTCGGCAGCCCGCTGCCAAGCATCACAAATTTTGAACTTCGAAATCGGCCTCTGTTTTGGCCTCCAGGACCCGCACCCTCGAACTTCCGTGTTTGGGATTCTACCAAGCTCCTATCGTTCCCGAATGGCGGTAGGACCCCATTTGCCCGAGCCTTGGGTCGCGCCTTGCAATTCGCTGTCTAGCACTTGTCACAAATCGGCCGCCTGTCATGGACCCAGGTCCTGGTCCACAGACTTCCATGGAGTCTTCACTATTCTAAATGGTGAACCTGCGATGACCTCCCACCTCCCAGGTCCTGACCTACCTTTTGTCGTGAGGGTTCCAAATCGTTAAAATTTAACGTCCTTGACCTCACCGGGCTCTGCCATCTGGGACTCTGTCCCATCTCCGTCATTCCAAAAGGGAAAAGTGCATGCTCCTTTCTGGCCTCCAGACCCTAACCTCATGTTTGCCGAATGAGAACTTGACATGGAAATCTGACGCCTAACCTCCTTATCAAGTCTGGTCTGCTAGGCCACCCCCTCCAGACTTACGTTTGATGATCGTCGTTCTGAACAACGAAAGCATGACGGCTTCCGGGCTCCTCAGGCCTGAGCACTTTAAAAACTATAAAAATATCAGCCATCCTTGGACCCATCGGGTCCCAGACCCCAGAGTTCTGCCCCCAGAACTCTGTTTGTGCTTGGTCGTTTCAAACAGCCATCCTCGGACACCCTTCTGGCCCTGTACCTTTGGATGCTCTCAAGTTGATCTAAACGACATCAAATTTGAAATCCGATATCGACCCACATGCTCAAATGCAGCCCTCTTCGATGCGAGGCTTTTGAACCATCAAAATTTGGCTAGGAGAAATCTCCCAGATCTCTCTACCTCATTTTGCCTTTCAAAATAGCATTCCTGCTAGGGAAGTCCAAGCCTCCGGGTTTGGATTGTCTGAAAGCCCTCAATTGAAGGACTAATGACATATGGAAGTAAAAGTATGATTTTATGAATGATAAATTGTCCAAAGTTGATTTCGTCCATGAGATTTTGACTAACGTCAAAGCTTTCATGATCAGTTGCACTGACTATGCCTTTGTTTGTAGGATATATGGAATCAAGTGCAGGACCCTCAGGGGCAGCTGTGCAAAAAGACAAAGGAAAGAAAGTAGGCAAGACTCCTCATGGAAAAGAGGACAAGGACCAAATGAAGAACCAGTTCCAAGGTGAGCCTTTGCACTTGAAGGTTGTTACTGACTCGAAAGAAATCATAGACACCAATATCGGCCATGTCGATATTGATTAATTTAAGCACAGGGTCAGAGTCAACCCAACAACGAAGAATGCAAGGCTGATCAGGCAAAGCAGAATCGCAAAATTTGTAGGCTTCCCCCCATCTCTCATTGCCCCTGAGCTAGTCATGGCCTATCGGCAGGCCTATCAAACCGAGACAAGGACCATTGTCGACAGGGATGGTAATATTCTAGTGGATATGTCAACCGGGGGCATCACAAGGACCTTCCACATTCCCACTTTCATCGAGATGGAGACGCCTACCATAGAGGAATGCAAAGCAGCATGGGATGACAACCCAACTGGCTATAAGAAGTTTATAAATCAGCACTAGCTCAAAGAGAAATAGGGTAGCGCTGCAAAGGTTCCTCAAGAACTCTTTCGCAGTGATTTCCATGAAGATTACCATGACTTAGTCACTATGTTGAGTAGGGTGATGGGTCTCCCTATTATTGCCTTCTTTCATGAGTGGATGTGTACTTAGTTCAATAGATCCTCCACGGGAATGAGGACGTCACAACAAAATCCTCGTTCTACTAGGGAGGCATAATAAGTGACTGCTTCCATGAGCAGTTCATGAATGTGAAGAAAATATCCAAGTTCTACATAACCTCCTATTTGGTCTAATCCTTGGCAGACCAGAGATGGTATAATGGATTGTTTGTGGCACCCAATGAGGAGCAGGGTCAAAAATTGAAGGTCTATGATAGGTACCCCCAGCTCCAGTACCCAAATTTCAAGGAGTATTGCAAGGTAAACGATGCCTTCATTGGCCATATCATTAGAGTGGTTGCAAGAGATTTTGAGAGAAGGGTCTCTCATAGTGCTTGGGCGTTCTTGAAGCAATACACCTTCCTTTTCATTTAGTACCCAAAGTTCACGTACAATCAAGCCCAGGGCTTCACAGAAAGGCCAAATAAGCTGCCTCAATATCCCAATGATTGAATCATCCTATTGGAACTTTCCCAATAGCTCCAACACATATAGTTTGTCTTTAGCAGTAAACACTTGGTAGGGATCTCCTATCCCTTAACTTTCGGCCAAGGAATGTATAAATTACAAACTTCCCAGTGCACTAGGAATTCTAAGAAAGAATTGAATGATTATCATTTTCACCTACACACTACTCACCCATGAATAGACCCATATGAACATAGAAGGAAAGCATTGGGTCCGGGATTCACTCATCTGCACCACATTGAGGATTTTTGGGGAGATTGTCAGGATGAAAAAGAAGTGCGTGAAAGGCACTACATGCGGATGACTACATACTTCATAAGGGTGCAACCATTTTCCATATTGAATCAGGTCAAAGAGGACAAAAGCACCATAATGGACCCCAAATACCCTACAGTTGCCAACTTGCCACTACCAACAATAAACTAGGACGAGTAGGAGGTCGATGATCTCGACATTATAACCAAGCCAATCTTGGCCCGTACCAAGAAATGAGTGGATAGACAGGTGGCCTGATTGAAACAGTAAGGGGTGATCCTAATATATGAAGGGCTAAAAAGTGAGCCCATTTCCACTGAGGATGTCGCCACCACAACTTCAACAGGCGAGACTTCCAAATCTCCTCTGATCACCAGATCTAAGAAGAGGAAAGAAAGGGAAACGAAGCAGTCTTTGGATCCCAAAGTATATACAAGGAAAGATCTAGGGGGATCACCCTCTAAAAGACTCAAGAAAATAGGAGGCACCACAGAGTAGCCCATAATCCAAGAGGAAGAGGCAAAAAGTATGGATCAATCAAAACCTCTTTCGACTCTCCCTGTTTTGACTGCCCCATCATCTGCCTCCCTGGCCATGGTCGCCACATCCCCGCCAGCAATGGACATCTCTGTCCATCTTGCCCCTTCACCTCTGACCGAGCCTGTCATATTAATTCATTATTCCTCTGTTGTAACTACTCCTTCCTCCACTACCATGTCACCTACCACATCGCTCCCTTTAGCTATGGTGACAGCACCAATACCCGCTTCCACCTTGCCTGAGGCCTTCTCAAAACATATGCAGAATCTTTTTTCTGAGCTCTCCTAGATCCTTATGGACCCACTCCTCAAGCAGCCCTGGCGCAGGTCCTCGCTATTGCTAAACCTTCATATCCTCCAGCAAGACCACCAGCTATGGAGACCACCATGTTAATTTCTGAGGAGTGGGAGAGATGGG
Source organism: Sequoia sempervirens (assembly GCA_007258455.2). Lineage (NCBI taxonomy): Eukaryota > Viridiplantae > Streptophyta > Pinopsida > Cupressales > Cupressaceae > Sequoia > Sequoia sempervirens. Next base: position 47,082,942 of record VDFB02000363.1, on the reverse strand, counting down.
AGCAAGAGGCCTCGAAGCCATTTGAAGAGGAAGCAGAGGAATACCGTGAACAACCAGAGTATAAACACCAAAAAATTGATAGTGTGGCCTACAAGGAAGAAGGAATAGGCTCTTCGGAGAGTGGGGATGAGAAAGAGGATGCCGGTGGTATGGTCATCGTACAAAAATTTCATGACAATCTTGAAGAAGAGATGGCCTGACAACTAAAAAACGATGAAGAAGAGGCAGAAAGGTTGCTTCTCAAAGAAGAAGGACAACAACAAGAAGACAAGGCAGTAGAACACATGGAGCTCCCTATAAGGGAACATGCAGGAGAATATAAGCCTGAGGGTGAGGCCCAAACTATCAAGGGCCTCGAAATTGAGCGGCCCAAGGAGAACGTGCACAAGGTTGAGAAAACTGGGGAAAAGGAGGGAAAGGAAATAAAGAAAGAGGAAAGTCCCCAGGGGCGATTACCTACCAAGCCTCCCATCAAGTGCCTTGTGTTCATTCAGGACTCTGATGAAGAAGAAGGAGATGCTGCTAAAGTGGGAGAAAAGGCCCCTTGAGATAAGAAAATAGAGATCTTAGTCGGGGAAGGCGAAGATGATCATGAATCACCTAAGGAAAAGTCTGCTATGCCTGAATGGCTAGAGAGACAACTTTAAAAGAAAACTTCTGCACCAAAGGAACCAAGAGCGAGGTTGGAGGCTATCTTATCCTGAGCGTAGATCACAACTAAAAAGAGAAGAAGCCTAAGATCATACCCAAGGTAACAATGGATGATTCTAGGTCTCGAGCAGTGCAAATAGCTATGCCAGTGGTGGGCAGGGAAGGAATAAGCTACAACATCACCACCGTTGATTTAGGAACTGCTACCAAAGAGCAAAAAGTGGGGCATCTTGAGGAGTCAGTGGCTACAATGGTGCACCTGATAAAATAGGACAAGGTTTCAAATGATGAGCTTAAGGCACAAGTAGCCGCCTTGACGGATTACATCCACCAATGGTCCTCAGTGGATGACCTTCCTACCACATCCGCGGATCCACCTCAATTGTTGTCCAAAGAACAAATTGACAAGTTGGAGAAAAGAAAGAACTTGGATAATACTATAGAGAGTTGGCTCTGTTAGGGCCTATACGTCAAGAACATGGGTATTAGCCGAGATGTTCGAACAGCCAACAAGTTCTTGGATCTACAACAATCTCTAGAAAGCACGAAGAAGCTCTGCACTGACTTCCCTGCAACGTACGACTCCACCTATCCAAAGATTGAGGCCATCCTCTAGTTACCAAAAGCCACATGGGAAAAGAAGTTTGCATTCAAAAGGGACGATCACTGGCTGATGGATGTGTGGAGGTAGGATTTTGACAACAAAAAGGAAAGGTTGGAGCAAATAATGAGTAAGGTGGATCCATACATCGAATGGGTCAAGAAAATTAGGGTGGAATGTGCTCGATATCTCAAGTTGATGACGGAGTATGACATGCCCGCAGTACAGATGGATCTAGAAAAGGTAAAACCTTACTTTCAGAAGATGGAGGACGGGATGTCCAGTGAAATAACAGTGGAATTCATGAGTTTTTCTACCTGTGCCTTCGACCAATCAAAGTTGTTCAGAGATCAAGGTGTAAAATATGATGAAGACTAGAGAAAGCTCTAAGATAATGCAAAAGAATGGAGCTACCAGATGTTGCGATACGAGATCATTGAGGTAGACAAGCTCCAGCCAATTATTCTTAAATTCATGGAATATTCAGCTTCGAACAAGTAGGAGGACATCCCTACTATCAATGAGGAGCTCCCAAAGGAATAGCTACAATAGAAGAGCAATCAGCAAAAGACAAAATGCCACAGTGTCAGCACTAAGTGACAAAATAGGCAAAAGGAAAAGGATGTTTTTTTAAAATTGTAATATATTGAAGGTGGGTGAAACCCTATTTTGTAATGAATCTTGACCACACAATGAGAATTAATCTTGGCCATTCATTTAACCTTTTGGGCACTATAAATAGGGGTCTCCTCTCATTTGCAAAGAGAGTTGAGTTGTTGTAAAGACATGTTGCTAAAAATTTTAATGAAAATACATTGACTTGGTGCATTTTCTGATTTCTTCACATGTTTCATAGTTCAGTATCCATTGTTAAATGATTTACTTAGATTTATATTGTTGTTCTAGTTAGTTGTTTCTTGCTTTTATAGATTTTAGAAATGTTGTTCAGTGGTTGTGAAAAATTTTGTTGTGTAGATGCCTTCTTAGTCCATACTTTTTGTTGTTTGTTGCTAGTAGATAGTTGTGTAAAGTTATTCTAGGCTTAAATTCAAAGCTACTCCACACTTTTATCTTTGTTCATGCATGCATATGGCGAATGAAAGGTGAAATATTTGCAGACCTTAGAAGATAGCACAAATTTCATGAGACTGAGATTTCTAGTTAAGTGAAATATTGTTTTAAGGAAGTTGTCCATTGTAGGAACTCCATGATTATTGTTCACAATTAGTTGTAGGTCTAGGAACCTTCCATCTTCCCTGCTCTTTTCCTTTTTTATAAATATCCTATGCTAAGGTTCATTGCACATTGTAAAGCCAAACTTGAAGAAACATCAAAGTTTTGGACCGCTGTCCGAACCTACAGCAAAATGAAACTTGACCTCCATCTCAGAAGCTTTGGATTTGAAGATCTACCTCACATCCATCTACATAAGTTCACCTTGTGATTACCAACAAAATCACATCAAAATCAACTGAGGAGTTCCATGCAAGTCATGACCTCACACCCGAGAGACTTTGGGGAGTTTTTCAGCAACTTTCCCTTGGAGATTTCCTTTCAAGAGAGGTAGTGCACTTGTGTACTACCTGTGTTGAGAAAGTGTATAAAACACCATTCAACAGAACTAGCGCTAGAAGGAGGGCCATATGAAGCTGGATCGAACCGAATCATTCTCCCCAGAAAGATTTTAAAGAATTTTACGGTCAACACCAAATAAGGGAGAATTCCAAGAGTTGTAGCCCCCTTCAAGGGAAAAATAAATTAAGGGAAGCAACGCTACTTCTTCCTCTTCCTCCATTTCACCCACTTCCCTTCCACCTTCACCCTCATTTCGCTTGCATTCATCTTCCACCCGACCACTCGAAACTAGATTTTCACTCCCCATCTTCGGCAGCTAGGAAATTGCTTCTCTCCCGGCCCTTCCAGCCCAAGGAATCATCCAAATAACCACAGCCCAGGTGCAGTCCCAAACTGCTATTTTATTGTAGGTGCAATCCTAGATTATTGTCCCTCAATAGTAGATACCACCTTCGCCTCCTGACATGGCTTGGTTGGTACAAAATCCTTCGCTAATACATTTTGTTGCTTACCATGATATGCCCAAGAATCTTGAGGGCTTCTATTCAAAATTTAATCCTCATGACCTACAAAGAACAACTAAAGAACACATTAAAATATTTGAAATAGTAGTCACCGAAATGCAAGTCGACCATGAGGATGTTGCATGTTGCCTTTTTCCTCATTCGTTGGGCGAGGAAGCTTTATATTGGTACATCAATCTGTCGATGGAATCCGCTACCTCATGGAACCTAATGAAGAATGATTTCCTGCAAAAATATAAGATCCCAATTAGTCCCTCAGAGTTATATAGGCAGTTTATGTCCATCAGGAGGGAAGTAAACGAACCCATTGGATCCTTTAATGACTGTTTTCATCATGCCTTCACAAGGCTTCAGGACCCATACCTCCATAATGATGTCATGGCCCTCCCAGTTTATTATACAGCATTAGACAACCTCACATTGGCTCTAGTGAAAAGGATGCATCTGCCACTCACCTCATTAGTGACGGCCTATACAGAGGTTGTTATTGCCAGTGTAGACTTAGGGCAGAATATCTCTGACCCGCTGCCCTCTTTGGGACCAGTAGCTCACCTGATGCAAATTCAAGGTCTTAACCAAGATTTCGCTAATTAGACCCCTCTTATGAACCACGTGCCTCAGCTGCCCATCATTCTACACCCTGGACAACCAATGAATTATACACTTCTTGTGCCTCCCTATTTATAGCCTCAACCACAGCAAAGTTATCCTCAGGCTGCCCAACAACAGCAAGTCTATTCTCAGCAGCGTTAGGCACCCTTGTACCTACTGGGGCCATAATTTCCTCTAGCTCATCAGAATCAGCCAGTGACCCCACCCATCTTTCTCCAAAATCTGGTACTGTAGCCGAGTAGCACTACTAAGAAGGACAAACTCAAGGAGTTGACTGAGATAAAGAAAATGTCAACTGAAATGACACACTTAAAGAACCAGAACAATCAGTTACAGGCATCCCAGCGTAGCCTCTAGGATAATCTTAATCAAGAGAGCCGAGATAACAGGGATGGAAGGGACAACCGAGAAACAAGCACCTCTTCGAGGCAGAATTATGATAAAGGGTAGAATTCAAATCAAAGCTTTGAAAGGAGGCCTTCTCAGAGGCAGAACCGTACATGGAATACAAGGCCCAATAACGGAGGTGTCCCTACTCCTCTTGATTAGCCGACCAACAATAAAAAGATGACTAGTGGAGTATACCTTGTCAAGGTAGCTTTGTCCAGATGGTATCGAATTCACAAAACCAACAGACATTTTGAGTTGGATTGCCCCGAATTCCAAACAGCTGCTGAAATATTCCAAGTAGAAGTACAAAATGTAGTTGAAAATGTCGGCTGTAGGGACATCGTCCCATCTGAGCTGTATGATTCCTCCTGTCTCATGGTCAACCAAGCATCATTCCCATGGGGCGACCACAACGAGCCTGAGGTTGAGCCTTCTCCCATTAAAAGCAAAGAAGTACAAGAGGTAAGTAACGAGCAAACCTTGGCTCAGCTTTTTGATTTGGTATACAATGGTTCAGTAGATGAGGAAGAACCATATGTAGATGAAATTCACATGTTTCACCAAAGGGAAACCCCTTACTTCCTCATAAATAGGCAGGTAGGTGGACCCTTTACAACCTCTACACCACTAAACAATTTTACTACCCCGCCTAACCCTAATGCCAGCAATAATCCTGGGCTTCCCCATATACCTACCCAATATCTCGACAAGGATAAGCCTTAGAATCAGATGCACAATCAGCCTCAAGGCCAGCCCCAAAATCAATCAGGCCAAATGAAAATCCAACCTTCTAGCTCTGACATAGATCGAGCCTTTGGCTCTGAGATTGAATAGATGGGTGAATATGTGGCAAAAGAGTTCAAGAAAGTAAAAATTAGTTTGTCTGCCTTTCAACTACTTAGGATCCCTTCCATGAGGCATGTCTTCTTTAGGGTACTCAATCGGACCCCAACCTCCAACACAACACAGGAAACATCAGCTAAGAGAGCCACCTTTGAAGAGCCCAGGCAAGAGTCCGTGACTCTGGATATTATAGGGAGAAAGAAAGATGTTCCCCTAAATCAATTTGTGGATAAACAACCGAAAAAGGAGCCAGATCAAAACAATAGACATGTTGCCAAGGATCAACCATTTAGGTAGACCAAGGATAAAGTTGGTGATAAGAACAAGGGTCAAGTCGCTCACATAGACACACCTAAGGGCCTCTTTCAAGGAAAACTTGAAATCCCTGCTTTCCTCATTACCATCTGGATATTCGAGAAGAATTTGCATAACTACCTACTTGATTTAGAAGCATCTTCCAATGTCATGCCCCTGGCAGTATGTAAGGCTCTTGGAATTACTCCCACACCCTCTAGGAGGAAGGTGACCTAGTTGGACAAAATTGAGATCAACATTGTGGGAGAAATGAATCGGATCCTGATGCAAATCGATGTGCATCCAAGGATACAACTAGTCATTGATATTCAAGTGGCTGACATTCCTAATGCATATGGGATCTTGGGAAGAGAACTTACTAAAACACTAAATGGATATGCTTCCATGAACCATTCTCACATGTGGCTGCCATGGAAAGGGCTGCCAAATCAAATCCGTGTAGATTATGAGCCTTGTATGAAATATATGATCACATAGTACAACAACCTAAATGAAGTGTTGTTTGTTGAGACAAAATTGGGAAATTATTGTCCCTTGGCACGTCAAGACGAATTCGAACCTCAAGAAGAGTATGTTGCGGAGGTGCTCTTAGTGCAGTGCAGTCCTTCGACTGACTTCACTCAAATACCTCCGAGTATAGAAATGTTTGTACAATCAGACAATAAAACTGATGAAGGCAACAACTGGGGACTAATCAGTGGTTTCCAAGAATTGATAGAAAAGTGTGCAAGGGATCAACTCAGCTTGGGCACCCAAATGAATTTCCATGACCTCTTATTGCCAAACTAGTGCAAAATTCACAATGTTGTCCACTCTGAGTTTTATTGTTGCTTGTGTCAAACAACAGTAGAGTATGTTAAAAAAATCAACTATCCTTCAGAAGGAAATGGCAAAGGAAGTGTTGGCAGAACCACCCATTATTTAACGCACTGAGCTAAAAGATTCCCTTAAGACTACAGAGGCAACCACCCAGCCAAAAGGAAGTAAAAGCTTAGTTGGACCTGAAGTCAAAGAACTTTCCAAATTTTGGACGCTTCGATTTGATGGGTCCAAGTCAAAACAAGGAGTTGGTGTCAAATTCGAACTCATCATCCCAATGAGTAAGACCTTTCTTGTTGCCCATAGATTGCAGCTTTATTGCACCAATAATGTAGCGGAATACGAGGCATTAGTCCATGGCCTTCTTATGGCTTTAAAGAAAAATGTCAAAATGCTGCAGGTTTTTGGGGATTCTGAACTCGTAGTTAAACAAGTTAGAAAATTGTATTCCTATCATGATAGAAGACTTGCAAACTATAGGCATGGGGTTTGGGATCTCCTAGAAGGCTTAGACACATTCAATATACATTTGATCCCTCATGCTCAGAATCATACAGCCAATGCTTTGGCTCAAGCAGCCAGCACTTTGCAACCCCTCTCCTTGTTTAGGCTTAAGAAATTTACAGTTGAATTGACATCTACGCCTTATGTCCCAAATAATGTCACTCACTTTCAGGTCTTCAATGATGACAAACATATCCTTGAATTCATCACGAGTTCTGATATCTTTGCCACCCAAATAATTGATGAGGTTGATCCAGAAGAGGCTGAATTAGACATAGAAGGAGTCATCAACCTCAAAACCAACACAATTCCCAGAGGTATGGTTCAATTGGAACGCATATTTGATTTAGACTAGATCAAAGATCAGAATCAACAAATGAAGAAAGAAACTATAAGCAACCAGTGCGATGCTCACAACCTCAAGATGGTCAAGGAGATCAAGAATGTTTTTATTGGCAAAGTATGCATGCCTGAGGAAAAAAAGGGAATCATTGATGCTTTGCGGAAGTACCCTGATGTGGTGGCATGGAGTTACAAGGATTTAAACACTTATGACACCTCCATCATCATGTACACCATCCCTCTCAAGACAAAAGTGAAGCCATTCTGTTAACGGCAACGTCCTATTAATGCTTTATTGGAACCCATCATTTATAAAGAGGTGCAGAAGTTGCTTTCGGCAAAGATTATCTTCCTAGTCAGGCATTCTACATGGGTGGCTAACTTGGTCCCAGTCAGAAAAAAGAATGGAGAAATTAGATTGTTTGTAGACTTCCGCAATTTGAACCGAGCTTTGGAGAAGGACAACTATCCAGTTCCTTCATTGGATGAGGTGTTGCAGATTGTCAACGGCTCCCAAATAATGTCTTTTCTCGATGGGTACTTCGAGTACAACTAGGTGATGGTGTAGTATGAATACCGTCATAAAACAGCATTCACCACTAAGTGGGGGACATTCGCTTACAGGAGAATTCCTTTTGGGCTCATCAACGTTGGCGCCACCTTCCAGCATGCCATGGATATCGCCTTCAAAGATCTAATTGGAAAATGTATAGTCATCTACATGGATGATTTAACTGTGTTTTCCAAAAGGCGGAGTGACCATGTTTCTGATCTATGCAAGGTGTTTCAATGGTGCAGGGAGTTTGGAGTTTCACTTAACCCCAAGAAGTGCATTTTCGATGTGACTGAGGGTAGATTGCTTGGGCATGTTATTTCAGAACAGGGATCTCCATAGACCTTGAACGTATCTAGTCTTTGTTGAAAATCCCACCACCAAGCAGTAAGAAGGAATTAAAATCCTTCTTTAGAAAGATCAACTTTGTTAGGAAATTCATCACAGGTTTCACGAAGATTGTTAAGCCCCTTAACGCTATGTTAAAATAGGATGCCAAAGTTGAATGGACTCTCAAAGCCAAACAGGCTTTTGAAGAAATCAAATGGGCCATTACTAAAGCACCTGTGCTAGTCAGCCCAGACTATCTAAAGCCATTATATATCTACTTGTTCGCTTCAGAGCATTCTTGTGCCAGCATTTTGACTCAAAAAGATGATGAAGGAAGTGAACACCTAATTGCCTTCATGAGTGCTCCCTTGAAAGATGTTGAATTACACTACCACAACATAGAAAAAAAAGCATATGCCCTCATTAGAGGGGTGAAGAAATTTTGGCATTGTATCCTGCGCAATAAAGTGTTTGCCATTGTCCCTGACCCAATAGTGAAAATGTTGCTCATGCAAAATGAACTAGGTGAACGAAGAGCTAAATGGGTCACTTTGCTCCAAGAGTATGATATGGAAATCCAATCGAAGCTGGTGAGAGGATAAGCACTTACCCGCACCATTGCTGAAGCGGCAGCAAAGGCTGGACCTAAACTCACTGTGCAACAATACCAGCTTGAGGATGTTTCCCAGGGACAATGGTATGAGAATGTTGTTTATTATTTGTTAAACCACAAGTGTTTTCCTCACCTACAGGGAGTCCAAAAGTGTGCTCTTAGATGAAAAGCAGCGGTTACATGTTACAAGGGTCCATTTTATACAAGAAGAATCATGAAGGCATCTACTTAAGATGCCTTAGTAAGGAAGAAGCAGACCGAGTCTTAAAAGAGTTTCATGATAAGTTTGGTACCGGCCATGGGTCTGGTCCTTCCACTACACATCAAATATTAAGGGAGGGATATTATTGGCCAACTTTCTTCAAAGATGCTCATTGTCATGTTCGTTCATGTCACACATGTCAGACAACTGCCACCAAGGAGAAGAATGTTGTTGTCCCACTGCAGCCTGTGTTGGAGGTAAGGTCATTCGTGCAATGGGGCATCGATTTCATCAGTTTAGTAAGCCCTCCATCATCTGCAAGACACAAGTACATTCTTACCACTACTGATTACTACACTAAATGGACATAAGCAATTGTATATAAACAATGCACAACTGAAGTAGTTATTAATTTTTTGGAAAGTTTTGTTTTAAATCACTTTGTCCTTATGCATTGGTGTGTGACAATGGACCTGTGTTTGCTTCATTAAAATTTGCTAGTTGTGCCTTCAACTACAGGATCGCTCTTAAATTTTCATCTAATTACTACCCTCAAGGAAATGGCCTTGATGAATCTACAAACAAGAACCTGATCACCGTAATCAAGAAATTGCTAGATAGGAACCCCAAAGACTGGCATACCCAGCTTCGTTTCGCCCTTTGGGCAGACCACACTCGCCACAAGGCTACCCTTGGTGATTCCCCATTCCATCTTATTTATGGCCTAGAGCCCATATTTCCTATGAGGGGGGAGATCATAGAGAAGCTCAATTAGCTGAGCTATTGCATTTAGAAGAAGTTTGAGACCGTACAGTAGAAAATTTTTCCAAACATCAAGGCGTGATTAAGAGATGGTTCGACCGCCGAGCTAAAATCAAGGCCTTTAGAATTACAGATTTGGTCCTGTATTGGGACAAGGCTCCTGAAAGGAAAGGGGGACACAACAAATTCGACAAGTTTTGGCTTGTCCTCTTTCAAATAGCTAAAATTTTAGGAGATAATGCTTTCCGCATAAAGACCTTAACTAGTGAAGACATCTTGTTGCCAATCAACGGGCAGCACCTGAAGCATTACTTACAAGCCTGATCTCTCTCGAGCTCTTCCTTGTAAATATTTGTGTATAGGTTATAGTAGGTTGTCTTTTGGTTTGCTTGAGGCTTGTTGTTTTGTTTTGCTTTGTTTGTTTGTTCCCCAAGTTGTTTTGTTTTGAAAAAGATGTTGTATGTCCCCTTGCGATGGTCATGCTCACTCGACGAACGGTTTGTTTTATTGTCCATCCTTGGTGTTCTTGGGCTAAACATTCATTCCCGACTATTGGTCTCGGAAGGCTGCCTAGGACTGATTTCCTCATTTGAACTTTGCCTTAGAACTCGAACCTTGGTTGGATCTCTTTACACACATCTCAAATCTCGCACAAAACACAATAATCATTTCAAAAAGGACTGTACCATGGTTGCTATGACACCCTAGTGAGTGAAAAATCTTAAATCTGCTCCAGTGACCACTGTGGTTCCCAAACCCATGGTAGGCTTCATTGCTTACCCAGTCAAGCCGAAGATAAGTGAGAAAATGGACATTGAGAGAAATATCAAAACAAAAAAGAAAAGAAATTCTGAAAACTAAGTGACCGCATGGGTGTGCGGATAACTCTATCGGGGCTATGGACGCCTGGCCGGAAGTAGAGCAATATCCATGGGGATCACATCGACAACTTCGTCGAGGCTATGGATGCCTAACTAGCAGCAGAGTAATGTCCAGGTTACTTTTGGTGTTGAACGGTTTATGTAGCTTGCGTGGTTGGATTAGCAGCCACTGGTCACAGTCCTATGGAAAGAAATGAATTCACTACACACACTTCTAAGATGTCCTGTAGACTGACCCAGTTAAGGATCCTGTTCTCACAACTCACCTTTGGAAATCCACTCCTGGTCTGCGAAACCAGAGATTTTGGGTCTTGGATGAATACTTATTCTTAGAACGCTCGAGAGCATTTCCTAGTGGAGTCACCATTTGTTGTGCCCTCAACACACATGCCCCGTTCGGAACAGGGACCTCTTTTTCTTTCGCCTTAGCTGGTCATTTTTTCATCACCTCATTTTAAGTGCCCCCATTTTAGTGTCCTAAGTGGTCAGCATACATCCAAGGTCTCATCTTGATTTGACTGTGCTTCTCCCCTTCAACTTTGTCAAGTCCTGGTCCCTTGCAGAGTCTCCTTGGTAGATTCCCTCTGCCAGTGGCCTTGGAGCCTGTCAGACCCGCCTCATCGGGTTTCCCTAGTTGGGTTTCCCCCTTGTGATCGTTGTTCTGAATGGTGGAAGGCTTTCGCCTCCTTGAGCCCCGAGACTCGGCTCCCTATTTTTTGTCTGGTGAAACTTGTAAAATTTCTTGGCTACTTTCACCCCCTCTAGGCCAGACCCTCTGGACTTCCACTCCCAGAACTTTGTGCGGACTTCGTTGTTCCTGATGGAAAATCATTGACAAAACTCCACCCTTCGGGCCCCGAGTTCCCCTTCACCGCCAGTGGTTTCCAAACTAAATTTCCAAAACGACAAACCTGCTACGAAACTCCACCCTCCAGGACCCGGGATCCTCTTAGTCCTCAGTTTGCAAAGCGAAGTTTATAGCCACCGCAAGGTCACGTCTTTCCATCCCCTAAGCCCTAGACCTCCCACTATTGTCCATGAATTTGAATTCACCAACCCAACTATCCTCTATACAGACATTAAATGCGGCCATTAATGGAAAGGGGGGTATAAATATTGGACCCTAACTTGTCATTTTCACTTGTCAAGATTGTAAAGGGAGATCAAAGTGCTTGTCAGAGAAATTCACCACCTTCGTACCCATTGCCATCATTTGCTGATCCACGGTGAATTTAGCAGCTTCCCTCATCGGACTTTCGAGGTAGGTTTGTCGCTTCCCCTCCTGAGAATTTTTTTTTTTTGCAATTTTGAAACACCTAAATCAATGAATTGGATTAAAATGCATGGGATAGATAGATAAATATGACATACACAAAACCCATGTATTAGAATCTTTTAAAAAACCTCCAAAGTGCCCCCAAAGTTGATCTGGAACCTTTATTTGTTGCAGTCATTCTTCATCTAGAGAATTCGAGCCCTCCGGGCTAGAACACTTCCGTCGCCGTTAAAACTTATGAAAAGAAACATCTTTTTTCTCGGAACGGCGAGACGCCCTCTCGAGCCCGCCGCCCTGAACCTCGGTCGACAGTCCGCTGCCAAGCATCACAAATTTTGAACTTTGAAATCAGCCTCCGTTTTGGCCTCCCGGGCCCGCTCCCCCAAACTTTCGCATCTAGGATTTCGTCAAGCTCCCATTGTTCTCGAACGGCGGAAGGACCCTGTCCACCCGAGCCCCGAGTCCCGCCTTGCAATTCATCATCTAGCACTTGTCACAAACCAGTCGCGCGTCATGAACCTGGGTCCCAGTTCACTGACTTCCATCCGCAGACTTCTGTGGAGTCTTCGTCATTCTAAATGGAAAATCTGCGATGACCTCCCGCCTCCCGGGTCCCGGTCTACCTTTTTTCGCGAGGGTTCCAAATCATCGAACTTTAATGTCCTTGACCTCGCTAGGCTCCACCATCTGGGACTATGTCCCATCTCCATTTTTCCAAAAGGGAAAAGTGCATGCTCCTTTCTGGTCTCCAGACCCCAACCTCTTGTTCGTCGAATGAGAACTTGACATGGAAATCTCACGCCTAACCTCATTGTCAGGTCCAGTCCGCCAAGCCGCCCCCTCTGGACTTTCATCTAATGATCGTTGTTCTAAATGGTGAAAGCATGACGACTTCCTGACTCCTCAGGCCCAAGCACTTTAAAAACTGTAAAAATACTGGCCGTCCTTGGACCATCGGGTCCTGGACCCTAGAGTTCCACCCCCGGAACACTCTTTGTGCTTGGTCGTTTCAAACAGCCAGCCTCGAACAACCTTCCAGCCCTGTACCTCTGAATGCTCTTAGGTTATACTAATGACATATAAAAGTAAAAGTATGATTTTATGAATGATAAATTGTCCAAATTTTATTTCTTCCATGAGATTTTGACTAATGTCAAAGCTTTCATGATCAATTGCACTGACTATGCCTTTATTTGTAGGATATATAGAATCAAGTGCAGGACCCTCGAGGGCAGCTACGGAAAAAGACAAAGGAAAGAAATTGGGTAAGACTCCTCGTGGAAAAGAGGACAAGGACCAAATGAAGTACTAGTTCCAGGGTGAGCCTTTGCACTCGAAGGTTGTCACCGACTGAAAAGAAATCACAGACACCAATATCGGCCATGTGGATATTGATGAATTTAAGCAAAGGGTCATATTCAACCTGACAACCAAGAATGCAAGGTTGATCAAGCAAGCGAAATCACAAAAGCTGCAGGCTTCCCCCCATCTCTCATTAGCTCTGAGCTAGTCATGGCCTGTCAGCAGGCCTATCAAACCGAGACAAGGACCATTATTGATAGGGATGGTAATATTCTAGTGGATATCTCAGTTAGGGGCATCACAAGGACATTCCACATTCCCACCTTCATAAAGATGGAGATGCCTACCATAGAGGAATGCAAAGCAGCATGGGATGACAATCAGACTAGTTGTAAGAAGTTAATAAATCAGCACTAGCTCAAAGAGAAACGAAGCAACGCTGCGAAGGTTCCTCAAGAACTCTTTTGCAATGATTTCCATGAAGAATACCATGACTTAATCACTATACTGAGAAGGGTGATGGGTCTCCCTACTACTGCCTTCTTTCAGGAGTGGATGGTGTACTTCGTTGAATAGATCCTCCGCGAGAATGAGGACGTCACAACAAAATCCTTGTTCTACTAGAGAGGCATAATAAGCGACTGCTTCCATGACAAATTTATGAATGTGAAGAAAAGCTCCAAGTTCTACATGACCTACTATCTAGTCTACTCCTTGGTGGACCAGAGACGATACAATGGATTATTTGTGGCACCCGATGAGGAGCAAGGTAAAAAATTGAAGGTCTATGACAAGTACCCCTAGCTCTAGTACCAGAATTTCAAGGAGTATTGCAGGGTAAATGACACCTTCATTCATATCATCAGAGTGATTGCAGGAGATTTCGAGAGAAGGGTCTCTCATAGTGCTTGGGCGTTCTTGAAGCAATACACCTTCCTTTTCATTCAATACCTAAAGTTCATGTACATCCACACCCAAGGCTTCATAGAAAGGCCAAATAAGTTGTCTCGATACCCCAACGACCGAATCATCCTATTGGAACTTTCCCAATAGCTCCAACACATACAGTCCGTCTTCAACAGTAAACACTTGGCAGGGATCTCCTATCCCTTAACTTTAGGCCAAGGAATGTACAAATTATAAACTTCCTAGTATGTTGGGACTTCTGAGAAAGAATTGAACAATTATCATTTTCACCTACACACTGCTTGCCTGCGAATGGACCCATATGGGCATATAAGGAAAGCACTAGGGTCGGGGTTCGCTCATCTGCACCACATTGAGTACTTTTAGGGAGATTGTCAAGATGACAAAGAAGTGCATGCAAGGCACTACATGCAGATGAATGCATACTTCATAAGAAGGGTACAACCATTTCCCAGACCAGATCAAGTTGAAGAGGAAAAAAGCACTGTAATGGACCCCAGATACCCTGCAGTCACCAATTTGTCACTACCAACAATAGACTGGGATGAGCAAGAGGTCAATGATCTCAACATTATAACCAAGCTAATCTTGGCTAGTACCAAGGAATGGGTGGATAGACAAGTGGCCCGACTGAAACAGCAAGGGGTGATCCTGACATATGAAGGGCTAAAAAGTGAGCCCAGTGCCACTGAGGATGTCACCGCCACAACTTCAACAGGAAGGACATCCAAATCTCCTCCAATCACCAAATCTAAGAAGAGGAAAGAAATGGAAACAGAGCAGTCTTTGGATCCCAAAGTATATACAAGGAAAGATCCAGGGGGCTCACCCTCTAAAAGACTCAAGCAAACAGGAGGCACCACGGAGCAGCCCGTAATCCAAGAGGAAGAGGCAAAAAGTACAGATCAATCAAAACCTCTTTCGACTCTCCCTGTTTCGAATGCCCCATCATCTACCTCCCTGGCCATGGTCACCACATCCCCGCCGACAGTGGACATCTCTGTCCATCTTGCCCCTTCACCTTCGGCTGAGCCTACAATAGTAATTGATTCTTCCTCTGTCATAACTACTCCTTCCTCCACTACCATGTCACCTACCACATCGCTCCCTTTAGCTATAGTGATGGCACCAATACCCGCTTTTTCCTTTCCTGAGGCCTTCTCGAAACACATGCAGAATCTCCCTTCGGAGCTCTCCCAGATCCATATGGACCCCACTCTTCAAGCGGCCCTAGCGCAGGTCCTTGCTACTACTAAACCTTTACAGCCTCCAACAGGACCACCAGCTATGGAGGCCACCATGTTAATTTCTAAGGAGTGGGAGAGATGGGAGCAAGAGGCCTCGAAGCCATTTGAAGAGGAAGTCGACGAATACCATGAACAACCGGAGTATGAACACTGGACAATTGACAGGGTGGCCTACGAGGAAGAAGGAACAAGCTCTTCGACGAGCGGGGATGAGGAAGAGGATGTCGGTGGTAGGGTCATCGTACAAACATTTGATGATGATCTTGAAGAAGAGATGGCCCGGCAACTAAAACACGATGAAGAAGAGGCAAAAAGGTCGCCTCTCAGAGAAGGACAACAACAAGAATACAACGCAGCAGAAGATGTGGAGCTCCCTACAAGGGAACATGCAGGAGAAGATAAGCCTGAGGGTGAGGCCCAAACTGTCAAGAGCATCGAAATTGAGTGGCCCAAGAAGCACATGCTTGAGGTTGAGCAAACTGGGGAAAAGGAGGGGAAGGAAATAGAGAAAGAGGAAAGTCCCAGGAGCGATTACCTACCAAGCCTCCCATCAAGCGCCTTGTGTTCATTCAGGACTTCGATGAAGAAGAAGGAGATGTTGCTAAAGTGGGAGAAAAAGCACCAAAGGACCCAAGAGTGAGGTTGGAGGCTATCTTAGCCCAAGAGCAGATCACAACTAGAAAAGAGAAGAAGCATAAGATCATATCCAAGGTAACAATGGATGCTTCTGGGTCTCGAGTAGTGCAAATAGCTATGCCGGTGGTGGGCAGGGAAGGAATAAGCTACAACATCACCACCATTGATTTAGGAACTGCTACTAGACAGCAAAAAGTGGGGCATCTTGAGGAGTCAGTGGCTACAGTGTTGCACCTGATAAAACAGGACAAAGTTTCGAAGGATGAGCTTAAGGCACAACTAGCTGCCTTGATGGATTACATCCAACAATAGTCCTCAGTGGATGACCTGCCTACCACATTCATGGCTCCACCCCAACTATTGTCCAAAGAACAAATTGACAAGTTAGAGAAAAGAAAGAATTTGGATAAGACTACAGAGAGCTGGTTCTGATAGGGCCTGTGCGTCGGGAACATGGGTATTAGTCGAGCTTTTTGAACAGGCAACAAGTTCTTGGATCTTCAACAATATTTGGAAAGCATGAAAAATCTCTGCACTGACTTCCCTGCAATGTATGACTCCACCTATCCAAAGATTGAGGCCATCCTCTAGTTACCAAAAGCCACATGGGAAAAGAAGTTTGCATTCAAAAGGGATGATCACTGGCTAATGGATGTGTGGAGGCAGGATTTTGACAACAGAAAGGAAAGGTTGGAGCAAATAATGAGTAATGTGGATCCATACATCGAATGGGTCAAGGAAATTAGGGTGAAATGCACTCGATATCTCAAGCTGGTGACGGAGTATGACATGCCCACAGTACAGATGGATCCAGAAAAAGGTAAAACCTTACTTTCAAAAGAAGATGGAGGATGGGATGTCCAGTGAAATAATAGTGAAATTCATGATTTTTGTCACCCGTGCCTTCAACCAATCAGAGTTGTTGAGAGATCAGGGCATAAAATATGACAAAGACTAGAGAAAACTTGAAGATAATGCAAAAGAATGGAGCTACCAGATGCTACGATACGAGATCATTGAGGTAGACAAGCTCCAACTAGTTATTCTTAAATTCATGGAATATTTAGCTTCAAATAAGTAGGAGGAAAACCCTACTATCAATGAGGAGCTCCCAAAGGAATAGCTACAGCAGAAGAGCAATCAGCAAAAGACAAAATGCTACAATGCCAGCACTAAGTGACAAAATAGGCAAAAGGACAAGGATGTTTTTTTTTTTAAATTGTAATATATTGAGGGTGGGTGAAACCCTATTTTGTAATGAATCTTGGCCACACAATGAGAATTAATCTTTTCCATTCATTTAACCTTTTTGGCACTATAAATAGGGGTCTCCTCTTATTTGCAAAGACAGTTGAGTTGTTGTAAAGACATGCTACTAAAATTTTTAATGAAAATACATTGACTTGGTGCATTTTCTGATTTCTTCACATGTTTCATGGTTCAATCTCCATTGTTAAATGCTTTAATTAGATTTATATTGTTGTTCTAGTTAGTTTTATTCTTGCTTTTATAGAGTTTAGAAATGTTGTTTCGTGGTTGTGAAAATTCTTGTTGTGTAGATGCCTTCTTAGTCCATACCTTTTGTTGTTTGTTGGTGTAGATAGTTGTGTAAAGTTAGTATGGGCTTAAATTCAAAGTTGATCCACACTTTTATCTTTGTTCATGCATGCATATGGTGAATGAAAGGTGAAATATTTGCAAACCTTAGAAGATAGCACAAATTTCATGAGACTTTGAGATTTCTAGTTAAGTAAAATCTTGTTTTAAGGAAGTTGTCCATTGCAGGAACTCCATGATTATTGTTCACAATTAGTTGCAGGTCCAGGAACCTTCCATCTTCCTTGCTCTTTTCCTTTTTTTTAGAAATAGCCTATGCTAAGGTTCATCGCACATTGTAAAGCCAAACTTGAAGAAACATAAAAGTTTTGGACTGCTTTCCGAACCTACAGCAAAATAAAACTTGACCTCCATCTCAAAAGCTTCAGATTTGAAGATCTACCTCGCATCCAGCTACGTAAGTTTTCCCTATGATTATCATCAAAATAACATCAAAATCAACTAAGGAGTTCCATGCAAGTCATGACCTGACACCCGAGAGACCTTGGGGAGATTTTTAGCAACTTGTCATTGGAGATTTCCTTTCAAGAGAGGTAGTGCACCTGTGTACTGCCTATGTTGAGAAAGTGTACAAAACACCCATCAACAATGACCACTACGATCATTTCAGGCAAAGGAACGGATTCTTGTACAGGATTAGGGGGAGCAGGCTGAGGAGCGATAGGAGGAGTTGACTTGAGAGCCTTGACAACAAGCCTCTTTCCACTCATCACCTTAGAAGCAAGAGTTGTAGGAGGTCGTGGATTGAATTATTTGGGAGAACCTTTCTTTCTATCATATAAGTAGTACCATGGTCCTAGATATTCATTAGGAAGGTCCACAATTCTAATCTTGGGCCTACACCAAGGAGGAATCATCGGACTCATAGGATAGCCACCGGGCTTGCTCATCCAATACTCTTCCCAAGAAAGGGGAGAGGACGGGGTAGTTCAGGAAAAGGTCATTTTCTCTTTACCCTTACAGGAAGGAGAGGGAGTCGTTATGGGCTTCTCCTCCTTCAGGGAAGAGGGAGCAGACAATATAGCCTTCTCTCTACCTCTACGGGGATGAGAAGGGGTTAGCGTGGACTTCTCTTTCTCCCTCAGAGAAGGGGTAGTCATAAGTGTGAGCTCCTTCTCATCTCGGGAAGAGGAGGAAATCAATTTTTTTGTTACAGGAAGGGTCATCTTTGGCTCCCCTTTACCCCCAGTTTTATACTTCACATGGTTTTTGTAAAGTAGGTCAGTCCTTGGTGGAAGCGGACCAACTAGAGAGGGCCAAAAGTGATCCAATGAATACCCACCATGAGATACCAAAGGTCAATATTCAGTATCATGCACTACATGTACAACACCCTCATAGGAGAATTTGACACTTATGAATAAAGAAGGCAACCCCATTCATGGAAGCCAACCAAGAAATTCCTAGCTTTACTCTGAACAATTCTGACTCTAGAATAGCATCGAAGACTGTGTCAATAGTCCTAGGTCCAACTAGGACAGACAAAGTGATCGAGCCATAAGGTCTTATATTCATACCATCGTGAGTATGAATGGTAGATCTTATTCTTCGTACTTTTCTTTTTGCAATGAGTTCAATACTAACCTTTCTTCAGTAATAACATTCACATGGCTCATGGGGTCTATCAAGACTCCCATCACAATGTTACCATTAATGCAAGCGGGAATGTAAAGAGGTGAAGGCTTGTTGTTTATGGTAGATCTTGTGTTGTAAATGTAATATCCAGTGAACTGGGTGCGAGTGGAACAGTAGAAGTTACTGTGACCGTGTTTACATAGGCCTCGGGTTGAGGAACAAAATTAGTGGGATCAATAATCATGTTGGTAGAATGTGACAAAAATGGGCCCATGTATATCTATAATTCATTGTTAGCTTTTGTCACTGATTTTTTAGTGTTTTGTTTGTTCCATCAAGGCAAATGGTACCATCCACAATGTGGTCTTGTACCTTATGACACAACTGCATGCAACATTTGGTATCATGTTTGTTAATGCGATGGTACTGACAATAAACACTCCCATCGTACCAATTGGGATAGGTTTCCCTAACAAGCTTAGGGACCGGCAAAGTTATGATCTTATCCTTCAACAACTTTTACAAGATGGAAGTGTAAAATTCATACAAATTCATGAATTTTCGGTTGCATTTGAGGTTGTTGTCATCAATAGCGGCTACTACATTCACAACGGCCTTACCCTTTCTAGAGATTGATACAATGAATTTCCCTTCAGAATGGGAGAGTGAGGAAGATCCCCTGAACTAAGCAACCGTCTATTGGTATTCTCGTAAGGTTGCACACAAGTGTGTGAAAGAAGGGTATTTCATAAGGGAAAACTTCTCTTTCCAAGGCCTTTGTAAGTTCCCTATGAACACCTTCTGCACATCAAAATTAGGTAGCTGATACAAGATTTGTGAAAGAAGTGCTTGGTAACGCGCTATAAAATCAATAATCTTCTCATTGTCTCCTTGCTTACATTAGACGAGATCCTAAAAGGTCATCTTCAGCCCAATGTTTGCTTAGAACTATCTAAGGAATTGATTAACAAGTTGGTTGAACGATAAAATAGAATTATTAGGCAAGGAACAATACCACTCGAGTGTTGTATCCTTGAGAGATCAAGGAAATAGTCTAGCCATCAAAGCGTCATGATGGAAGAAGTTGGTATAGAGGGCATTAAAGGCATAAACGTACATCTGCGGAACCCCCTTACCACAAAACTTCAAAAAATTTGGAATCTCCATTCCTTGAGGGAGGGGAGTGTTTAAGATGGAAATCGACAGTGGACTATGTTGGAAAAAGGGCTAGAAAATGGGCTAGGTTGAGGCCTAGGAAGGCCCGCTAACTAACTCTGCATCTTATCCATATTCTGAAGTAGAGTATTCAGATAGGGTCATTAGAAGATAGAGGGCCAGAGGAACCTCCTCCAGAACCACTGCCAAGGCCACCTCCAGAACTGTCACTGATGTGACTTCTACCAAAGCCACTACCAGAGCCATTGCTTCCAGTAGGGCCTTCGTCAGAACCACTGCCACAACCTTCGTCGGAATCGCCTCTGCCAGCACCACCTCCACTATCGAATCCACTGCCACTACCAAAGCCTCTACCACTTATTCCACCAAAACCTCCACCACCAAAGGTGATAGAAGAGGTAAAGCTAAAGCCCAACAGGACCTTATTCACCTTGACACTTCTCCTAATGATATGCCCAGAAGTTGTGGAATGGGTTGTGATGCTCATAAACCTTCACAACGCTCGAGATCACAACAACCACGAACTATCCAAGGGAAGTTTCAACACCAATGAATGAATAGATGTTGGTTCACATTGGGTTCACCAAAAATGTAAGAGATGGGGACCACTACATGCAAGACCCTAGGTCATAGAGGGTCAAGATGCGAGAGGCTGCCCTAACTTACCTTAGCTAAGTGTAGTTTTTAGGGTGTGGGGATGAGAATGATGAGGATTATAATGCCCTATAATCACTCTGCAATTCTGAGTTTCAATGTGGGGCTAGGAAATTCAGTTTTTAGGTCCAACTTTGTGCCTCAAGGAACTCTCTACCCAAGGGCATCAACGTGGACTTTAGATGACAGTGCAACGCATTGGAGTCTCTAAAGTGTTTTGGAGTCTATATGGTTAGACAACAACAGAGACAAGGTTGAACTCACCAAAATGACTAATAGCCTAGCTTAAAAACTTTTTAAGAGAACAAAACAACACTATAAAATATGAGAAGTATAAACAGAGGTGATAAAGTAGATATACCAAAGCTAAGGTGACCAAGGCAATCTCGTAGAAGAGCCTATTCACCAACTAGCTCCACAAAGTGCATCCACCTGCACACAGCAAGAGAGAAAATGTTGGGTGGTTGTATAGGGGCCTACCTCAATCAAACCCTTGTTTAGGTGTTTCCACCTCCATGAACAACCAAAGGAATGAGATAAAGAAGTAATGTAATGAAAACACAAACACTACAATGGAGTACTATGCTACTCAACCAAATGATAGAGGAGAGGAGAGGGAAGCTTACCACCTCCACCAAGAGTACTCAAGGTTGCTTGGGGGAGAAATGAGAGGAACTCAAGCCTTTGTTGCAATGGCGTGGTCCCAGATGTGCTCTACCAAAGTGACGAAGTGGAGATTTTTGTTGCAATGGAACACTTGGATGCTTGGAGTGAGTGAAAGTGAGCTTGTGAGTCCAAGAATGGTAGCTTGATGTAATGAAGAGTTCTTAGAAGATGAAATGTAAGTTCAAGGACTGAATATGAAGGAATGAGGAAGAAAACAACCATATTCGGGTTAGTTGGCCAAAGGAGGTGTTACAACTTCACTGCCAATGGGAAGAGTAATGCCTCAGTCACAGGAATTTTTCAAGGATGTAAGTGTGTCGCGTGGACGTTTATGCAGTGCGTGGGAGTCCCTAACAAAACACCTCCACCAACACACGAAATAGGCTCCACGTGGACTGCCAATAGTGGGCTTAAGTAAATTTAAGCCTCCGAATTTAGTTTTCTAAAGTGTATAAAGGAAAAAAGGGGACCTAGGGTTAAAATTCACTCTTATACAAATGGATAGGGAGATAAGGATGGGGGATGGAAGGGATTGTTTGGATGGATGAATAGGAAGATAAGGATGGGAAGACGAGAAGAATTTTTGGATGGGTAAGGGGATAACGTTGGGGAGATGGAAAGGATTGTTTGGATGGATAAGGGGATAGGGATGGGGAGATGGAAAGGATTGTTTGGATGGATAGGAAGATAAGGATGGGGAGATGGAAGGGATTGTTTGGATGGATAGGAAGATAAGGATGGGGAGATGGAAGGGATGATAGAATTGATGAATAATGTCTCCAAGGACTATGTCATAAAGAAGGAGGTGCCCCACTCTATATATGTCATGTATAATGAGGTAGGAGGAATGGAAGATAGAAGGATGGGAAAATAAGGGAGTGAGATGGATATGGATAGGATGCATGGATAAGGAAGGGAGATTGATGGTAGCATGACGGGTGGATAGGGAAGGTAGATGGATGTGGATAAGGATTAGGATAGTGTATAGGTGAGGGGAATGTATGCCAAGAGGTTTCCAAAGCGTGTATATATGTTTTCCCCTATCTATATCAAGATCACAAGGAGGATGGAGGGATTGGGATAAATGGGATATGATAGGCAGGATGTATAAGATAGGTGGGATGGAGGAGATGGGTGAAGGAGATGCAGTTGTCCCCAAGTGTGGAAGTAATCTAGATGGGGGATTTACAGATGATGCCTATTTTATAGGTTTTTATCATGGCACTTATCCAAGGATCTTTTTTGCCAAGTTTTCACCATTGGACGAATTATTTCTCTTTACTTTTTTTTTGTTTTTGACTTTTTTTATTTTGATTTTTTGACTTTTTTGACTTTTTGGATAGTATACGGAGGGATATGGTTAAGTGGATTTGGAAGACATGTGATAAGGGTATATATGGAGGATTCTAGCATCAAGTTCCATACAAGGTATTAAGAGCCCATGTTTGAAGTGACTATTAGATGTTGGTACAACCAGGGTTATGAAGATGGATGGATTATGCAAGGGAATGGATTAAAGGGATTGGATGAGGGAGATATGGAGGATAATGGATGGTATGTTGGAAAGTGTATGGGTGGAATGATGGGGTATATGTGTGCTTGGGTAATTTTTTTAGGACCAACATTGGCACATATGGTGGTGGATGTGAAATGATAAGAGGATTAATGGATGGATGATGTCGGGATAATGGAGGAGATGGGGTAGTGAATTTTGGGACATAAGGACCCAAGATAGATGTAGGATATGGATGGTATGTATTATTATCTTTTGGATTAGCAACTTTGGATGTTTTTATATATCTTTCATGTGAAGGCATTGCATCTTTTTTCTTTGGGATCCACATGGTTTTTATTTTTGCTTTGGTGGGCCTTTGTGGCCTATGGGTTTGATTTGGATTTTGGATTTGATTTTTATTTTCTTCAACATGTCTTTTTAAGGGGACGTGAGAAGCTTTAGATTCATGTGGATGTTTAGATTTATGCATTTTTACTTTGGCATCCAAAGTGCTCTAAATAGCAATGGGATGGGTGAGAGGAGATGGATGTTGTGGAGGAAACATGAGTGGAGTGATGAAGGTAGGATTTTGGGCATGATATGTGGATGGAGGATGTGTAGATATGTTCCTTTGTTGATCTTGATTGGGGAAAATGAGAGTGGAATGTTTATGATGGGTGACATGGATAGGTGGTGGATGGATTAAAGGATGAATAGGATGGGATGGAGGAGGTGATTGTGGGGTATAAGGGCCCAAAATGGACTTAGTAGCTGGAGGATATGTGATGGTGGATGGAGGGACATAAGAGCCCAAGATAGATGGAGTATATTAAGGTTGAATATTGTGGATGGAGGGACATAAGGACCCAAAATGGATTTAGAAGATGAAGGAGGAATATGGATGGTTGTTTTGAGGTGATACAATGGAGGGGGGATGGCAGCAAATGGTTTGATGGAGCGATGGGAAGAGCCTATTATTCTTTTGGAGGAGGCTCGTTGAGGATGGATAGAGGTTGTACCAACATTTTTGGATTATAAGTCTTGAGAGATATATCCAATACCTTGTGTACGCGGATTTTTTTTGACATGGATGGGCTCTAAAATACCTTGCTCATGAATATTAGTGTACATCAGGTTATGAATAGTTGGCTTGTGGCTATCTTAACTCTCTATTAAGTCATATTATCATTTTTATATTGTTATTTAGTTGTTCAGGTCGGCCTAAGACTTATATAGGTGTGACTAAGTAGGCCTAGGTGATATCCTATGCATAAATAGGTATATATAGGAGGTTGTGAGTCTTATTTCATCATCAAGTTGTGAAGTGTGTTCTCATTAGAGATATTTGGAGGTTTTCCCCCTCAAAGTGGCTTGTTATTATCAGTTATTATCAAGTATTTTTAGCATATTTCATATCATATTCTCATATTGTGCAAGTTATTTCATAACAAGTGGTATCAGAGCATGATCTTGGCACCGTAGAGGCAAAGTTTTTTCTCAATTTTGGAGGCAATTTTGGGAAGATCATATCTTTCATATTTTAGGTAATTTATTTTTTATTTTTAAAGGGTTTTTGAATAAAATATTAAAGAAGATACAATCCAAATTTTAGAAGAATTGGAGTAGAATTAAGCGAATTATTGTAGAATTAGGGTTTCTACACAATTTTTTTGGAATCTGCATATCTCGCACATATTGCCAAAAATTGGAGTCTAATTTTTATTGGGTTTTTGAAGACATACTAAAGAAGATTACAGTAAAAAAAATTGAGGAATTGGAATAGAAATAATCAAGTTATTAAAAAATTAATTTTTTTACAATTATCACTCTCCACACTACAAATCTGCTTATTTCTTGGAGATTTTTCTAGGTGAGAGTTATTTTGGCCCTAGTAAGTTACAGTAAAAATTTCAGAGAATTTAAGTTTTATTTGTGTGATTTATTTCAAAATGAGTGGTTCCCATCATGACGGGGCCTACAACAAGGGGCAAAAAGAATGTTGTCACTTCAGGGAAGACCCTTGATAAGGATGGGGTAACAATAGAGGATATTACTCCTAATGAGGAAATAAGTAAGGTCAAGGAAGAAATTTCCTCAATGAAGATGGATATGTGTGACCTAAGAGGAGATATATCAGACATACAAAACATGTTAAGCACCTACATGGTTGAACCAAGAAAGGAGTTCTCAAGCAACCAAGGTGAAAATTATAGGTCAGCTAACATTGACACAAGCTTTAGTACTCCTATGAGATCTAGGAATTTATTTCCAAAGGTGGATATGCATGAGTTTCGATGGCAAGGATCCTCTAACATGGATAAACTAAATAGAGAATTTTTTTGAAGTACACCAAATCCCAAATGGACAAAAGGTCATGATGGCTTCCCTATATTTAGAACCAGATCAATTCATTTGGTATCGTTGGCTTTGCACTCATTAAAGGAAAAAGGGGCTCACCATCTCATGGTCAATTTTTATGGAGGAACTCCAAGCACAATATATCAATAGCATGACATAAAACTTCTTCAGCTAGCTGGCTAAACTTCAACAAACAAGATCAATTAAGGATTATATTCAAAAATTCCAAAATCTATCCTTAAGAGTGGATAAAATTATGAAGGAAAACTTGAATGATTTATTCCTGGGGGGTCTCAAGGATCACATTCAACATAAGGTATGCATGTTTATCCCTAGCTCCATAAATGAGTCTTTTATCTTAGCATGCAAGGTAGAGGAGAAGTATTTGATTCCTAAGAAGCAAGGGGCTAATGTGACAAGAAAGAAATGATATTCAACACAACCTACTAGGTTGACTCCACAACAAATTGAGTAGAAAAGATAAAAAGGGTTGTGTTTCAATTGTGATAGCAAATACAATCGAGGACATAAATGTAGTGAAAAGAAATTGTTCTATATTGAAGGTCCAAGTGAGGAAGAAGAGGAGGAACCCATACTAGAGGATGAAAGGGAGTCAAATGAGGAATCACATGATTCTCAACCAATCATTTCTTGTCATGCACTCTCAAGTTTCAGTGCTCCACAAACTCTCAAGGTGGTGGGGTTCTTAAAGAAGTAGAAGGTAACAGTGTTGATTGACTTAGGTAGTTCTCATAATTTCATCAACAAAAAGTTAGCTACTCGTCTAAAAAAATTTATATATCTAGCTCCAGAGTTTCAGGTTTTGATTGTAGATGGTGGTATAGTTAGTTGTTTAGGGAAGTGTCATAGCATTAAATTATCCATGGGATATTATCAACTCGATGCCCCAATGTATGTGATATCCATGGGTGCAACAGATATTGTTTTGGGAGTACAATGGCTTACTACATTGGGAATGATTGAGATGAACTTCTAGGAACTATTCATGAGATTCCAATCAGTAGGAAGGGTAGTAGAGCTAACGGGCTTGAAGGAAAAATCCCCACAAATTGTAAGCTCTCATAAAATGCAAATTTTTCTTAAGAAAGGAGTGGATGGATTTGTGGCCTAGCTATGTTCATTAGAAGTCTCTCAATCTAATGCTCCTACTCATCCACATTTGCAAGCTATAATTGATCATCACTCTGCTCTTGTAGATATGCCTAAAGGACTTCCTCCTAAGAGGGATCATGATCATTCCATACAGTTAGTTCTAGGGAACCAACCATCGAACATCAGGCCTTATAGGTATCCACACATACAAAAGAGTAAGATAGAAAAAATTGTTGAGGAGATGTTAGAGGCAAGAATTATTAGGCATAGCCAAAGTGCTTACTCCTCACCTGTGGTGATGGTACATAAGAAGGATGATACTTGGTGCTAGATTATAGAGTGCTCAACATGTACACCATTAAAGATAAGTTTCCTATTCCAGTCATTGATGATTTGCTAGATGAATTGAATGGAGCTATGTATTTTACCAAGTTAGATCTTAGGTTTGGTTATCACCAAATTTGGATTAAGGAGGAATATATTTGTAAGATAGAATTTTGGACTCATGAGGGTCATTGTGAATTTTTTGTGATGTCATTTGGTCTTACCAATGCACCATCTACATTCCAAAGTTTGATGAATTCCATTTTTAAGAAGTTCTTGAGAAAGTTTGTGTTAGTATTATTTGATGATATATTGATTTATAGCAAGACTTGGGAAGAACATTTGCAACATGTGGATCAAGCATTACAAATACTTGAAGATCATAAACTCTATGCTAAGCCATCCAAGTGTGCTTTTGGTCTTAAGGAGGTGGAGTATTTGGGACACATAGTTTCACATGAAGGAATAAAGGTGGACCCTAAAAAAATTAAGGCTATCATGGAATGGCCTATTCCAAAAACCATTAAGAAACTGAGGGGTTTCTTGGGATTGACAGGGTACTATAGAAGATTTGTGAAGAATTATGGTTGTATAGTAGCACCTCTCACCACTCTATTGAAGAAGGATTATTTTCATTGGAACAAGTCTGCCAATACAACATTTGAGAGATTGAAGGAGGCTATGTGTACAACCCCAGTGCTTCCCACTCCTAACTTCACCAAGGAATTCATTGTGGAATGTGATGCTTCTATAAATGGGATAGGAGTAGTGCTCATGCAAGAAGGTTGACCAATTGCTTTTGAGAGTCGTCAATTAAAGGGTAAGAATCAACTAAAACCTATTTATGAGAAGGAAATGCTAGCAATCCTCGATGTAGTTAAACAATGGAGGCCTTATCTATTGGGTAGACACTTCAAGGTTAAGATAGATCATGATAACCTAAAATATTTTTTGGAACAAAGACTATCTTCTGAAGAGCAACAAAAATGGGTCACTAAGATGTTAAGATATGACTTTGAGATTGTATATAAGAAAGGGAAAGAAAATATTGTAGCAGATGCACTTTCAAGGAAAGATGAGAAAGATGAAGCCTTATTGTGTTCCCTTTCAATATTACAAGAAAATTGGGTGGAGGAAGCCAAAGCAAAGTGGCAAAATGATGTTGCGACAAGTAAGTTCATTGAACAATTAAAAAGTGATCATAGTAGTTCAGATAAGTTTTATTGGAAGGGAGATACTCTTTGGTATAAAGAGTGTTTGTATCTCTACAATAATTCCACTCTTAAACACAAGATTCTCATAGAGTTGCATGAGTCTCTAGTGGGTGGTCATTCAGGATTTTTGAAGACATATCATCGAGTCAAGCAAGATTTTTTTTGGGAAGGGCTAAAAGAAGATGTTCAAAAATTTGTGGCTAAATGTTTGGTTTGTTAAAGGAATAAAGGGGAGACAATTAAGACACCGGGTCTCTTGCAACCCTTATCTATTCCTAGCCAACGTTGGGAAGAGGTATCCATGGACTTCATCACAGGGCTTCCCAAATCTAAAGGTCATAATGTCATCAAGGTAGTATTTGATCGCCTCACTAAATATGCACATTTCATTACATTATCACATCCTTTTACAACAAGTTTTGTGGCAAAAGATTTTTTGGAGAATATCCAAAAGCTACATGGTACACCTAAGGTTATTGTTAGTGATTGTGATCCTATCTTCACTAGTCACTTTTGGAAAGATTTATTCTCATGTTTGGGTACTCAACTAGCTCATAGCTCTTCATACCATCCTCAATCAGATGGGAAAACTGAGGTTGTTAATAAGTGTTTGGAAGGATATCTACGTTGTTTCACTTCAGAGAAACAGTCTCAATGGGTAGATTGGCTACCACTTGCAGAATGGTGGTATAACACTTATTTTCATAGCTCATCAAAAATGTCTCCATTTTTGGAACTTTATGGAGATCATCCTCCTTCCATGAAATCATCAATAAAGGTGTCACCAAGAGTTTAGGCAGTAGAAGACCACTTACTTCATCAACAACAAGTACTTTCAGGACTCAAGGAGAATTTAGCCATGGTACAAAATTGAATGAAACAACAGGCAAACTAGCATCGTAGTGAAAGAAGTTTTGAAGTTGGGGATTGGGTCTTCTTGAGATTGCAACCTTATAAGCAAATCTCACTAAAGCAACAAAAAAAGAATAATAATTTGTCTCCAAGGTATTATGGTTCATACCAAATCATGCAAAAGATCGATAGTGTTGCCTACAAGCTAGAGTTGCCACCAACAACAAACATACATCCAATTTTTCATGTTTCTTATTTCAAGAAGGTAATTAGGCATAGTATTCCCACTCAAACAACACTACCAAAACTCAATGAAGAAGGAAGAATCATTTTGGAACCAGAGTGCATTCGTAAAACAGGCACAAAGAAGCTAAGGAATAGAACTCTTACTAAGTCTCTCATCCAATGGAAGAATTTACCAATTGAAGATGCCACATGGGAGGACAAGGAGTTCATTCAAAAGAATCCAAACTTGATTAGCATTGAGGACAATTCTTCTTTGAAGAAGGGGGGCATGCTACACCCTTAATATTAGTGTACATCAGGTTATGAATAATCAGCTTGTGGCTATCTTAACTCTCTATTAAGTCATATTATCATTAGTATATTGTTATTTAGTTTTTTACGTCGGCCTAAGACTTATATAGGTGTGTCTAAGTCGGGCTAGGTGATATCCTAGGCATAAATAGGTATATATAGGAGGTTGTGAGTCTTATTTCATCATCAAGTTGTGAAGTGTGTTCTCATTAGAGATATTTGGAGGTTTTCCCCCTCGAAGTGGCTTGTTATTCTCAGTTATTATCAAGTATTTGCAGCATATTTCATATGATATTCTCCTATTGTGCAAGTTATTTCATAACAAGGTGATACAATGGAGGGGGGATGGTAGAAAATGGTTTGATGGAGTGATGGGAAGATCCTATTATTCTTTTGGAGGAGGCTTGTTGAGGACGGATAGAGGTTGTACCAACATTTTTGGATTACGAGTCTTGAGAGATATATCCAAGACCTTGTGTACACAGATTTTTTTGACATGGATGGGCTCTAAAATACCTCGCTCATGAAGGCCTAAACCTTTTCCTTGATAGTTCATGCTCTTAAGCATTCGATTTATAGTGGGGTGCTTGTTATTTTTAAAACATGATGCAAGTCCATTATTAGGTGGAGGAGGATGGGTGGTGTATATGATCGGTTCCTCATCTGCAAGGAAACCACCATGGATGAATGTGAGAGTACCGAGGGAATATAAAAGTGGTGTGGGGATAGTAGGGTTAGGCAAAAATGGAGGATCATGAGATGGAGATGATGGGGTAGCAGGATCTTAACTAGTAGGAGTGAGTGGTAAGGGATCAGGAGAGGGATTAGATGATATGATAGGATCTAGATTTTTGGTAGCAGGTGATAAGGGCTCATGAGATGGAGCGATGGGATCTTGAGTGTCAAGGGGATCATGGGATGGAATGGATGGGGGACTGTGATCTTAAGGTGGGCTAGATGGGATGTCAAAATCTTGATGTGGAGAAGGGGATATGTTGGTATGCTTTGGATCTAGCTCTTGGAATGACTCATCTTGTGTGGGTGGCATGATGATGGAGTGTTGGAGGGACTCCTCAAGTGGGGGAGATGGAAGGATGGAGGATTCATGAAATTCATGGGAATGGATTTCGGTGATACTAGGAGTGGGAGGAGTGGATTGGATCTAGATGTCTTTAATGGATTGGGTGGATCTAGGAGTAGAAGATGGTGATAGGGTTTGGTTATCTTTGATGGGTTCAATGGCTCTCAGAGGAGGAGATGGGAGTTCAATGGATTCGATGGGTTTGACAGTTTCAATGGTTTGATTGGTGCTAGGGGTGGTAATAGTAATGATAGGTGTGGGATGGAGCAGGGTCTCATCACTAGTGACTATACATGGGGGAGTGGGGCAACATGGTTCCATGACTTCAAGATGTGGAATTGAGGATGTATTCTTTCTCATGAGTCCTTGGAGAACTTTTGGAGTGAGAATTGTGCATACTATAGGCTTAGATGGGGTGATGGGAATAGACGAAGGATTATGGATTGGTGGAGGATTAGGATTAGATGGAGGAATAGGATTGGATGGAGGACTGAGAGTAGATGTAGGCTTAGGATTGGTGGGGGGAATCAAGATTAGATGGAGGGTTAGGACATGGTGGAGTGGAAGATGGAGTGACATAGGAGGATATATATAGTGGATGAGGACAAGGGGATGTGACTGGTGGATTGTAGTAAGGGTATTGGGTTAGCAGATTAGGATGGGAAGATTGAGATGGTGGATTGAGATAGGAGGAAGTAGATGGTGGATCAAAGCAAGAGGATGTAGGTGGTAGATTGTAGTAGAGGTATTGGGATGGTGGATTAGGGTAGGAAGATGTGGATGTTGGACTAGGATAGGAGGATGTGGATGGTGGATTAGGATAAGTGGATATGGGTGGTGGATTGTAGTAGAGGTATTGGGATAGCATATTAAGATGGGAAGATTGAGATGGTGGATTGGGATAGGAGGATTGAGCTGGTGGATTAGGATAAGAGGATGCGGGTGGTGGATTGTAGTAGGAGTATTGGGATAGGAGACTGGGATAGGAAGATGTGGATGTCAGATTAGGATAGGAAGATGTGGATGGGGAAGATACTAGATACCCCTTGTCAAGGGTAGCATAAGGATTTCTAGTAGGTGTGGTTGAAGGCATGATGGGATAGATTAGATGAGGGATTAGATTTTGGATAATGCTTGGGGAAAGCTTACTAGAAATGATAGCATCAAGGGGATCTATGTCATATACCTTTTGATCAACAAGGCTCTCATTATCGTCATCAACATAATTAGGATTCCCCTTAACTACTATTTTTGGTTGCATTGGTGAAGGATAAGGATTCATGATGTTAGATTAAAAATATGGGAACAAACGATTAGAAGGAAACAAAAGGTGATGAAAGGATAAATAAGATGGATTCAAAGAGGATGGAAAAAGGGATCTTAAGATTTTTTTTGATATGAGAAGATCTTGGATATAGATGGACTATAGCTCAAATTGGGATTTAGATTAAGCTCCGGTTGGGATTGGACTAAAGCTCAAATTAGGATTGGATTAAAGCTCATATTAGGACTGGGTTGAAGCTCAAATTAGGATTGGATTAAAGCTTAGATTGGGATTGGATCAAAGGATATGATAGGATTGATACTAATCCAAGTTTAGGGGTTTTAACTAGATGACGTAAGGTGCTGACAATCAAATTTTTTCCAAATTTGGCAGTTTTCAAAAATTGTCAAATTTTTCCATTTTAGGTAACTTCGCATGCATATCTTTGAGTGTCCATTTTTTTCCCAAAAACTTGTAAAAACTAAGGAAGGATGAATTTCCAACTAACATCCTAAATCTGAGACATGAGTTCCGAGTTATTAACGAAAATGACTTTTAAAAAACTAAAAAAACACTAAATTGTTGTTTTGAGGGTCAAGATGAAAGTTTCAAGCCCTAAGAATGTGCCAAAACAAGGGCCAACTGACCAAGGGTTGATTGGGAATCCACATGCCACCTCATAACACAACCACCCATAAAATTTTAGTCCAAACGGACACCAAAGTCAAAAGTTATGGCCTTTAGAAGTTTCTACATCAAAATCAAAACCCCTGAAACGAAGTCTAAGTGATTGGGCTCAATGATTTGATGACGTATATGGACTCTAATGATGTTCTAAGAAGCACCTATGTGATTTGGTCAAAGAAACGATGACT
The DNA here is from genome assembly GCA_007258455.2 of Sequoia sempervirens. Taxonomy (NCBI): domain Eukaryota; kingdom Viridiplantae; phylum Streptophyta; class Pinopsida; order Cupressales; family Cupressaceae; genus Sequoia; species Sequoia sempervirens. Next base: position 47,050,236 of record VDFB02000363.1, on the reverse strand, counting down.
ATTAGAAAGTGTTAATGAACAGGAACGATGATGATGAGAAGATAGATGAAGGTATGTTCTGGTGGAAAATTCGCCTCTCTGTGAAGGAAAATTTGCCCAAGCAGGGAGCAAATTCACCCAAACAGGTAGCAAATTCACCCAAATAGGGAGCAGATTCACCCAAACAGGTAGCAAATTCACCCAAACAAGGAGCAGATTCACCCAAACAGGGAGCAAACTCGCCCAAACAGGGAGCACACTCACCCAAACAGGGAGCACACTCGCCCAAACAGGGAGCAGATTCACCCAAACAAGGAGTAGACTCGCCCAAAACACTAGCAGATTCACCCAGAACAGTGACAGATTCACTTAAATAGCTAGCAGGTTTGCCTATTTCTTGAACAGTATGGTTTTACGCAAAAACAAAACTTCCCAGACTTGCCTATATCTAAAAACAATCAAACGACATCAACAAACGGGGAAATATACTCCTCTAATGAGGGAAACAGACTCGAAAAATGAGGAAAAAAACTCTCTGAATGGAAAAATAGATTCTCCTAACAGGGAAATGAACTTGACGAACAGGGAAATGGACTCTCCGAACGAACAAATGGATTCTCCTGACCAACAAACAGACTGACTAAACAGAAGACAGGATTGGTTGTTCAAGGAACAAATTCACTGAAATATGCTACAAATTCACCTATTTTCAGTAGCATATTTTCCCCTTTTGAAGAAATAAATAAATGTGATGGGTTGTTTGACTAACAGGATGACTCAGACAGCAAGCAAAATTGCCCCTTTAGGGATCATATTCACCCAAAATAGTAGCAGAATCGCCCAAACAAGGAGCAAATTCACCTATTCTATGGAGAACAAGTGAATTTTATGGGAAACAACTAAGAAACAACTCAGACAAAAGACGAGATCGCCCCTGAACACCCCTGTGGTTAACAGGTTCACCCCAAATAGAAGCAAATTTTCCCCTAACAAAGGCAAATTCGCCCAAACGATTGACTTGGACTGGACTCGATGAAAAATAGCTAATTGTGGCAAAGGACAAAATCATAGCAAACAATAGACAGAAGGTAAGGATGACTCAACCAAAAATAGACACACTAGTTTCGCACAAAGAAGACACTTCAAGCAAGACAATCCTAAAATTAGTGAGAAGGGTATGGAAAACATGATCCTCTATCTAGTTTGAACAAGGTGATCTAGGGAGTCTTTGATATATGCATGGTACGTGAGGCACAACCGTGAACACTAGCTTGTCACAAGCGTGAGTCGGGAGCCCCATCGAGGTATTGGAAACTTAGACCAACTCGTCACGTCTTATCTAGGTATAACCCAGCTAGCTTCGACGCTCTGCCAGATACGACATGACTAGATTGGGGTAAAACTTTGGCTCTCCCCCATTTATATACCCCACCGATACACGTGGTTGGGATTGTCCCTCAGGTGATGAAATCCTAGGCAAGTCCCGCTAAGGGAAGAAGATACTAGATGTTTTCGGTCGATCCCTAGGCTCGCATGAAGTGCAAGGGGAGAGCTTAGACGTACTAATACCTCCTAAGTGGATGCAAATGGACTAGAGTGAATTACGATTTCTCATCACCCAAGATCGCCAAATGGTGCAAGGGGCTTGGATATGTCAACAACCCACTCACAAACACAAAAAATAAGATTTATTGACCCTCTAATTAGTTTTGTGTATGCCTAGATTAGTATGGAAAACAAGAAGCAAAACTAACTAAAGGCCTTGGACTGCTCGTTCTGCAGCAAATACATTAGTAATTTTCCACCTCTGGTCTTGAACGAACAAAAAATAGTTGCAAAAACATTAGCCAAATGAGGCACACTCACAAACAAACAGGTTAGCAGGTTAGTACCTAAAAATGAAACCAAAACATAGTCAAAATTGGAAGGATTAAGTCTTTGTTTTACCTCAAATTCGCCTCTATAAGAGGCAAATTCACCCAAATCAGTAGTAGATTTGCCTATCTAGGGACAAATTGCAAATTCTCCCAAACTTGTCAAATGGGTGAATTTGGCACATTGCAGATTTGCCTCTATTATTGCAAATTCACCCCTTTAACTACAAGTTTTCTTATTTAAGGTGCAAATTCGCCTGTTTAGGGTACAGATTCACCTGTTTAGGTGCAGATTTGCCTGTTTAAGGTGTAGATTTTCCAGTTTGTAAACCTAAACCTGCAAAACTTGAAACAACACAAAGAACGTGAAAGAAAAAACTTGTTTGTGGGTCCCATCGGGCATGCCAGATATGTGTGCAACGTGTTTTTTAACCCTAAAATGGTGCAAAACGAAAGAAATGAAAAAGGATAACACAATACAACACCTCAAGATTAGCCTAGTTAGACTTGAACAAAACAAATATGAAACAAATATTTTACCTTGCTCAAGTCAATTGGTTGGTTGGCCTTGTTGATTCGTTCGATTGTGTGCTCCTAGATCAATTTTGGTAGCATAATGGCTTGTTGTAGCTTGATTTGGATGCAAGGATGAAAGGTTTTTGATATGGATGCAAGATGGGTAGCTTGAAAGATGGAGATGATGACTGCTTAGGATTAGGGTTGGATGAGAAGAGGTTATGAAGAATTCAAGAAGGAGAGCCACAAAATGGCTAAGTGTTAGCCATTTGACCTAAGAAGATCAAATGGACGGTGGAGATTGAAAGAGGGCAAAAGATCGATGGCTAAGATGAAGAGTTGACTAAAGAAATTAAAAAAAATCTTTTTAATGTGCATGGGGAGGATAAAATGAATTTAAAATTCCTTAGAAACCTTGGATGAATAAAATGGAATTTAAAATTCCATTGGGAAGGACATGGGGATTGTAAATAGAATTAAAAATTCCATGAGAGGACCTTGGGAAGACAAAAAGGAATTAAAAATTCCTTGGGGAATGAGAGGAATTAAAAATTCCTCAAAGGACATTGGGAAGATAAAAAGGAATTAAAAATTCCTTGGGAGATGGGTAGAGTTGACCAAAGGGGTTAATTAGACTAGTTAATCAATGATTAGAGGACAGTTAGATGGCTAATGAGGATTAAGAGCCAACTTGCAAAATTTGGAGGATGAGACACATCCTAATCATAGTTTAGACATGTGCACACCCATAATGAGGGGATTAGGAGGTGGATTAGGATTAGGTGAAAGTGATGGAGGATGTGACACATAAGGGATTAAATAAAATAAATAGAAATTATTTATTTAATTTATGGGATAGAAGGGGTAAGGTAGGATAAGTAATAAAAGTATTTAATTATTTAGTTAAATACCTTAGGGATTTAGAGGACTATAGGGGTATTAATTAAATAATAGTAATATTATTTAATTAATGCAAATAAGGGGATTTTTAGATGAAAAAGGATAAATTTGACCAAATGTAAGTGGTCAAATTTAGATGTCTACAAAACCATACAGAGATTTCTCTAACTTGCAAACCAAACTTTTTTTAGCTTTTTCAACAAAGTTCTCAGGTTGGGACATAAATTTTTTCTTCCAAATCTCCTTGAAGAAACGTTGTCTTCACATCCATCTAATCAACCTCTAAGTCATATGTTGTTGCAAGTGACAATAGAAATATGATAGATTTCAACTTAGCTACAGGAGAAAATATTTATCCATAATCAATTCCCTCCACCTAGGAATAATCTTTCACGACCAACCTAGCTTTATACTTCTCCACACTTCCATCCAAACCAATTTTCTTCTTAAATACCCATTTATAACCAACAGACTTTTGACCTTCAAGAAAAGGTACCAAATCTCAAGTTTCATTATTTTACAATGATGTCATTTCCTCATTCATGGCTTCCAACCAAGAATCTAAATCAGACATATTAATAGCCTCCTTTACAATGCTAGTCTCATCAATGGTTCAAACCACAATAGTGGTTTACAATTGAGATGAGGAAGGAAAAAAAAAAATTTCCTTTTGCCATAGTCAACGGGTTCGGTCAAACTCAATGGTTTGGCCGAACCACATTATATGTTCGACCGAACCCACAAACCCTAAAAAAATAGTAATATTTTAAGGGGTTTGGTCGAACATAGGTTCGACCGAACCCCTTAAAAAAAAACAAAAAAAACATGAATGTCACTATCATTTTCGCCTTTTATTATTGCTTTCCCTATGCTTACATGCGTGCGGTGAACCGAACGTGATCTGCAAATGGCGACGACTTCATCTCTCCGATGAATGCAAATTCAACTTCATCTTTCCAAAATTCATCAACCCAACTTACATATCGAGCACCAAGTTTGTCAAATTCAAATTTCATAGAGTTGAAAATGCATTTGTTTGTTAAATTTTGAAACCCTAAATGCGAAATTTTGGAAATTTGTTGAATGGAAACAAAATTTGTTTGAAAGCTTCTAAAGTCTTTTCAACATACATTATTTCGATGGTACATTGCTACTCTGTTGAAAAATTAACATGCCCTGTCTATGCTTCCACATTTTGCATACATTTCTACCAGGGCATCTCCAATTTATTTGAGGCATTATATCAAACAGTTCATGGTAATTTTTGATGGAGTATGATAAAAATAGTGTTTCCATTGTATGTACCCTATATCAAACAATTCATTAACAAATTTATTTGAGGCATTATATCAAACAGTTCATGGTAATTTTTGATGGAGTATGATAGAAATAGTGTTTCCATTGTATGCACCCTATATCAAACAGTTCATTAACAAATTTATTTGAGGCATTATATCAAAAACACTATTGGAAATTTATTTGAGGCATTATATCAAAAACACTATTTATATCATACTCCGTCAAAAACACTATTGGAAATTTATTTGAGGCATTATATCAAACAGTTCATGGTATAAATTTTAGGGTGCATACAATGGAAACTTGGATAAAATTCTTCATATTTTTCCTTTGAGTCTATGACATTACTCCAAAAATGGTTGGTGAACTAAATGTATGAATCGAAGAATAAATTTAGAGGAAAGAAACTAGATTGTTTGAATGAAATGTATAATAAAATAGTTCTATTAGGATTAGAAGGAATGAAGGTATTATTAAATTTTCTAGTACAAGACTATTAAATAAATATTACAAAAGCTAATTGAAAAAATGGTACTAATATGCACACATAGCTTGTCCCAACATTATGGGCATATTGTACTAGAATACAAACTCCCATTAGGCTTACTCTTTAGTTTATGAAATGGAGGCCATAATGCCTCTTGAGCTTAAGATTCTATCATTATGTATCTCCCTTAGTGATAGCATTGATGATTACACATATCAAGAACACCAATTACAAGAGTTTGAGACCTTGGATAAACAATAAGTAAACTCATTATACTTGATCTATGTACATATACCAAAGATAATTAATGAAAAAATAAAAATGGTGTTGTCCAATGAGCTTTACCATGAGGGGAACTCATCCTTCATATAAATCTAAATATAATCCAAATTTCATAGAAGTAATTTTTTTGGTAAATTTTGACCCAATTGGATTAGTCCTTTTACCATTATTCCCTAGTTCAACACTTGTGCATTTGGTTTTTTCACTCCCAATTGAAAATATATGAAATAACCAGATAATATCATGCATTTTAAATTATACTATTGGTGATCCTATTGTATGTGGGAAATGGTGCTTACTCATCACATATTACCTTTCTTATACCCATTTCACCTAATGATATCTATTGTGTTATCCTTTCCATCTAGGGACAATTAGATTTACATATACCTTCACAATCACATCATTATCTATTTACACTTACATGATTATTTGTCAACATGGTCCCTCATAATTGATTATGACATGATAATTATCAAGCCAATTAGATCTATGTTACTTCATCACTTGGATAGGGATTCACTGTTTATGATCCTCACCCACTACATATATATGCTCCTCATCACATTCTCCCCCATATAGGGGAAAAATCATTTTTAAATGCACCTTCATGACCATATTTTACACTATTACATTTGTATGAGCTAACTATGTTATTAAGAGTCATCTTAACCCATTGAGGAGAATTAGGCATTCTACTTATTAGGAAAATATAAAAATATGTCCACTTTACTATATATATATATATATATATATATATTTAAAACTATTCTTCATATATCTATGTTAAAACTATTTAAAATTAAATTACATAAATCAATTTTAAATTTGTACAAAGAAATAAATGACTTTGACTAAGAGAGAATATTTAAAATATAGCTATCCTCTTTGCAAAATCCAATTTGATTTGAGATATTTATGGACAAAAAATATGGATGAGCATGAGGTAAGTAAGAAAGAATAACCTTAATTTATATCTTCCCTCATCAAATAATTTCACGTTTAAAGAGTTTCTTAAGGCATATCCAATTATGAAAAACTATTATATACTTGTTATAACTATATTAAAGTATATCATGAATAAATTGAAAGGATAAAGAGTAAATCACTAAAAACACATACATAAATCATAGAAGTAAATTGATTAATATAAGGAGATTCAAGTGGTTGGATAATTTTTTCCAAGGAGTGGAAGAGGTTAAGAAGGAACCATCAAATAAATATAATATTTTAAATACTTTAAAAGAAAAATACATTTCTCCTTGCTCTAAATTGAAATGGTATTCCTTCTAAGATGATAATAATTGAAAAAGAAGAAAATAATCATTATGAAGATCAAGTACCATTGATAAGTTTTAAGAGATCAAATAAAATATTCAACAACAAAAGAAAAAAGAGAAAATAGTTAATGCTAAAGAAACAACTACAACCAAGCTACTATGTTATAAATTCTCCTCTTATGTAGTCTTCATTTCCCTATAAATTGCACCTCCTTGTACAAATTAGCTATTGATCACCATATTAGTGAAACAAATTTAACATTTTGAAATGGTTAAACATTATTATTATTTTTATTTGTATAAGTATAATTATTATGGGTTCATTTCTCCTCTCCTACTCTTCCTAATAAGGTTCTATTTTACAAGCCTCATATAAATGTTAGGGTTCTAACTTCTAAAAATTGAATATAGTGTCAACTTAATCTCATTAGACAATGCTCCCCTAGTATTAATGGGGCCAACTTTTTATCTATCAAACTCGGCTATGTTTACATTGAATAAGAATTTGATACCTTTATCATGATACTTGAACTAAGATATCTTGGCTCTAATTTTAGTCATTTTATCTAAAAATTATTGGTGACATATCCATTCGTGTTTAGTTTTAATCATTTATTATTGCAATTAATTATTACAAGGAGATTCTTGAAGCTTGTATTCCATCCCCACCATTTTTATTCTAAATATTTGACATTTTCTTTCAACTTAAAGTCTAAATTTTATCCTTAATGGTATACATGCTTTTCAATTAGAGTATCCTCTAGTAAAAATAGAAACATTAATAGTGTGGTTATCAAAGAGTGTCTAGGGATGCACACATCACTATTATTAATAAATTATAAGATTGTAAGAAATGTTTATGGAAGAAATAACTATCTAATAGAGAATATAATGTATTAGTACATATCTAACTATTACATATTTTAAATAAAGCCCCTTTAAAATCTATCTTATTGCCATTTAATGAGTCAACTAGGTTCAAAATTATTTTCATCTTATTCCCCAAAATTCATCACCTTTACAACAAAACTTGATTTCATCTAATTTATCTTATTTATTCTCAAATCATATTAAAATCACCACCTTAAACTCTAAGAAATATTTGGTAACTTATTTATTTTATCTTCATTTAGAAAGGGGTGTGAAGGGGATTTAGAACCTTTTAAAGTTTCTTTCAAAATAACTAGGAAGATTTTATTTATTTCCTTTCTTGTTGCTTTTAGGATTAAAGTGTTATGAATTTTGTGCCTTCATTCTTAAAAATTCTTATATCAACTCATTTAGCATTTCCATGATCTTTTTATATGGGAAAGGTCAACATACAATGAGGTAGACACTTTCCATTTTTTTTATTCCTTAATTAGTTCTTTCTAGGGAAACTTTTAGTCTTTTCGAACACCTTACAAAAATATGATAAATGTGTGATTATTTTTCTTTCCACTTTATAAATTTTTGATGTGCTCGAATATATAATTGAGACTCATAATGTACAATGATAAAAATTTAGTATATATGAAAGAAATATTTTTGAGACATCAAACTACCTTTCTACATAACTCTCACATGGAAATAAGAATATTATTTTATTTTAACTAAAGAAATTGTGTGTACTCTATCTTGAAAATTACTAATTAATTTTGAATTATATACTTATAATTTAAAATAAGAGCATCCTTTGTATTATGGAATAGATAGGTTAATTTTAATAAAATAAAATATGTTTTTATATTAAGAAAAATTTACAAATATATGCAACTCATACATCAAGAGAAATTGACTAAGATGTAACTCTGTATATGAGAATTAAGATGCTCGAATAATTTATATACCTTATTTCAATAATTAACATTAGAAATTAATACTTGGTTCATATTGTATACCCACCTCCCAATGGTCTTGGAATGGATGCATTTAGATGGAGAAGGATTTCAAAAGTCTCATGGTACTTGTGAACCCCTCAAAGGCATGATATATAACACATGAACTTTATTTATGAAATTTGGTCTTTGTTGTTGGCTTCTAGTATGAATGTTATCTATACTTGGTGGAATTCTTAGTTGAGACTCTCAATCTTCCATTGTTGGTTTCTAGTGTGATTATACAATATGCTCGCCAAATTATATTAATTTCTAATGTTTATTATTCAAAGAAGGTTTTGTTTCATAAGAAGAGACCTATGTTCACATATTCCAAGGCATTTTATTATCCACAATGCATGACACTTCTTCACATCTCTACCAAGTTCTAAATAGATACAGATTTGCCATTTCCATGGAGGAGATTGATGATTTAAAAAGAAAATATCATGCCATTTCTTTCTTGAGAAGTCATGTTTGCATTCATGATTTGCAACTTCCATGATCTTGATCCAAAAAGAAATTTTGTTATCGGTATGTGTCTGATATTAAAACAAATCAAAACCTTCATTTGAGCATGATTGCCAACACAAAGGTAAACAAGTGGAAACAAAAGAAATCTTGGTTAATGGCTTTCAGCATGTTGGTGGAAAATCGACATCTTTTTGAAAGTGGCTTCCTAGCTTATCAGTCTTATGTTTACTAAGGTTTTGTAATCTCCACTGTGTTATGTATTTGGGTCATGGGTATATCTAGTATGATGTCTTCTTTTGGGTATTTTGGGTGCATAAGAGAATGCGCATATGTATTGATGTATTCAACCAATGTGCTTTTGTAACATTGTAATCAGACAATTGGTCATTTGTACTAGGACCTCACTGGTCTTTTTGATATTTTGTAAAATTTTGTTACTCGGACTGCAACTGGGGGTTTTCTTGCTGGTTCTTTCCCCCCAATATGTCTGCCTAAACCAGCTATATGTAAAATATTATATATAAATAAAATTATAAGTGGTCTCCCACTTTTGCTTAAAAAAAAAGTCTTGTAAATGTCCACATCTTTTTCCTTGACACAACTTTGTTATTTCTTAAAAGATTTCTTATGATTTTTCATAATGTTGGTCAATACTTTACTGTAAATATTCTATAGTCATGCTCTTAAATGTCATAAGAGGGTTTCATCTTATAAAGCTATAATAATATTATATGCATTTAGAACGTCTTAGACACCTCCCTTGAAGCATTCAACAAATGAAAAATAACTACCAACACAAAGTGAGATGCCTCATTTCCTAATATGAGGACAAAATAATAAATCAAAATATTAGGATGCAAGGTTGACCCACCTTTCCCAATACTTGGCTAAGTTTATCATCTATTGAAAAGTGGATCCCAACAACAATTGTGCTTAGTGCTTACAGTTACTAATCAAGGAATACCTATTCATTTTTTCTTTATTGTACATGCCTAATGACTCCTCATCTCAAGTTAAATTGTGGGAATGGATTTTTATGCCCTCCCTATGACTAAATGGCTACAAGAAGGTGTAATATGATATGGTGGAAAAAACTAAGATACAATTTGGTTTAGTTCTCATAAACTCTCTAAAAAATAATTGAATTCCTACATCCTAACTAGAAATACCATGAGGGGTTTAGATCCCATTTTAGACAAAAAATATTCTTATACTCATCACTAGTTCACTTGGACCAACTAAAGAGATGGTGAACTAAGGGAAACTTAGTTGTATTGATAGATTAAAACTTAGTTATTTCTCTTTCCATTGTCCCCTCTCCACAAAACACCTTATTTAAGTAGATTCTATTAAACCTATCTCACATATCACCTCCCAATTCTTTAAACTTTTCAAACTTCTTATTCCTCATACCTAATAATCTATCCTTCAAGCTCAACACTTCCCACCTCAATCAAATTGATCACCTTGATTCCCTAATATCCCTTTGGTTGATGTTCCTAGACCTCATCAAAATGGTAAGTGGATACAATTGTGGAATGATGTGATTAAATCTATTGCACTACCTTACTATGATCTTACAATAAGAATATGGCTAGAAAGAGATCTAGAATGGAAAAAAAATATGGATCCAAATAGAAAAAAAAAACTTGTTTTGGCTTTAGCACTTACTAATAACTTTTCTACAATGAGTGGTTGCTTCCATTGAAATAAAACTTAGAAGATTTGAACTTAATTGTGGTAGAGGATCTCAATTAAGAGATAGGCTACATTGGATGAAAGGATATAAGGGATACAAATTATTTTTTAGTTATCTTGAACATATTTACATTCTCGAGAGTGGATAATATCTATCATTGATCAAGAGAGGTAGTTCCATGACAACTCTAATGATATTAAATCCATTTTCCTCCAACATTACAAATAATTTTTAATTGATCTAGTTGAAGGAGATCCATGTCAAGATATAGTGAAAAATTATGGGCATAACAATTATATATTTTTTAACATATATAAAATGTATGGTTGGATTAGTGAGATATTTATAACAAGTGCATGCAATATGAAATCAAACTTTATTAGATTTGATTCTTAATAAATTAGTTTTAACGATTCAATTTATAGCTTTATGCAATCTATAAGTTTAAATAGTTTGATGGTATCTAAACTTCATACATTTAAAATATGATAAATGTCTGATTATTTTGTTTTCCAATCTATAATTTTTTGATGTTCTTGGCTATATAATTGAGATGATTCACTCATATTGTAATGATAAAATTCATCCTTATATGGAGGATTTTATATTGTCTTCCATTAAATTCATCCTCTTTATGAGATTCTTATGGAATATTGATATTCTAGTGTGAATTCTTAATTTTAGACATATCTTAACTAGATAAATTTAGGTTCAATGAAGGCAATAGAACTTTTTTTTTCACTTACATAATCCTATTTTTAAGTTCATTTATGTTATAAAATATTATATTAAATATTTTTATACAATTATTTTCAAATGATTTTATACTTTAATCTTTGTATTCTTATTCTTTCTTTCATGGTTTCATTTAAAATTTGAACCATTTAAGGATGTTATGTTATAGATTAAAGTTGTCTTCCAATTCTTTTTAAATCAAGTTAATAGTATGAAAATATTATTGATGAGTAGATGAGTTATTACAAGTTCTATTTTAGATTTGTATTCTTTTTATCTAGATATATTATTTACCAAAGTCTCATTGTTTTTTTAGGTTCTTGTATATATATATATATATATATATATAACATGGAAAATGAAGATCATGTTTCACCTGTGCTAGAATCTTTGTTTGCAAATACTAGTAATGAGATAAAAAAATTAAGAGATTCATTAGCACAAGGTGCAAACCCAGGGATATATAGTGAACCATACATGTTAATATTGCATAGTCTAGAAAAACTAAAAGATGAACTTGAGAGGACTAGTGCATATTCCCCAGATAGAGTGACTACTATTCTTTCCCGTATGTGGGAAGAAGTACATGGTGACGTTTCCCTTAAACAAATACAAGATAGTGTCACCAAAGAAATGATAAAAGCCACTTGTTTTCCATTTTATCAAAATGTGCGTAAGGTTAGGGGATACCAGGTCACTAGATGTGTCAATCATGCTATGGCCTCATTGATCTACCCATGATTTCTTGCAGCACATGGTCTATACCCAAACAATGACTAGATTCCATTATATTTTGTTCAGCAGTTGTATGCTGAGGTCCATTTGGGCCTCAAAGTTAACTACTTGGACATTCCACCATATGTTAATTCAGTGCTTAAAGATTGCTGATAGGCCCACCTATCATGGCCGAGATAGACCACATGTTTAGGGTATTGGTTGGTGAGGAGGTCTCCTGCTCCTCACCCCGGCCTCCTAGCCCCCATACTTGAGATGAGGTTGTCGTTGCTTCCCGAGGAAGCAATTGACACTGTAGGTGAGATTGTGACTGCCACCACTAGGATATCTGATGATCGTGTAGGTCAGTATTTGATGTCCAGACATTCCCAATCCATGCCATTTTTAGCACAGTGGACCACCATGGATCCTTTATAGTGAAGATTACGTTATCCCTGCTCCTACATGGCAATTGCACTTCACGAGAGGAGATATATCCGCGCATGATTTTCATTGTTGGTTAATTACACGGTAGAGGCATATGCCAACATTGCATCCCGGATAATGGGATCGATATAGAGCATGTTAAAGATCATTTCAGACATAAAGGTCATTCAGTTCCAGGATTCCATCACTCTTAGCTGAGCACTAGTGCGCATCAGGATCCACCTACAGTTCATTCGGCAGTTGCACAGACTATGGGTTTTACTGATATGTTGACTGGTTCTAGTTCATCATCACCAATGCCATCTCACCTTCATAGTCCTCTACATTCATCATTTATGGCATGACATGGGATAGATCGGATGGATGTAGATGTTGATTCGTCGCTTGACCGTTTGGTGGATATGGTGGAGGCGACTGTTTTAGAGGACTTAGGTCATCCAATATCAGACGATATTCATGTATGTGTGCATGTGCATGTTTCAATTCTTTTTTCATTATTTTTTAATTTTTTTTTAACTAGATATTCATGTAAGTTGATATATATATGTATATATATTGTTACAAGTGGACATACCTCATATCACTCCTAGCCTTGGTCCAGATCGTGTGCATGATCGATGTGACTCTGTGGATGAATTTGCTGCTAGTGGACATGTGAGTTTTTCATTTTTATATAATCACATGTGTATATATACATGTAATATTTATGTATGCATAGATCTAGATTGATATTTAAAAATAAAATTTCATTTAATAATAACTTTATAAAATTTATTTAATATAAATTATATGTATTTAACACATCCTATACACAATTTTATTTGTAGGGCTCAGCACATCCATCAGAGCAGGACCGTTCTCATTCAGATGGCCATTTGACTAGGAGTAGACATTCATATTAGGCCATGCACACTAGATTTTTTATCTTTACCACATGCATTTGCTTATACATGATGATCTTTAGTATTTGAGATTTGATGATCTCTAACTTACATTTGCCTATATGATATACATACATTTGCTTATTTGTTGATCTTTAGTATTCGACATTTGATGATCTTTAATTTACATTTTGCTTATATGATATGTACATATATTTTCTTATATGATATATACATAAATTTGCCTCTTTGCTTATAATATGTGTTATGTTTATATGTATTAAATCCCTTTACATGTATGTACATGTGTTTGCTTATGGTTTAAACATGTTTACACATAATATATGTATGGATTTGCTTTAAATATTCAATATACATACATGTTTTCTTATTTTTTGATCTCTTACAACTTACATTTCCTTATATTCAATATACATTTGATCTCTAGTAGAATTTTAGGGAAATCAATGCCACTTTATAATTAAGTTCATTCATGTTGATTACAATAAAAAAAAATTAAATGACTTAAGCAACATGAACCATTGAGTTGAGAACAAGATTTAATCTTTTTGACAAGTAACTTGAAATTCAATTCAAATATAATGAAGAAAATTTAATTCAAATTATACCTCTATTATACATTTTGACAAGTAACTTGAAATTCAATTCAATTGTAATTAAGAAAATTCAATTCAAATTATACCTCTAATATACATTTTTGACACTTTAACAAAATTCTAAAATTACTAGATATGTTGTGCATACCTATGAATTAAATAACAACAAACTGCAGAATGAAATAACTTGTTTGTTTACTACTTGATTCATTTAAACTAGGATCTAATTATTCCATGTACACTAGAATAATTTTTTTCCCATCCTGCATATGCATATAAATAGAAGCTTATTTTTCATTATTTTGGATATCAAATTGCAAGATTAATTGTCATTTATATCACTTGGAGCGCAAATTTTGGAGAACTTTTTACACATTTATCAAGGAGGAAAATATTGGAGCTCGACAACTTTTCATTTTTATCAATCAAGGAAAAATTTGGAGGATAATTTAACTAAGTTGGTAGAGGACTTGTTTTGAGTCATCTTTAAGTTGAAGAAGAAAATGGGACAACGAAAGAAAAAGAAAAATGTGTCTCGATGAAAATTGTCAAAAGAAGAACATAAAATTAGGGCCGAAACTTTGCAGAAAATTATCATGAAGGGAAACAAAGGTTTTATGCTTGTTTCTTTCTCTCTCCTACTCTCAATTGTGTGTTTAAAGTTATGTATATGTGCATATATATTTTACATTAAGTTCTTATTAAAATTATAAATGTACCCAAACTTACAATGCCCAACAAAATGTACTTTTTAAACTAAAATAGTGTACATTAAATCCTTCCCTACAAACCTTACACTTATATTTTACCAATACCTTTGTTTAATGTTTTTGTCATCACATTATCATTGTTGAGTATTGCATCTACACAATTTTCTCTTTACTTTGTTCATGAAGAAAATGATAGTGTACTTCAATACATGTTTAGTTCTCCAATGAAACCTTAAATTTTGTGTCCCTCACTATGCCACTTTGATTTTCATAATTTTTTTAACCACATTAATTATTTTATGGCTTTGCAAATTCCTATATATTCTAACTTTTCACTTTGAAAGAAACCATTATTTTTTCTTAATTATTCATGAAACTACACCTTCATGTACAATGAAGTAGCATTCTAATGTTGATATTTGGTGATCAATATCCCCTATCCAATCTACATTGCAATATCTAATTAGCTTAAGAATTTTCTAAACTCCCATTGAATTTAATCTAATGATCAATAGTTCCTTAAAAATGTTTTTTAAATATTTTAATAAATGCCCAATTCTAAGCTCTAGAATTATTTGAAAATTAGAACTAAAATTATATTTTTTTTTTTTTTTTATAAAATTAAAATTTACATTTGAATCGGCCATTAAGAAGTGATACAATGAGGCCACAAGCCCAGAAGAGAAAACAACACTAACAAAAGGAAGCCCCCGAAGGGGCACAACTAATCATCCATATCCTCCTTGGCAAGCCTCTCAAGATCCTGAACACAGTCCGGAGGCAAATGGGCCCAATCTCCCGCCATCCATCCCTCCCCGTGATCTGAAGCCCACTTAGCCAAGTAGTCAGCAGTCCTATTCCACTCACGAGGAACATAGCAGAAAGAGACTGCATCCAAAGAAGCACTCAGCTTAAGAATTTGCCTGCCCACCACAGCCAGATGCCAATCCATATTCTCCATCCGTTGTAGATTCAACATATCCACCACCACCTGGGAATCAGACTCACAGATAATCTTACTCCATCCCAGAGCACATCCTCTTTCAAGAGCCAAGAGGACAGCAAGCGCCTCCATGTAGTTGTTGGTCTGTATCCCCTTATAGAAGGAGAAGAAGAAGATAACCTCACCGGAGCAATCCCTGCCAATTCCTCCAACCCCAGCATGCCCGGGGTTTCCCCTGGAAGACCCATCAGTATTGATCTTAAGAGTCCCCAAAGGAGGGAGAGACCACTTTCCCTCCCTACAAACCTTGCGTTTAGCCTGCTTACTTCTACCCTGTTGCTTCTTACAAAGGGCACCACTACAGCCAGCACTAGAAATATTCAAGTTGTGAACCACGCGCACATCTCCAGGATCAATATCCTCAGAGAGATCACACTTCGCAGCTAGGGTTTCCTGAAGCATATTTATCACTTGCAACCACACCTGTTGCACCATCCTCAACTTATCCTGAAATATCCTGCGGTTCCTTTCCAACCACACCTGCCAGATAATAAATCCTGGACCAATGTCCCAAGCCACCTCAAGAAAGGAAGTCTTAGAAGGGGGTCTACCAAGACTATTCCAGAACTCAACCAGAGAGTTGGCATGAATACAAGCATGCTCCCAAGCTTCCCACCACCAGTGCCAAATAACTCTGGTGAAAGAGCAGTGGAAAAAGAGATGTGAGCTATTTTCCTCATTTTTATTACATAAAATACAGATAGAAGGCCCATGAAAGCCTCTCTTCTGAAGATTCTCCCAGGTAAGGCATTTATTCTGCACCACAAGCCACAAGAAAAAATTATATTTAGGCCAAGCGGACTTATTCCAGACTTGCTTCCACCAAGGACTGTCAGTCCTATCAAAAGCTAATCTTTCCAACTCTTGATAACCAGATGCCACTGAGAACTTTCCTTTTGGATTAGGTCCCCAAGCAAGGGTATCGGGTTCTCTCAAAGAGTTACAAGTTCTACCAACAAGAATCCTAGCAAGAGTCTCCCTCTCACCCTCAGTACCCCCTGGAGGCCATTCACAAGGTTCTTTCCATCTAGCTCCCTCGCCATGACCCACTCTTAAAGACACCTTAAAATCCTCAACTTTACTCCAGCCAGCTGCAAGAAAAATATCACAAAGAGGTTGCAAGTGAGGGTATTGTGATAAGATAGGAGGGAATCCATCCCAAGAATCCTCCCAGAACAAGGCATCTGATCCCCGATTACAAATCCAGAAAAGACCCTTCTTGACAAGTTGCTCTCCTTTCTTCAAAGTATCCCAAACCATGGATCCCCTTCCTGTCAAGTTGTATCTTGGAACATCTTTCCCAGTCACCCCTCCAAGATACTTAACATTAAGGATCTTAGCCCATCCTTGATCCTGGCTAGTACACCATCTCCAAAAGAGCTTAGCGGCAAGAGCCCTACTGATCAAGCTCGTTTTCCGCAAACCAAGGCCCCCATCCTGCTTTGATCTGCAAACACAATCCCATTTGACCAGACTCCACTTGGAGGAAAGCAAATTACCTGTCCATAAGAACTGTCTAGAAAGGGAGTCAAAGTCCTTGACGAAACCAGCCGGGGCAGTCTGTACAAGACACCTATAGATAGGAAGAGCCTGGACAACGGACTTCAAAAGAGTCACCCTACCAGCAGTTGAAAGCCACCGGTGGGTCCAATGACTCACCTTGCTCCGAAATTTATCCAAAATTTCCTGCCACACACCTCTTGACAGTCTTTCGTCTGAAAGAGGGATTCCAAGATACACAAAAGGAAGAGTTCCAATTTGAAACCTCAAGATCCGAGCAATCCTAGCTTGAATGGGAGCAGGGGTATTGAAGAAAAAGATGTGAGACTTTTCTTCATTAATCTTTTGTCCTGAGGCTTTCACATAAATATCCAAAGCCCTTCGAAAATTAATAGCCTCCTGAATTCTAGCAGCACCCATCAGAGACGTATCATCCACAAATTGGAGATGGGAAGAAGGAGGAATGCCATGCCCCCACTTCCAACCCTGAATCAGACCCTGCCTAACTTGAGACTTGAGAAACCTTCCCAAGCCCTCTGCCATCAAACTGAAAAGGTAAGGGGAGAGAGGATCCCCTTGCCTAAGGCCTCTGGCCGCCCCGAAGAGATCGGTAGGTTCACCATTGATCAGGACAGCAAAAGAGGGTGAGGTAATGCAGCTCATAACCCAACTAATCCACTCCCTCCCAAAGCCAAAAGCTTGGAGAAATTTTTGCAAAAAGCTCCATTTGACCCTATCATAAGCCTTGGCCATGTCAAGCTTTATGAACATGGCTTTCTCCTTTGAGGCCGCCATAGAGTGCACAGCTTCAGCCGCTATAATAATCCCATCCAAAATCTGCCTTCCTGTAACAAATCCCCCTTGCTCCTCAGAGATGAGATTACTGAGCCATGGCTTTAATCGTTCAGCTATCACTTTAGTGATTATTTTGTACGTGACATTGCACAAAGCAATAGGTCTAAAGAAGTTAAGAGAGTTAGCACCTTCCTTTTTTGGGATGAGGGCAAGGAAGGTAGCATTCAGAGCCTTAAGCATTTGCTTATTGTTAAACGATTCTTGCACCACTTCAAAGAGGTCCATCTTGACAATGTCCCAAAAGGCCTGGAAGAACTCTATAGGAAACCCATCGGGTCCCGGGGCTTTACCCTTCTTCATTCCAAACACCACAGCTTCTATCTCAGAAAGAGAGATAGGTTTAATGAGAGCCTCATTCATTTCAGGAGTGACAATGGGGGGAATGCACTCCAGCACCAAATCCTCCTCAGCCCTAGCAGGATCAGAATCCTCAGAAAATAGACTGCCAAAAAAATGAGTGGCCTCCAGGGCAATCTCCCTATGAGAGGAAACCAAATTCCCTTCTGTTGTCATGAGAGAATTGAGAGCACTCCCCTATCTTCTATCTTTTACAGTGTTGTGGAAGAACTTAGTGTTTCTGTCCCCTTCCTGTAGCCAATCGATCCGAGCTTTTTGTTTCCAATAGATCTCCTCGCGAAGCTCCCATTCTTCCAAATCTCTCAGCGCCATAGCTTCTTCTCTAAATAGCCCATCAGATAGACCCTGCTCTCTGATTTGACGAGTAATAGTGTCCACCCTTAGCTGGGCATCTCTCTTAGCTGCGAAGAGATTGCCAAAAACCATCCTGTTCCACCTTTTCAGCTTAAACTTAACAAACTGTAATTGCTTAACAAAGGAAAACATAGCAGTGCCATAAGCAGGCTTCCCTTCCCCCCACCAAGCAAGCATATGATCCTGAAGAGAGGCATCCCTCAACCACATAAGCTGAAACTTGAAAGAAGGATTCTTTGTCATTCGAAACTTAGAGGCAGACAAAAGAATTGGCCAGTGATCTGAACCTCTCTAGTCCAAAATCTCCGATCTGGTATTCCAACAATCCGCCATCCAGTAGCAGGACACAAGAAACCTGTCTAACCTTTCAGCTCTCGCCTCTGCCCCACATCTTCTATTATTCCAAGTGAACAAACCATTGGAAGGTGTAATATCCACAACCTTCAAACTTTCAATATTACTTCGCAAAAGGCTCGTAGAAGGATCAAGCCTAGGATTACCTCCACGCTTCTCTTCTAAACTTAAAACAGCATTAAAATCCCCTGCTATAATCCAGGGGAACAAAGGAGCAAGAGAACGAACACATCCTATATGTGACCAAAGTAAAGCTTTTCCCATGAAGTCAGTTGGAGCATAAACATTAGTGAAGAGAAGAGTCTCACCGGTTTCACAATAGGTGGCCACAAGGGAGATAGAAGACCGACTAGATATCCACCAGAGTGGGACAAGCTTGCGAGGATCCCATTACAGAGCCAAGCCTCCCGAACATCCTTGAGCACCAATGCATTGACAGAGGCTTCTAGGCCAAATCTTAGTAGCTGTGGAAAGCATCCTATCAATAGATAACTTAGTTTCCTGAATAAAAACCACCTCAGGCGAATAAGACTTAATCGATTCCCGAATAGCCTTTTGTCTAGGGATGCTATTCAACCCCCTTACATTCCATGAGAGAACAATCATTTCTGAGATAGAGGAAAGTGGGAATCAATGGTCTTCACAGCACCAGACTCCACTAAGGTCTCTCCTACTAACTTCACCTTTTCCTGGTCTTTCTTCCTTCCCACCTTAAGAGACTTCTCTGAAGCATCCTTTTTAATGGCCTTCTGATGAATACCTAAAACAGAAGGGGATCCCTTACTTTTGCTCTCCTCCTGCCGATCTATCCTAGCAGAAGACTTAGAACAGAAAGGAGCAGAACTCTCCTGCAACTCCATGCCTCCACTGGCTCCC